>JAQFVV010012405.1:7357290-7957290 GCA_028023455.1 Epiperipatus broadwayi
ATAATAATAATAATAATAATAATAATAATAATAATAACAAAAACCACACCACTCAAATCTTTTTTCTTTCTATTTTTTTTTTTTTGGGGTAGAATAATAATAATAATAATAATAATAATAATAATAATAATAGTCAACAACAACAACAATATTAAAACAGGAAAAACTCCATACAGTAGTGATCATATGATGCTTAATGGTTTAACAATAACAACAACAATTGACTAATATTATGTTCAGTGCAACTATATGGTGATGAAAAGTGGTAATTAGTAAGTGCTCATTAATATATAGAATTTTAAATCATTTGAATGGGCAATCAAAGATGATGAGAGTACTAGTGCCTGCTGAGGGTGAGTCAGTGGGGCCAATTAAAATTCCTCTGTAAATTTTGATTTCCAGTAATTTGAGATGAGGTTGAATTGCAGTAATCTACTTCTGTAATTATTCTCCTGGCCATACAGTCATCACATATCATCCAATTCATCAATTCAGTTCTTGCAACTAACCCACATCTAACCATATTAATGGGTGATTTCAATCTGGATTACCCAACTTTTATAAATAAATAGTTTCATCTTTCAAACTTCCCAGTAATGAGAGCTCTAGGTTTTCTACCATCTAGTTCAAATACTTTTTACAACAATCGACATGCCACACTCATTGATCTATGTTTTTATTCTCCAATGTTGCATCATCTAATAGAACTTAATATTAAACCCTAATCCATTTTCAGACCATTCTGCCCAAGCAGTCACACTTAACCTTAATGAACTCCAGGCAACATCTATTCGATTACATAAAACAATTTGTATGATTCTTTTCTTATATAGTACTGAGTTCATGTTTTCCAAATCCTTCATCATGTTAATCAAGCTACACCAAATGGCTAAATACCAAGTTCAGAAGTATATTTCCTTCATATACATGTTATCATTTAACATACAACACTTATACATGTTATCATTTAACATACAACACTTAACATTAGCTAATAAGTCTCATAAGCAAATTACCACTATTAAGCCCACCTACGAAATGCACCAACAATTAATCACGCTTAATCAAACTTACCATCCTGTCTGAAGACAGTTGAAGAACTACCTTGCAATTAAAAAAAATTGCCTAACCCAGTAGACGAGTGTATATATCCTTGGTGTTGGGTCATCCAAGTTCATCAAAGGTCCTTATGGTATTTCAAACTGATATAGGTGTATGTACTGGACACAAAATGATCCACCTATGTAGCTGCACTTTAAAAATAAACTTGACTCATAATGGATTCACTCCATTAGTACACTGTTTTGGATCACTGGAAACTACTATGCCTTTCCAAACCAGCCAGTTTTCTGCCAAACTTGCCACTATTGAAAACACTTGTCACACTGGGCCTCATGGAATTTCTATACTATACTGCATATTCAATCAATCTCACAATGGTAGAAATTCTCCATCCTTCAATTCTACACAATCAATCTCCCAAGGGTCATCCCTGTGCTCATTACTTTTACACTCTACATAAATCCACTTTTACAACAAATGTAGAATAAAATCACTGGAATCCAAATTCCACACACCCAGCAATACATTCCCTGCATAGCCTACATAAATGGCATTACTGTCTCTCTGGCTTCTCAGAAATAACTCCCCATATTGCAAACCATTTTAAATAACTACACAGCAGCCTACAAAATGCACTTTAATCCCAATAAACTGCTGCATGAACTCACACATGTTCTCAAGTTTTTCAAGGAAAACCTACTCCATTCTTAAGTTTTTCCTTTTACAGAGGCTTCCTTGGTATGAGGTTCACAATACAGACCAATCTACAAGATTCTGTATGCAAATTATAAATTCACTCTCTAAGACATATCTATCAATTTACTCCAAGATGCACCTGTTCAATACTCTTGCTGCACCTATTATCTAATTTTTCAAAGATGTTTATTTTTACCAACAACTCCATGTGCAATAAATTGCTTTGGGGTTGCAAGATTATATCAATATCCATAAAACAGTTCAACCACCAATTGTTGTACAATGGTCTAGGATCGCACAGAATTCATGTGTTCTATATACAAAAAGCCATTTACTTAATAGCAGCTATTACTAACCAGTTACAAAATCTCCAGTGCCTAATGAAAGATAAACCTCTTTCAACTCCATATGTCACAGATTTTATTGACTCAATCCTAGGAATCACCAACCAGATCAGCCTCTTCCATAATTTCAAGTACACTTACTGGAAAACATGTAACCTGATTTATTCATATCCTAGCAATGATCACCCCCCATCCTTAGAATAAATAACTGTCACCTTCTCCACAATTTAAAAAATACATTAGAACCATTTTTTACTTCCTAATTAGACTCAACCTGCATGCACTTTCAACAACTTTTTTCTGTGTTATTGTCATTTGTGATCTATGCCACAAGGCCGAGAGACTCAACAACACCTTCTTAATGACTACTGAGCATTAAACTTCACATAACAAATTATGTTAAACACATGCAGGCAGACTGCTATATCCATCCATCACATAACTCAGTCCTACCAAACATTGCATATTCCTGCAGTG
The DNA here is from genome assembly GCA_028023455.1 of Epiperipatus broadwayi. Lineage (NCBI taxonomy): Eukaryota > Metazoa > Onychophora > Udeonychophora > Euonychophora > Peripatidae > Epiperipatus > Epiperipatus broadwayi. Next base: position 7,359,870 of record JAQFVV010012405.1, read on the forward strand.
CATGCAGCAACATGTGTGCCTTCTGGTGTGTTTCTTGTTAGGCAACAACATCAGGAGTCATCCATCTACATTTATCAATAAATTATGCCAACTAAAAGCTTGGGATAACAACATAGTCTCTCCTCAGACATTTTGTGACCACCTGGTCATTTATTAGAGGGATGTTGAATCTATAAACTGTCACAACTACAGTAAGCAGTAGTAACAATCTTCTTGGACATTTCATCTGCCTCATAATTCAGCAAGCTACATAAATAACTATGTTCCAAATACTCATTACAAAAGTTCTATACCACAGAAGGCTATCTAACTGAACTAGTCAAGCTCAAGTTAAATGAACTTCAAAGGTTATGATCATTTTTTAGTAACATCCAATACTATGTTATACAAAACAAAGTATTATTAACAACAATCATGTACAATTACCAATGTTCATGTAATTGTACTGTAATCAGCAATGTTAATTCAATTTATATAATAACAAACAACTATTATGCTTGACATACTCTTGTAATCCTGGCCAAACTCTTGTAAAATGTTTGTAAAACCTATGTAACACATCTTTTGGTCAATAGAGTATATTGTTGAAACATAAAAATAATAATACCACTGCTGCTACCACCAGCATCTCCACCACCACTACTGTTTATTAAAATAAATACATTCATTGCATGCAATCCTTTAAATACAGGGCAACATATATTCACACAAATACAAATATTATTCTTCTCCTACTAAGCCCTAGTTGTGTTTTTATGTAGTAGAAATTTTTTATAACATTTTAGATATTTACATAACATTTTAAACATAATATAAAATATGCTTATAAAACAAAAACAATAAATTACATTAATAATATATTAATTGTAATATTTAATATATGAGAAGTATCAACTGTTAATTCTTCATTAATAAATTAATTATATAAAAATATTGTATAAATCACATATTGTTGTTAAATCGTTAATAAATTGAGAGGTTGCCAATCTCTCGCGTACTCCTACTGCTGCTTCTCAGACAGCCAATCAGATGTTAAGACAGCAGTCTGAAGAGTGATCAAGCCACAACACATGACAAAATTTTTGATAAGAAAAATATGGTTCCACCTTCTTCTCTACTTAACTTTATATATATAAGCCAGTCTTAGACATCTTGGCAAGATATGTATATATAAAATTTAAAAAGAGAAGAGGGTGGGACCATCCTTTTCTTATCAAAATCTTTGTCAGGTGTTGCAGCTTGATTGCTCTGCAGACTGCTGTCTTAACATCTGATTGGCTGTCTGAGAAGCAACAGTGGGCACATGTGAGAGATTGGCAACCTCCCAATAAAAATATTGATTAAATAGCATTAGATATTCATATATTTTTTCTATATACTATTTTTCTCCCTTTAGCACCTTAATGTTGCAATATTCTTATTTCAATAGGTAAATTATTAAATAATTTAGAAACTTAATGACTTCTTACTCTAACTCCATATTTATTACAATATTTTGGCACTATTCAAATTGCTTTATATAAGGGTTTTTAAAAGTACTATCACCATTTTTTTCCTCTATAATTATATAAACCTGAAGTCAATTTAATAATAAAATATTTCTTTAGTATACACTTTTTTCTTTATTGTTTCTCTATTAGATTAATTTTTTTTTCTTCAGTAATACTAATCTACCAATATTAGAAATGCTTGCAAGACTACAAAGCGTTATTCCATATCTCAATTAAGATTCACATAAAGATTTATATGAACCCAAAATCAAAAACCAATTCCACTTTCTTACTTTAAAGTTGGAATTTTTAATAAAAGAAGAAAGAAAATGCCTCTATAGCGGCTTTTTGTTTTTATTATGATAACAATAAGAATATTTAAAGGAAAAATATCTTTGATTTTGTAGAACATTGTTATAAAATATCTAAATGTATGAATCCCCATGCTCCTGCTTATTGATCCCGTCACTCTCAAGCAAAGTCTCTATTCAATTGAACATCTTATAAAAGGATCAACAATCATTGCATTGTATATAGATAAATTTTTAATTGACTTTTATTAGTGTTTCTTATTAATCCCACCATATCTAGGATGATTAGATGTCCCAATTTTTGGGGACTTGTTCTTATTTTGATTAAATGTCCCAGTGTCCCCGCAATGTCTTTTGGGGATCATTGTATGTCCTGATTTCCAAATACTCATAATTATTATTTGTCTTACATAAATAATTCATTGCAAAAATGATAGCTTTTCTCTGTCAATTACAGTCCCTACAATAATATAAAAACTTTAGACAAATTCCAACACCAAAACAAAGATCGCTATTATGTTATAAGGCTGAGTTCTCAAACTAGATGTTTTCTTGCAACTAACCTTGCCTTGGAGCATGTACAATTGGATTTTTGTAGGCTAAAATTTGTATTGTGTTTGCACCTGCTTGATTGACAGTGTAGTTTTACTAGTTCTTTGTTGATATTAATTTTCTATAGTGATGAAGTTAATAGGAATATTAATAACCCTAAACAATAAACAACATGCCAAAAAGGAAGTGTAATTACAACTATGAATATACACAAGAATTGAGTTTTATAAAAAAGGATGCAATGCCATAAAAATGATTGGTCATTATGTCTCAATTTTTATCGAACCAGTCTGGTCACCCTAACTATATCACAATTATATATGTAAAAAAAAAGGAGAGGGGAGTGAAATACGAAGAATAAGACTTTCACCTTAAAAAAATGAATTATCAAACCTAGTTATGTCTATTTATCAAAATCTGAAAAAAAATTCAGAACTATTTTTTCTAAGAGTAACATTTTCTTTGTTAGTACTAAGGTCTTAATTATCCTTCATAGAGACTTTACAAAAATATTTTCTGTGAATATGATTATTTAAAAGTTGCATGTTTTATTATACCCCGGTAACTAATATTTGTACATTTTTAATGCATAAATCATTGTACAAAAGATTGTGGAGTACTCATAATTACTTTATCATAATATTGTTTTTTTAATTATGCATGATATAGATTATATATAAATTAAGATTGGGAAATCAAGAGAACACTAAAACATAATAGTAATGCTGATCATAAAAAATCTATTGAATTAGATTTCAGAATAACTCTCCATAAGCCAGAGTAATCAATAGATGCCAGGAGGGTAATGCATAAAATCCCTATCTAGTGCCTACTTAAAATCCCCAGACTAGTTTCTTTCTTGTGGTTTTCATCAGTGAGGAGCCTTGGATTTGAGAGCACTACACTTAGATATTAGGATCTAATGCAACCCTCCAACAGCCACCTTTTATCTCTACTTAACTACAAAACTATGAGTCTAAAATTGAAAACATAATAAAATGTATGGGTACTGAACTGAGTTCAGACCTATATGATTGTATAAGCTAATGAGCTTGGATTGAAAATATTATGTTTTCAGTTTTAGACTCATAGTTTTGTAGTTAAGTAGAGATAAAAGATGGCTGTTGTAGGTTGCATTAGATCCTAAGGTCTAGGTGCAGTACTCTCAGATCCAAGACTCCTCACTGATGAAAGCCACAAGCTAGAACCTAGTCTGGGGATTTTTGGATGAGTAGGCACCAGATATGGATTTTATGCACAAGCCGTCCGGTATCCATTGATTACTCTGGCTTGCACTGAATGGCACTACTGTATGGAGAGTTTTGCCCTGTTATAACAGTTTGAGCAAGCATAAGAAATGGTGATCATGTGATGTTTAGTAGATTTCAGACTATTCCAAAGCTCATTTGTTGGAAAATATGAAAACAAAAATGAGCAAATGTCAATAACAATAACATAATGTTATAGCTTAAGAATCTATCTTAAGATCCATATTTTATCTGGAAAATGGTATTTAAGAGGTGGGATGTTAATCCATAAAATATTAGATATATATTTATTTTTCCAAAAAGCAAAACTGGATTGCAAAACAATAAAAAAAAAATCCATATCAACTTAAATACTATAGTAATTGTGACCAATGAAATTTATTATACCATAACAATAATTGTGACCAATGAAATTTATTATACCATAACAATAAAATTAATAAATACTTTTTATTGAAAATTTCAAAATAAAAAATTGATTGTTTTTTGCATGTATCATGATTTTTTTTTTTTATCTATAAATTAATCTTTTTATTGCCATTTCTAAAGTGAGACTTAATTACATGAGTTTTAGGGCTGTGAAAAGATACTTAACTGTTAATTAAAAGATTTTTTTAGACTCTAAAAATCATATGGATCAAATTCTTCTTATTCATCTTCTTAATTTATTGTCAATGCAGTTGTTTTTACCACATGAATGCCTGCAAGATAAATGATAATGAGTAGATTGTTTATCAATGTGTGTCATGCTACTGGTTATGCAGGTACCAATGAAGAAAATAATGCACTAGTTTGTATGGCCCATAAAGTCAAATAATCTTTTATGGTACAAGAGATTATTATATATTTCAAAGGCCTTTTCTATCAAATGATTTAAATATTGTTGAACTTCTATGAACACTAACTACATAGAGAGATTAATATTTTCTACAAAAGCAAAAGATATATAATCAATTGTTTAACATATTGCAGATGTTTTATCCAAAGTGATGACTCTAACTGGCCAAACTAAATGTATGTTTATTTTTCATTTTCTTCAGCTATAATTAATTTAGGAATCTTTAGCCCTTGAGTTCATCCATACTGCTATTGGGTTACATCATAAACTGATGACTGTTAAAAAAAATTAAAGCTTTTCTTTACCTTATATTCAAACATATCAGATTTTCAATGAAATGGAAGGCTGAAGAGTTGTGAGTTGGAATAGTTTGAAGCCTGTCCATTAAAGTATGAAGATTGGCTATCTTAATATAAAGCTGAGCACTGACTGTATATATGTGTGAGGATAGTAATCTGGACCAACTGATGATTGCTGGTTTAGCATGAAATATGTATATTGGTGATTATTTATCTTTTCAACATGTGTGTGATCAGGTGGGTCAGCAATATGAGATGGCACTGAGAGTAGTGGGTCGTATGAAAGTCTGAGTTTGAATTTCGCATATATTACATATATAAAAGCAGATTTAAGCCTGTACAATGTATTATTTTAAGTTAACTAAATAATCAATCTAAATAAGATTGAAATAAACAACTGTTGATAATTAAATTTTAATATTTATCAAACATTGTGGACAAATAAAAAATTATATTAGATATTTGACCGTTATAGTTATTATTTTAAATTAGTTCAATACTCTTCAGATTTTCTTTCCCAAAAATAATTTTCTCATAACAAGTGCTTTTAACTGATTTGTAAACTTTAAGAGGAAAAAATCTTTTTTTTTTTAATTTTATTAAAGAAGTATCCCTTTGATGAAGATTGCAAATTAGTTGAAACTATTTGCTATGATAAAATATTGAAAAAAAAAAAGTCATTGGAAAATTTTTAAATATACAAACCGATAAAAAACGTGATGTTAAGGATTGTGGCAAAGAGAGAATAAAGATCAGAAATCATGATTCTGTAGCTGATCAAAATGATTTGAAAATGTTAATGACAAGTACAGTCATCTGACCAAAAGTACCAACAGTTTGTCCTACTGTGTATGTACACAGAATTCTTTGCAGTAATATACCAAATAAAATTATTCTAGTTTCAAAGGGTATTAATTAAGTCAAGCAGTAAATAGATATCAAAATTACTGTTATTTGTTTTGAATATATTTGTTTTGTGAAATCTTAAAAATAAATTAGCTAAATAAACACATATATACATATTACTTTAAAACCAGAACCATTACTATTATTTTTCAAACTTATTTCTGAAGGCATTTTAAGAAATAAGCTAATGGCTCCTAATACTAATATGTATTTTTACCAAATATTTCTTTAGTCAAGTGGAACCAATAAAATGATTAGTATTCATTTTGGTAATTTATAGGAAAGCTGTTGTTGTCAATGAGGGCTTGCTTGAAATAAGTCTTTTGTAACATGAATTAATATAATGAAATAATAGTGTACTAGTAAAATAAAAATAAATAATTGAATGGTTTTATTGCTCAAGAGTTAATAGAAAGTTTGAATGCTGAAAAAACCAGCATTGGATCGAACCTAAAACTTTTGCTCTGGAGTCTAATACACTATCACTGCGCAAACCATGCAGGGTAATACTTATAATGAAAGAAATGGAGGAAGTATTTTAACTTTTTAAAATGAATGCATTTTTACTCAAAAAGCTAAAATAATTATCTACAATTAAGGATTAATTATTTTCTTTATTTATGCACATTATTACTAGTGCACTATTCATTACATGTAAAAATAATAAAGTATTACCAATTATTATTAAATTTTCACTTTGCTTGTACCTGTAATTTTCTAATAAACATCACATGATCACCATTTCTTATGCTTGTTCTTAACTGTTATTAAAACACGCAAAACTCTCTATACGTATTGCCAATCAGTGCAAGCCAGAGTAAGGCTTGTGCATAAAATCCCCATCTAGTACCTACTCATCCAACATCCCAACTAGTTGTGGCATCCATTGATTACTCTGGCTTGCACTGAGTGGCAATATGTATAAAGAGTTTGCCTGTTTTAATACCTGTAATTTGATTGTAAAACATTTCAGTGAGGTTCATCAGAATAATAACTTTTATAGATTGACTAACTCTGTAAACAGGGAGAGGATTATGTGGGCACTTTAGTCAAATTAGAAAATTTACATATTTTATTGGCTCCATAACTAGACACTTATAAATCCATCTTTTGGGAGTGTAAGTAGCATTTTGGACATGTATTCAAGCTGCATATATTTAATCTTGTATGCATGGAGCAGAATGACAGAAAAAGAAAGGTTAAGAAGTATGGTTTATAGCAAACCATAAGAAAGTAATTAACATGAAAGAAAACAGTGTTCAGTTATTGAGCAAATGGAATATGTAAATTTTCTAATTTGAATAAACGATCTACATAATCGTCTGATTGTTTATATAAAGTAGCAGACTTATATGAATCTATGAAAGCTATGATTCTGGTAGACCTCACTGACAGTGCACTCAATTCTGTCTATGTTGCAATAAGAAAAAAATATTTTGGGTCGCAGATATCAAAACATTTCACAATTATCATACCGATTGGCACAGTAATCAACATATATGTATATATTTACACATTAATACAATGATCAAATATAATTGTTTAATTATAGCATCATGTTGCTTTTTCTTTGTGCAGAAATTTAATATAAATAATGTAAAACTATTTTATAGTTGCAAGTATATTCAATATCATTCTATTTTTAAAATAATAGAACTCACATTTTTATTTTGTACAGATGGGGGGGGGGGGCTTTATGTTTAAGGCCTTCTCAAAGTCAACAAACCTACTTTACCCGTAAAATCTACTAACATATACATTGTGAAAATATTTTAATATACATGGATTTTTTTTAAGATAGCTGACTTATTAACAAATATTATTAAAAAAATAATAATAGAGATTCCAATTCAAAAAATAAATTCATTAGCAGCTTTATAATTTATTTTAATTATGTCTTTATATGTGTAGATTTGTCAGTCATTAATTATCTATATCATGGGTGGTGTTTAAACACACTATGGAAACTGGAGGCTCTTAAATTCTATGTTTAAAGGTAAAAGTGCCTTAGTGTCATTCCTGTATTAATTAGAGAGCTAAAATCCAGACGTCTTTACTTTCTTTTTTTTTCTCATATGTCATGGCACCGGCCGGGACGCGAACCCACAACCGTCTGCAACCAACTACTTGCTTGCAAGGCGGTTGCGATGACCTCTCGGCTAACAACGCTTGTCACGTCTTTACTTTTGGCTTAGGAAAAGATATTCATTTACTCTCACAATGAGTCTTTTTTAATATATATCAGAATTCTTTCGTTTTTTGAAGGCATTTTTCACTGCAGCATACACAAAAAAGTCTGATTTGAGTTATAAAGTAAGTTTGTCTTTACAAAAAGTAAAACTATTTTATATTGTTCAATTGTTAATCAAATATGTGGTTTTACAATTTATTTATTTTTACAGTATAATAGCTGTATCTGTATCTTTAAAAGAATGCAATGTAGTTAATAAATTAAAATATATTTAAATAATATTTACATGACATAATAATACGTGAGTTATCAACAGCAGGTAAAATGATCAACATTGTTTATAATAATGCATTACGACAGTCATTTTTACCTACTGCTAATTGATCTTGCATTAGTAAGTCATGTATATACTATATTGCTTAAATATATTTTAATTATCAATTACATTACATTCCACTAATGTGAGCAAAGCTAGGGGTACAGCTAGAGTATATATAAATATTAGATATGAATAGCTTTTAATGTAACTGTAATTAAATAGATGTAAACTACACTTCTGAGAGCTATGAAAAATAAGCAGTACTCTATGTCAATAAATGTAAGAAATAGACGGGCCAACTATCACTTAGCTTGGGTGGTAGTATCTGATAATAATTTCAGAAAGTCTTATATCTCAATTAAAACGTGGCAGATATAAAAATATCAAGCTTTATTTCCAACAGCTTCTATAAATGAATAGTTACTTATCATCGAGCTTAAAAGATAGTTGGACCGTGTATTTTTCACATTACTGACAGAGTAATGCTTATTTATATGTATATATATAATTAATTTCTAATAGGTGTACTTACACATATATAAACACACTCGGTTTATATATAATGTAACCCACAAACTTTAAATTGATATCTTTTATTTCAAGTACACGGATTATTTGATATTACTATCCATTAATAAGATAATCGGATCACTTCCTAAAGACAGCTGTTTTGAAGTAAAACACATTATAAAATAGAGACATTTGTCCACACACACAAAAAAAATATCTATAATGTGTTGCCAAAACAAAAAATGTTATTTTAACCTATGAATTTAAATGAAACCTTTTGTCTTTATAAATATTTACTATTTATTTTGCAAAAAAAAAGAAATATCAGCTAAGTATGACAGTTGAGAAAAAAGACATTTGGAAATTAGTTTTACACTGGTCGTAAACATTTAAATGTTTGCACTTCAATGTTTACAAATGTAAAGCTAAACAGAAAAATATGTCTCAACTGATTTTTTTTTTAAAAAAAAGTATTAGCCTCACCTTTAAAAAAAAAAAGCCATATTGATTGGTACCAGATAAAAATTTTTACTGCAAGACATATTTACAATAATTTTAAAAATAATACTTTTCTGTTTTGATTAATTCTAACTGAATGTTTTTTTAATACGATATGTAGTATAATGTGGCTTAACCTTTCCAAATGTACACTTACTTTTTGATCTCACTAGATTTCAAATTCAATCTGTAAAAAAATTAATAACATTCACATCTGACAATAAAAATCTGATAAATATGTACAAAGGTACCTACGACCTGAGTTCAAATTTGGGCTAAGTAAATGTGAAAATTTATCAGACTTAAGATTTTACTCTCAGGTTTCTAAATGCAATAACTACTTTTTTTTTTCAACACATCTTACATTTAAACTATAAAAAAAAATAACAATGATTATATAAATATAGTACCAACGACCTGAGTTCAAATTTCGGCTGTGTAAATTCAAAATTTAAAACAAATTTGAGATTTTTCTTTCAGATAACTAAATCACAGCTAACCCTTCTATATTATCTCAAACGGATACATAACTATTATCCTGAAGGTAAAACAAGGATGAAAAATGCTAAACCTTCCTCATCTGACAATTGCCTTTCTCAAGAGCGTTTGTCAGTAATGACTATTATAAATCGTTCTACTTTTTTTATTTATGTTGAAGCATGTTTATAGAATAATAATAATATATATATTGAGATTTATTATAGCAAGTGATTGACCAATTGCTTATAACAATTGGATTGGACTCTTTGATGATGTAAATTCCCATTTTTAACACTCAAAGAGAAATATAATTAACAAACTACTCCCACAATAAAAAAAAATATTTTATCAATATCAGCAGCAGAGGCTAACACAATCAATTGATTATGGCTATTCCAACATCAAAAAGAAAAAAAAGACTGAAAGACAAAAAATAAAAATAATAGAAATAAATGCCATCATGAAATGTATCAAATATAAAATATAGTCATCCATTATTTATTCTAACATCTAAAATACAAGGAATAAATCCTTTATGTTGCTTTTGCAAATTAAAAATAAATCATAGATATAATAAAATATCTTTACTAACAACAAAATGATATATAATAATAGCTGTAATATAGTCATATAATCATAACACATAAAAATAACATAGAAAAGCTCTTTTCGGCAAATTTTAAATTTTTGCCCTTTTCAATATGTCTTAATTACAAAAATAACCTATATTGCATACATAGTGACATCTACTGGCTATATAAAATTAACACAAGCCTATAATTACACTTCAATATATTTTTATAACAACACATATTATATAACCCTCCATTCATTTTTCATTATCCAATTATTAGTTAAATTAATTGATGTTTTATAAAACATCAATTAATTTAACTAATAATTGGATAATGAAAAATGAATAGAGGGTTGTATAATATGTGTTGTTATAGGCTTGTGTTAATTTTATATAGAGCCAGTAAATGTCACTATGTATGCAATATAGATGGAGAAATAGTATGGAGAGTAAAAAGAATTTAAATATATATAGAAATAAACTAAATATTAGGTGTGAGTTAATATATGATAATAGTAAGGAAAGTAGATTATTATTTAAGGCTTGAACAGGATCTTTAGCTACAAGAGAATATACATGTAAATGGAAAAAAATGGGTGATTTATTTTGTAAATTATGTAAGGAAGGAATAGAAAATATTAGGCATTTGTTAATTGAATGTAAATGTTTGAAAACAGAAAGGATACATATAATGAAGTTATGAAAGAATAAATATGAAAAAAGTGATTATATAGAAAGTGAATTATTGGTTTCTATGCTGGGCATGGGAAAAGATAAAGGGGATTTAGATAGAAAGGTTATAGAGTTGACAAAGATTATGTTGTGGAAATGGGATGGAGCAGAATATGGGAAAATTTAGAGCGGGGAATGGAAAATAATGTGGCTAACAGGTTTATCTGGGCATAATTGCTGAGATATTCTTGACTTTGTTTAAGGAGAAGCCGCAATACATCACATCACATCACATTTTTGTAATTAAGCCATATTGAAAAGGGCAAAAATTTAAAATTTGTATATGTTATTTTTATGTGTAATGATTATATGACTATATTACAGCTATTGTTATATATCATTTTGTTGTTAGATAAAGATATTTTATTATATCTATGATTCATTTTTATTATTTATTCTGTATATTATGATGTCATCTTTTAACTTCTTTTGTATCTAGCTTTTTTTTCAGAAAGTCTTCAATTGTAACTCACCATTATGTTTTTGTTGCGATCTATTCACCCTTAAAAAAATGAACTTGTCAATTGATTCTGTAAACAGGTAATAACTATCATGTGATAATAAATATAAACAAATAAATCAATGAAAATAATGTTGAATTAATATATTCTTTTCAGTGGTTTATTCTCTTTGTTCTTTAGAGATAAGCAGGCTGTCTCTTAAACTTTTTGTCACCTGGCGGCTTTGCTGTTTAGAAGTTTAAGGAAACACATTTATGCCATTATCTTCCAGACCTTCCAGACATTGTAAGGCTTATTTTCAAATGATGTCTTATTTTTTCATGTACAAAAATCTACATGGGGTATAAATTAGTGATGTCTCTCCATTTTGTTCATTTTAAATGATCCATTTCTAAAAATGATAAAGTGCATCCATTCTTCATAATCATTGTAATTAATACACTTTAAATTAATCAGTAATGCATCTTCTGTGGCTGTATCAATAAATAATGTTTATAATCTTTAAATCTCCATGCAATAGCACAACTCAGTGCAAGCCAGAGTAATCAAGCAATGGAGAGTTTTACCTGTGTATGAACAGCTTGTGTAAGCATAAAGAATGTTGATTGTATGATGTTTGATGGTTTAATACCAATCCCACCCGATAGGATTATGGTGACTGTGGTTATTAAAGACCCAAAGACATCAAAAAGTATGGATGCTGAGATCTATACAACTGTACAAACTAATGAGCTTAGTTTGAAAACATTATTGTGTTTTAATTTTGGATTCAAAGCTTTAGGTTTGCTAGAAAACAAATCTAAATATGTTTTTATAAATCAAATCGAGTGAACTTACAGTGATAGGGATCAAATATTCTAATCACTTCACAAGACATAATTCATCAAATTCTTAGACCGACTCAAGTTTTTTTTTTTTTTTAAGTGTCATAGCATCGGCCGGGACGCGAACCCGCAACCTGGGCAACTGCCTGCAAGTGCAAGGCAGTCGCGCTGATCTCTCGACCACCAATGCAAGACCGACTCAAGTTTATTAAACTTTATAATCAATTAAACAATTCTCAAATATTCTACATTTGAAGCCCTAACTATGCTAAAATATTAATTGTATATAGTTTTCATATTTATCCTTTGTCTAAAATTATATGAACTGTATATTTAAACACATTGACAGAAACTAATTAAAACGCTTTTAAAGTCATTTTTTTCATACACTATTAATTTAAATTTGATTTTAAATAGCTAATTTATCAAAATTGTAGTCAAAAGAGAGAGAAAAAAAACATAAAAGGAAATATAAAGTATAAATTTTATCATTTTAAAAATCTTTGATTTCTGAACTAGTTTTTTCTTTATTCTCAGTTCAATCCCAGCATGCATTTTTCTTCTCAAGACTCTCAAATTACTTCTCCCCACTCACATAATTAGTATTATTTTCTATTGAAAAAAAATGATACACTTTAACTTATTGTTATTTCACATTTTTTATTATACAAAGAAATCTCTGAAAGAGGAAGGTAAAACAGGATCTGTGGGGGTGTGCATGCATGTACACACATCTGAAGTTAATTTCTGATATAACTAGTAAATTCCGTTTAACGTTTTTAACAAAAAAATAACAAAAATTACTTTTTAAAAAAATATCGCCAAGAGAGAATAGTTCCTAGTTATCAATTAAATTGAATAAAATATCAGCTTTTTTATTGTATGCGGTTTGTGTGTGTGTGTGTGTTTAAGTTCTAATCTTTTATAAGACCCAAGTATAGGGGAATCTAAAAACCGCCAATATATTAAATAATTGAATGATTAATTACTCAGGAAAACGTGACGTAGTAATATGTTGTTCCAGTAACCTTATAGCAGATTGAACATTTAATCTGAACTGTTTCTATATTATTCAGGGATTTTAAAACTGCTCTCTCTCTCTCTCTTTCTGAAACTAACACGCTAACGCTTAGCTAAGAATGCACCTTTTAAATTGATAGAATATAATTTTTAAAATCATTACTAAATGAAATCAAACAAACAGATTTACTGACCTCATTAAAAAAAATTAAAAGACTGAAGTGGAGTTGGGCTGGACATATTGCTAGAAGATATGATAATAGATGGACAATTGAAATCTTAAACTGGTTTCCAAGAGATTGTAAAAGACCCAGAAAGAGACCACATGTGACATAGATAGATGAAATAAGAAAGTGTGCAGGGGTGATGTGGAGAAGAGAAGCTAAAGATCGGAGAAGATGGATTGAACTTGGAGAGAGACCGTCATCTGCAGTGGATTGATAATGGTTGATAATGATGACTAAAAACTACCATTTCATCACATACATTTTAAATACATGAATAAAAACATCTGAAAAAGGTGAATGACCCTCAAGATATATTTCTGGCTAAACCAGCATTCTTTCTGCTGGCTCAGATCACAAATCTTCAAATGTTATCATGATTATTTACATATGGAAAAAGAAATGGATTTGAATTAATAATAACACATGATTGTATTTAATATGAATAGATATATTAATTTTTAATTAAGTTTAACATTTATATATAGTTTAAAAATGATATGATTATCTCTAGTCTAGTAAACGATTAGTAATAATCATTGAAATATTTATCTAAAGATGTTATCAAATATGGAAGTACAAGAAATTTGGTATTTATAGACTAAATAACTGTAATGCACATTTATGGAGTACTTTCTTTCATTGAAGTTAATGCGTACCAGCCATACAAATGATGTTTTGTTAATAAGAGTATTTTTTTAATTATTTCAGCAGAACGAAATTTTTAAAAACGTTAGTGGGAAAAAAGCTTTTGTAAAACACAGAGGTTTTCATTTATTTATTTTTTGATATATGCAATATGAAAGAAAATGACTTTTTTATAGTTACTAAGTATATCTAAAATATATTATTTTCATAAAAAGAGATGAGTTATTCCATGTGTATTTGTATAATTAAAAATAGAGATATTAATCTTTGAACATGTTTAAAGTTTATATCTAGAATAGAGACAATCTCTAGTTTAGTAAATGATTAATAATAATCATTAATATATTTATCTAAAGTGAATGGCATCAAAATTGTGAGTACAGAGTAGTTGACAATTGTAAATCCAAAATGAAACAATATATATATCAGATACTCCTTTTTTTAATTTAAGTACTAATTCATGTATGTCAGTCAGGCTTAGAATATGCAGAGAACTTCTGCACAGTTGTGGAGTAGGAACTAAAACTGTATGTTCCAAGGTCAACTCTCAACTAATTAACAGAAAAAAAAATGGTTTAAGATAAACTGAATAAAACTTTAAATGGTCAACCTGCCACTAGAGTGCATTAACATCAAGTTTTTATATGAGAGATGCAAAAAGCAAAATGAAAATGTTTGGTATATTGCAATTTATAATAATAAAAAAATAGCCAAAATAGTATTTAATGGATTATAAGTAAAGGACAGGCAACAAGATGGATGATAAAGATAGTACAATATGCAGAAAATTTGGATAAAAAATTTGTCAGTATGTTTATACAAAAGGTGGGATGATTGTGTTAGGAGAATTGTTGGGTATTATAGTGGCAAGGAATGGGATAGAAGAATAGATGCATTAATAAAAATAAGGAGTTGGAGAGATGGAGAACTAATATAGAGAATAAAAAGAGTTTAAATATAGAAGTAAACAGAATATTGGGTGTGAGTTAATTTATGATAATAGTAAGGAAAATAGTTTGCTGTTTAAAACTTGAACAGAATTATTAGCAGCAAGGAAATATACACATAAATGGAGAAATATGATTGATTTATTCTGAAATTATGTAAGAAAGCCATAGAAAATATTAGGCATCTCTTAATTGAATGTAAATGCCTGCAAGCAGAAAGAATATAAATAATGAAGTTGTGGAAGAGTAAATATAAACTAAGTGATTATACTGAAAGTAGGTTCTGGGTTTTTATGCTGGGTTTGGGAAAAGATAAGGAGGATTTAGATATAAAGATCATGGAGTTCATAAAGATTATGTTGTGGAAATGAGATGGAGCAGAATAGAGAATAATATAGGAAAAACTTAGGGTGGGGAATGAAAAGAGAAAATAATGTCGCCAACAGGTTTCTTTGAGCATAGTGGCTGAGAGATTTCTGACTCTGAAAAAGTAGAAACCCCAGTGCATATCACCACATCAAACAATTAGCCATAAGAATTTTTTAAAAAAAAAGAGAACTAATTATCAAGGAAAAACACACTTTTGTAAAAACCTGTAAATTCATATACCTAATTGATGAAATTGTTACATTTGAACCCCCCCCCCTCATTTTAATCAGATTCTCTTCCCCCTTTAAAAGAAAGATAACTTTAATGCTTTAAAAATGCTGATTCAGCATGAAATGTATGTTAGGGTCATTTTTTTAATTCAAGTAAACTTTATCTTTTCTTTCTATCTCATATATAATCTCTTTTTAGATTTCTTAAATTTCTTATGACCCAATTTATGACTTCAATAGTGTGTTTATTGCTATTTCTTCTAGCTACACATTTTATCATCTCTCTTTCAGTCTCTTATTTTTTTACAATGATTTCACTTTTATTTATTAGTTATCTCAATCATGTATTCTGTTTTGTATTCTTTTGCTAATCCCCAGCATATAACTTTTCATACTTTATTTGTAAATTGCTTTTCTATTAAATAACCAAGTCTTAGATCCATAAGTAAGCACTGGCGAAATATTAAATATCTTCTTCTTCAAGTATATAGCACATTTTTAAAAACATTATTTCTAGCAAATATATTTTATCCAAGTTTAATTCTATGATTAATTTTATATATAAACACCCAATATATATTTAATTTTAAAATTATAATTATAGTAAATAAAGAGAATCATGATGCAAATATTACACATCAACCTGCCATGTTCATGCATGATTAAGCCAAATAAAACTTTTTCAAAAAGTTTAGCTTTTTTTTTTTAAGAAGAAAGTCTCTAACCAACTTAGCTAACCACTTAACACTTGTCAGAAAAATGCTATCTAGCTGTGCTAGCTTGAGAATAAAACATGAAAAACTGCTCATATCCTCATCACCTGGCAATTAGCAAGTCTGGATAATATTGTCTCTCTATGAGGGTTATTGGAAGCCGATTTTAGCTTTTTACCTATCCTAGTAGAAACAAATTTTTTTATATGTATAATGCCATATGCAGATTAGTGCAATAATAGAGTGATAGGCTATGGGGTTAAAGGTTTCAAGATCATCCCTCAACTGAGTAACAGTAAATATAATAAAACCTCAGTTTTCAGACTGAGTGGAACTGTTAAATGCTTAGTCTGTCTTTGAATGTCAGTTAACTTTTCTAAGAATTAACCATTCGATTAACATTTGTAATTTAAATTCTCAAATATTGGTTTTATAATTCTTTTGCAATTCTACTCATTTTTTTATCTCAATCTTCAAATTTTTAAATATGAATGAATCTTTTTTTAAATCTTGAAAAAAAAAATCAAGTATTTGAATTGCCTTTTAAAAACACCTGTGACAAATTGAATACGCATTGTTTATTTTTTACTATCATTCGCCTCTTTTAACCCTCAAATGATGTTATCAAGTATTTCACAACAGTATTAGCTTACAAAATTATTAAGGCTGCCACATTGTTGTCGTGAACAGATAAAGAAGGGAAGAGGGTTTTAGAGCTTTCCAAGAAACTATGCCAGTAACCCTGACGCAATAAATAAACCACCACAAACACTGCTTTGTTGCAAGAAAGATTGGATTTTTTTTCCTTATTAAAGTTTTTCCGGTGATTGCTTTCAAACGATATAAAAAAGCAAAATAGTTTAATAGAGATAATGCAAATATTTGTCATCGCATGCGATTTTATTATTTTAGATGAAAAGTAACTAAAAATAAAACGAATGCTTAATCAAAAAACGTCTTTATTTTTAACTATAAGTTAAAAAGAATTTTACAATTAACAAAATAATTTTATTATAAAATGTTGGAGATTATTTTTTTATATAGTTTTAAAGCTTAATTAAGTGCTACAGAGGTGTAAGATTTTAAAATTCTATTATATATAAAACATATTCGTCGTACAAAATAAACAACTGAATTATTCTTTATAACAAACTGTCAGATGAGGCACGTTAGCAATGGGTCCACAGATGATGAACAGGTAAAAGATCATTTGCGAATAACCATTAAGCCATACCGTAAAGTATATCTGCTATTTTTTTTGTCCACGCCCTCTTCGCGCACATGTTATATCGCAAATAATAGCTCATGTTTTGTTGATAATATGGTATTGCGATAGTATACCAATTGCTTAATGAATTGCATATATGCGGCGGTAGTCAACACCTCCATATAATGAAGTTATGGAAGAATAAATATGAAAAAAGTGATTATACAGAAAATGAATTATTGGTTTTTATGCTGGGTTTGGGAAAAGATAAGGGGGATTTAGATATAAAGGCCATAGAGTTGACAAAGATTATGTTGTGGAAATGGGATGGAGCAGAATATGGGAAAACTTAGAGTGGGGAATGAAAAATTAAGTGGCTAACAGGTTTATCTGGGCATAATTGCTCAGATATTTTTGACTCCGTTTAAGGAGAAGCTACAGTACATCACATCATATATAAAAATTGAAATTATAGCATAAACAAAAAAATTAAAAAAATATAGTTATTAATAATAAACTGAAAGAGCACATTATTTATTGTGTGGTGTTTGCTAATTCACATTCACTCAAAATAATAATAATAAAACTTACTGTACAATATCTTTGTTTTTCAATAAAATGAATAGAGAAATATCAGAGATTTCATCCTAATTAAATACACCCTGTATGATATCACTTTTTTCAATAATTTTATTTTTATATGAAAACAAAATAGCAGTTTCACCATTAACAGATTAAAACCTCTTTAATTGTTTTGATATTTTAAAGTCTGCTTCGACTTCAGAATCTATGCAGACATTCCTACTTATTGTAAATCATTTTAGATTCTCAATTAATCTCTTCAAGTTTTAAGATTTTTAACACAATACATGAATGTTTGATAATTATCATTTTATCATTTAAAGATGGTATTTTATGAATTTTCTTAAATTTTTTAAAACTTTTAGCATTGTGCTTAGAAAACATTTTAGTATGTAAAATTCATCTCAGAGTGTATGTGCTTTTAATGTGATTTGCAAAAAATATTATTAATAAACAAGATCATATTTGGTGCCCTGCTTATCATAAAATATATTAAATTTATGAATTTTACTGTTTTTTTAAAACATGATTGCATACGGCATTTTATGATGGAAAAATGTTTGCTGCTATATTGTAAAATTTATTAAATTTATGAATTGTTTATAATAATAGATAAATAATCATAACTTATAAATATGTAATTGCAAAGCATAAGTAACCACTTCCCATGGAATTAGGTAGCATCAAAAACCAATAAAAAGATAGAATGATATATTTTTTGGGTTCTGCTGTTTATATAAATCCAAAGATCCAGGTATCATTTATTTTCAATCACTAAACATCACATGATCACTGAATGGAGAGTTTTTCCTGTTTTAATAACAGTTATGAGCAAGCATAAAATGGTGATCATGTGATGTTTAGTGGTTTAATACCAATTTTGCCTAATAGAATAGTGGTGGCTATGGTTATTAAAGAACCAAAGCTACCAAAATGTAGGGTACTGAACTGAGTTCAGACCTATATGACTATATAAACTAATGCACTTGGATCAAAAATATTATTGTGTTTTCAATTTTAGACTCATATTTTTGTAGTTAAGTAGAGATAGAAGGTGGCTGCTGGAAGATTGCATTAGATCCTAAGATCTAGATGCAGTGCTCATGGATTCAAAGCTCCTCACTGATGAAATCCACAAGCTAGAAACTAGGGTGGGGATATTGGATGAGTAGGCACTAGATAGGAATTTTATGCACAAGCCTTCTGGCATCCATTGATTACTCTGGCTTGCATTGAGTGGTATTACTGTATGGAGAGTGTTGCCTGTTTTAATCATTTATTTTGTTCATTGGTTTTCGATGTTAAATAAATCTTGTTGCTACACAACTCAATGCCATTTCGCAATTACAGAATTGTTTATATATTTTTATTTACATTTTGATTAGCATATAATTAAAATAATGGATATTGATGCAGTGCATATTATGGCTTCATAGTACTCAGCCAATACTAATTTCTGCTACACTATAGTTTAAAAACACATTATTTTTGCTATTCTTATCTGTGTGTCACTTCATTTAATATAAGATCCAATCATCTTGATCCTTTCCTGTTTTCTCCTATCTTTCTATGTCAGTTGTGACAATTATTTTAAATCATCTTTTAATTACAAACACAGCAATTTCTCTTGAATTTTTTACTAAATTAAGAACTCAAGGCATATAGTATTAAGGTTAAAGTCTTATAGGTATTTATGTGCTGACCATGCTCTTAATAAGAATTAATGTTTACAACTTTAAATTGATTTGAAATATTTCTAATTATAAGATCCAAATATTAACTGACTGTGAATCAAAAGATTCCGTGAATGTTGATTTCTAAACTAGTAGTGGACTTAATTAGTGAAGAACTTACTAGATCACACTCTCAAATCACAATGCTTTAGATTTGCCTATATAATTAGAAAATAGGTTGAAGATAAGATGGCCACTTTTATCTTTATAAAGTTGTAATCTTATGTTAAGATTTGTAGAGGTCCCTCTTGTGGTAAAATTAGGCTCTCAAGGCACATAGTATTAAGGTTAAAGCCTTATAGGTATTTATATTTGTTTTTGTAACTTCTTTTAAAAAAACATTTTTCAGAAAAATGTAATTTAAAATAAATATATACAAAATGTATTTAAAAAAAAGCTCAGTTTAATACTTTAATATCATGGTATGCTATGCATGGTTTTGACTAACTGGTAGTCCTATTCATAAAAATAGTTGTCCAAAAAGTTTGTGACTTTTATAAAAGAAAAAATAGGAGTGGGGATTTGCATAAAATTTGAATATAGGATGTAAATAAGTTAATTTAAATGAGCAACATTTTTGTTAGAAGAATGCAGGGTTTTTTTGCTAGCATGTATACTACTGTTAATAAGTCAGGCCTCTTTTACTTTATGTTTAGCATTGTTTCTTTTGAAGCAGACAATGGTGGCAGATGTAGTTTTGAAGCTGTGGTGATGTTTAGACTTATGTTTGAAGAAAATAGATTTGACCTCGATATTAGGCTTAGCTAATGAAAAACCTTGGATATCACTTCCATAAATACCCAGGCTACCCAATGTATACACAAAATCTGTGCTGAAACATACAGAATTGATCGTTGCAACCCCTGATCTGAATAACAATATGAAAGACAAATTGCTACTAGAGAAGAATTCTCAAATTGTATACAAAGTTCTATGAAACAATATAAACTGCCACATAGTTTATTATGGGGAATCGCATGACAATATGTCTATGAGAATTGCATAGCACAGATACCTATACAATCAGGCTAAGAGTAATACTGAAGTCAAATCCATTTTCCTCAATTATGAGTTTCAACATGGTCACGGCTTTGAACCTACATCTGCCAGCATTGTCTGCTCTGAAAGAAATGATGCCATACATAAAGTTAAAGAAGCTTGGCATATTGTCAATAATATAAATGCAATCAACAAAAAAGAATCCTGCATCCCCTATCAAAAAGTAGCTACATTAAAGTAATTTATTGACATCCTATATTCAAATTTTATGCAAATCCCACTTTTTTTTTATTATCGAAGTCATAAGCTTCTTGGAAAATTTGCTGTAAAAATGGCTACCAGTTAGTTGAAAGCATGCTTATCATACCATGCTGTTAAAGTATTAAACCAAGCTTTTCTTTATATACATTTTGTATGTATTTATTTTGAATTATATTTATTTTTGGGCACAAATTCATGGTGCTGAGAAAGCAATATTAGAGTCTGCTTGAGTCAATAGTGAATCACTGTTGTATTGTATGTTTAATGAGCTCTACTCAGTGATTCCACCATATATTATTAATATGGAAGAATCTAACAAAAGGTAATCTGATTGGTCAATTACTCATTAAAGCAGTAAAAATAATTATAAAAGCAACAGCAATAATGATATGATAAGTTAAAAATAGTGATAATGATATATATATATTCTAAATGCAACTCCAGTGAAATCATGATATTTTTGTATATTTTGTTTAAAATTCTATTTGCATATATCATATATCATGAATAGTAACTCATACTTTGTTAATAAGCTTTGATTATAATATTTATTGCTTACAGTACTATAAGGATGCAGTACTTTTTGAAATACACAACACAGAGAGGTTTTTATGTTTATAGTATGCATATACAAGTAATTTAATTCTAATGTAGTTATTAATAATAAATTCAAAAAACACATGTACACATATCTTTATTGTGTATGTGTGATTATTCCATTTTCAGTGTAAAAAGAATAAAAACCTTACTGTACTATATCTTTATTTAAAAAACAATGAAGTGTCATGCTATTGCAATTAAACATATTCTGGATATGGATTATATCCTTTATCTTCAATACATTTTATCCTATGAAAGCATAATAGCTGTCTTATTGTCAAAAGACTATGGACATTCTAGATGTTTTGAGTTCATATTGACTTTGGAATCTACAAACTCATCCTATGTGTCAGTAACTATTTCAGATTCTCAGATAAATTCTTCACAGTTTAAGCTCTCTAACATAGTACAATAATTTTTACAGTTATTGTTTTAGCCATTATTAAAATGATCAATTTCACTTTATAGCTTTCAAAAAGCTTTACAATTTTTTTTATATTAAGTAAAACTTTTAGCATTAGCTTTATAAAGCAATTACATGGAGTACTGTATCATATTAAATTTTTGAAAGAATAAAAAAAATGGACAATAAAATATATGCTCTTTGATGAATGTTTGCTTACATACTCCATGAGGAAAAAATGTTTGCTGTTGAATCATAAAATTTATTAAATATGTAAACATAATCAAAATAAGAATCATAGATCACATGACCTAATTCTCTTAAGCTTGTAAGATATAAACATTGAGCATTTTCCAATTGCTCAACAAGCTTTGTGATAAACGCTTAGCCAGAGAAAGCATTTAAAATATCTCTTGTCAGGAAACCTCCCCCTAACATCTGATCACGGTTTTGTGCTTTGGCACTCCTCAGAGAGGTGCATAAGGTTTTTATTTTTTGTTTACCATCTTATTGAAATAATGTGCATAGATGTACATTTTATAGCCCCACTGTACTCTGAATGTACAATCTCTGATGCAGACTTTTTAAGATGTACACAAGAAACAGCATTTGTAATTAAAAAGCTTTCAAGATATAAAACTAATATATTTATACTTAAGAAATATCATCTTACAGAAGAAGGAAGATGAATTAAAATGTTAGATAGCTACAAGTTTTTTTAATCAAGTCAAAAAAGACTGAAAGGTATTGGAGATCTAATTTGATGTCTTCAATTGTGTTTTTTTACTACATGTTTTGAAGCTGACAGCAAACTTTCCAATAGTAAAATATAAGGAGGAACTTTGATATGATCACAATAGAATTTTGACAGAAAAATTAAGATAATTCTTTTTATGCTTTTTAGTTGTGGCTCAAAATCTAATTGAGTCTCTTGCACTAGAAAGATTTTTCAAAGAATTTAGACTACAATTTTATAGAACTATTATAATATGCTTCAATTATATTTCAAATATACAATAGATTTTTTTCCAGAAGATCTAATTATAGACAACACTACTAGCCAAAATAGATTTTGACACATACAAAGTTATAAATTAAAAGTAACTTTAGTTTTTAGCCATATATGGAAAAAGATTTCTAATTGAAAATCATATAATCTTTTATCAACGAAGATTCTCAAACACATGTACATACAGACATTTGAAAAACTGGTTAACTCCATAATATTTGATTTTATATCTGCCTCATTAATTTTGTTAATCTTCAATCTAGCAAAATCTCATTATCTACTATTCTAAAATTAACCAGATAAATAAGTTGTGGTTCAGAAAATGGTTAAAAATAAGAAATGAGTAAAAAAAATATTTTCTACATTTTAATTTTCTAGTTCCTAGTGCGACTGTTGTCACTGTAACAAGGAAATGTTACAAGAAAATAGATACAACTTTTTATGCAGTAAGGATGCATATAATTTACAAATTAAACACAATCTAGGCAATGTATTTTTATGCAGTTTATAATCTTTATCACCAATTTTTATTACAAGTACAAAAATAGCAATTTTTTTTTTTGAGCAAATGTAATTTTTAGACTTAATTGTCTTACAGATCATAGTCATATATTGCACACACACACACACACACACATCAATCCACATACATATTGTAACAGAACAAATCCGATAGCAGCTTGAATTAATTACACTATAAAGCTGCTTAGAATTAAAAATAACTTGGCCAGATTATTATTACACATGGAAACATAGGTTATAAAAGTAATTATAGAATAAAACTTGGATGGAGCGCTTTTGGTGAAAGAAATATGCATATATGTTTGAAAACAAAATTTTTGAATAACTGTGTTTTACCACTTCTTACTTATGGATCTGAGACTTAGACACTCAATAGAATAGCAATACAAAGTCTTCATAATACTTAATGAAATATAAAGAGATATGTATTAAGAGTAACAAGAAAGGATCTAAAATAAAATACATGGGTAAGAGAACATATCTATTACTGATATCACTGAAGGAATTTAAGAGACTGAAGTGAAACTGAAATAGGCATATTGTTAAAAAATATGATAATGGATGAACAGATGAAATCTTAAATTGAATTTCAAAAGATTGTAAAAGACCTAGAAAGGGTCCACATGTGAGCTAAATTGAGGAATAGATGGTATAAGGAAGTTTTCTGCTATAATATGGAGAAAAGAGGCCAACTTGGAGAGCTCTCTATTCTGCAGTAGATCAATAATGTTTGAGAATGATGATAATTATGATGGTATATATATGTTAAATATCTTTATGATATATATGTGTGTGTGTCTTAAAATTACACTACTATATTTTATTTTGTTAATTATTTATGTTAATGTTTTAATGTATATATTTTCTAAATTAAATTGTATCATAGATATGGATGTACTACATATACATGTTAAAAACATTTGTATTGTATAGTGACTGTACATATGCATGTTTAAATTTATATTATATGAAATTTGTTATAATCTATTGATTTTTGGTATCTATACAAAAGTTTAGAAGCAAATTATCAATATTAAATCTTCACACTGTATTTAGTAGATATTAAATGTTGATTTTAATATAATACCTAGCTTCTTATGTTAAAACACTTTTTGAAATAAATCTCATCAGGAAACTTTAATCTTTTATATACATCTGGGTCTCATTTTATGCGGATTATTTTAATGCGATTTTGAAGTTATGGATTCATGTTTCTTCTTAATATCCTTTATATTTCACTATATTTATTAGATATAAAGAAATTTAAATTATTAATAACTTATTTTGACTTTAAATACTTTTTTTTTCAAAAATATAAAGTTATATTAGCACCTTACATGAATATGGTCTGAAGCTGTCTTTAGAATCTTAGCTTCTATGTAAATAACCTACTTATACTAATGAGTAAATAATAATAATAAATTTATATGCAAGTATAAAAATATTGTAATAAATATTCAAAAATTTTAAACTTTTAAAATGTATGTATTTGTTAGATATTAACAGAAATAAATATTTTTTTATATTTTTAAGATAAATAATAACGAAGATTTTATTGATTTTATAAACTGAAAATAATTTTTCTAATGATAATGTATAATCTTTTTGTTTTGATTGCAATCTCATTTTTTAATATAGAAACAGAAAACCATTAGCACAGTACAAGACTGGAAGTGGTGTTAGTGGTACAATACGTCACGAATCTGATTTTTTACTAGTTCACAAACAAACACATATTGTAAAATAGCGGTAATGATTAAAATATGTATGAAAAAATGTAAAATTAAATACTGTACTTAAGAAAAAAAGTAAAAACAGTTTGTCTTATATTAATTTTTTTCATATATTTGAAAATTTTTATTAGTCAAACTTTATTTCCTTATTTTTTTAATGTGAATTTTAAAGTAATTTTTCTTTGTTGCTTTGCTTTTATGCCAATTTCTGAAAATTACAAGAAACTATCCCCCATTTTTCAAGGTAAGTTACATTTATTTTTGTGCAATTTCTTTTGTGTGCATTTTTTGAGGAACTATCTACCGCATAAAATGAGACCCAGGTCTATATCAATTCTTTTTCTATTGATGAAATGTAATTAAATTGAAGCATAAAACAAAAGTTTAATCTTTGATAAAGATCATTAAATATTACTTTATAAATAATTAAATACCAAAAATAATTTTTATGCAACAAAATTGTCATATAGAATTTTTTTTAAAAAAACTTCGGGGAGAGGGCTTTATTAAAATAATATAAAAATATTTTTGATTTCTTTTAAATGAGTTTAATCACTTCAAAAAAGTATTTTTAAAAAATGCACATTATTTCAAATTTATGAAATTAACTTTTAAATTTAAAAAATCAGCTGTAAATATTTTTAAAAAATCCATTTTTGCTCTACTAATATGATACAAGCAGTTCATACTATAATTTGAAAATTGGCATTTAAACTTTAGAGCTTTTTTATTTTTTAAATATACATACCATCTAGGAACCAAAATGACAACTAAAATAAAAAATCACTAGCATTATAATGGAATGACTCAATATAAATATACAGCAAAATTTGTGAATTGAGGTTAACTTAATGTTGTGATGTATTGGTACAAGGTGAATCTTTTAGTGAATTAACACTAAATCCACATTTTTGCAAAGACTACAGAAAGATTAAAACAATAGACTTTCCATATTCCAATTACTATTTCCACAACTTCAGATGTTTTGGCTTTAAAAAAATTTCTACATTTTAATTATTTAGTTTGCATTTTTATATATATTCTGAACATGAACATTTTTAAAATGTATATGTATACACAATTATATATATCATTAAAAGCTAGTCAACCCTTAGACAATCCCAATATAAATGACTATCAACAATTTCAAACTATTGCCAAGGCAACTTCCTATTAACAATAAAGGTAAAATCCCACCTTTATTAATCATCTAATATAATTATATGGACAATAAAGATTGCAACTTGACCACAGAAATTGAAATTATTGATACAAACAAGTTTGAATAAACCACTTTAAACAGGTAAATATGTATATTTAAAAACATAATATAATGCAGTTTCAATATATCTGCCATGGATATGCACTTATCCTGAAAATATCAAGCACTTAAAAGAACAACTTTATTTTAATATATTTAAAATTAAAAATAGATATTAAAAACATATACTTTTTAACAAAATTACTGTATTAATATATAAAAAAGTCTAAAATATTTTACAATAATTATTTTCTTAGTTGTACTAAAAAAAACAGTCCACCTGTTGTAAAAAATAACATCCTTGACACTTTCAAGACAAGGATTTAATAAGATGTAATTTTTTTCTTTTTTCTTTTTTTTTAAAAATGCTTTACATTTTTTTTTTTAGAAATAATTAGCTGACTATGAATGAATAATTACTACTTAAAAATAAATTGACAATTTTGACATTTTAATTGATGTATTAGAAAAAAAATGCATTCATACACACAATTGCCCAAAAATTTAATTACATCTTAGGAGAGATGAAGTACTATTAAAAGATCATATGACTATTTTTGTTTTCTAATGTGTTTTCATATGTAGTCACTCTCACATTATTTCAGGTCAATCTAAGTTTGAGTAATGATTAAATAGTAGATAATAACATTATTAAGTTCAAATCTCCAGATTTCTGATCTTCATTAATGAAAAATTTAGATTAAACTTAAATTAATGGAGTTAAAAGTGACTTGTAAATATATAATTGTGGTAATATTTAGCAACCATTTTTAATTTCTTTTTACTGTATTATGAAATTAATAATTTAAAGTTTTTTTTAAAAATCCTAAGGTTTGAATACAAGCCAATTTGCTTGTATAAATTTATAGATCTGACTCCAGCCCAGAAAGTATACATTTTAGTTTTGCACTACTTTAGTGCCCTATCACTCTTTTCTATAATAGTATTATCATTTAGTACCCATTTACTACTCAAGTGTACATAAATGTGCCTGGATAAGATTAAAATAAACTGCTTTCAAAAACTAATTACAATATTTGTATTGTTAATGTAAGCTGAGTATATAGAAAGTTATTACACTAGATTTTAGAAATTTTGCAATTTATAAGATGTGTAAAATCAGCAATGGAATGTGAACAGATCAATAGCTCAGTGCTATAATATTGGTATCTTTAGTGGGTTGATTTTCAGCAGGTGAATGATATAAGGGATTATAAACCAGCATTATTTGCAATAATCTTCTAATTCATTAATAACCGTGAAGCTACATCAAGAACACTGTAATTGTCATCTTTTACCACATATACTTTCAGATATGAAAATATAAATAACGGAGCCATTTTAGGTATGTTGGGTTTCAAAAGAAGATGGATAAAGTGAATCTTGTGGAATTTTTAATGATTTAAGTATCATATGTAATACCTACAGTTTGTCAGCAAAAAATTATTAATAAGCTAATTACAATGCACTGATTTATTTCATACCTAAAAAGATTTTCTGTCTGTGTAGAAAAACAATATCGAGTGCATACGTGTGTGCATATTTATAGGATAAAAAGATAAGACAATTTTTTGAATAGTCACTATAAATAAAAGCCCTTTCTAATAGCCCTATAGAGAAACAAGGAAGAAATACATAGCAGGCTTTCTAATTGCTATAAGGATGAGTTTCAGTGTTTTTCCCATATTTGTTTTATGTTTGTGAAGATTGCTTTATTACTCTTACTAGCTAATAATTGGATCTCTAAATGGATAACTTCTGGGTATTTACAAAATTATTTGGAGCCTGAAAAAAATTAAATTTTACTATTCCAGGAAATACATTCCAGGCGATACATTAATTATCATATATATATATATATATATGCATGTGACATGCATATAAAAATTTGCATTTCTCACTCATTTTTGACTGTACAACGAGCGTATATGGTGTGATAACTATTTTATTTTTTCTGACTTCTAAAATCTTCTATACAATATGTAAGAAGATCATATTATTTAGATAGAAAAGGAGTATGATAATAGCAGAAAACTTGAATTCAGAATCATTTTAACACACATACATTAATTATTCCCATTAGTTAAAATATTATTGCAAAATATTTCATTATGCCTTTGCTGAAAACTAATGCACAAGTTAACTTATCAGTCCATTTGAAGACTATTAATATTTTTTTTTAAAATTACTGCTTAATACGATTCCAATAGAGTGTAAAATATTTAGAAAGAGAGTACATGTGAGATAGATGGATAAAATAAAAGAGATGTGATGTGGAGAAAAGAGGCTATAGATTAGAGAATATGGATTGAGATGGGTAAATAAAATAAGATAGCATGATGTGGGTAATGTGAAGCAGTAAGGCTAGAGATTAGAGAAGATGGATTGAAATTGGAGAGACCTTCATCCTGCAGAGTATCAATAAGGTTTGAAGATGATGATGATATCTGATTGTTTTCATATTCTTACTTACATCACTTCAATTTAATACATGGATAATAATCCTGATCATGTTTATTGAAAACATTCTAATTTCTTGATAGAATTCTTGGCAACTCCTAGAAACTTTTGCTCGTTGGGTAAGCAATATGGTACCAGCAATCATCACATGGTTTTCTCTACACATATTTAACACATGCTATTAATAACAATTATCTTTGGTTTGGTGTCATATCATATATTGTAAATTAAATAAAAGCAAAAGATTAACAAAATATACATTAGATCCATAAATTCAGGTGCATTAAAATCCTCAGGGCCAATATATGATCCATAATCTATTTGATCATATGGATATGATGATATTGAACAGGAAAAGTAACTTCATTATCATTCAAACTTAAAATAAATGGGTCTGATATAGAGTGAAGAGAATTGCTCTTAATCGCATATGCTTTAGCATTTAAATTACTTATTTAATTCGTGTAGGTGCTTTCCTTAATCTTGTTAATTTTCTTAGAACCTTATAGTGAAGCAAATGAGAGCCAACTTTGATGATTTTTCATAAATTATTTACTGGATTTTGCTTTTTCTAATTTGCATGCAACGACACCTATAATAAGTTAAGCAAAATAATCAAGACAAGAAATTATTTGACAATAAAGTAGCTAAAGGGATTAATAAAAGATTTAATATCCTTTTTAATAATAAAAATAGACTTAGGGAAAAGGATGAAATTTATGTTTATATATAAATAAAAAATGTGGTTGTAATAATATTGATAAAGCTGCTAAAAGAAAAATAATTGAATGGCTTTGCTGTTCAAAAATTTATAAGAAGATTAAGTGCTAACTCTAAAATCACTCCAAAGATTTTAATCTCCAGACTCCTTCACTCAGCTACATCACCAAACCATATGTATACTTTGTACAGAATATTGTCAAGTTTAAATTTAATATTAACTTTTTATCAGAAATATATAGAAGAAAATTAAAATCTTCGACATAAATAAATACATAACATTGACACAATTACACCAAACAAGAAGAAATAAACATCTTTTTTCACTCTCTGAAATAGATTTGAGCATAAAAACTAATGAAATAACCACATGCATCATTGCAAGTAAAAATATAAAATATAGTTGGTCTTGATATATCTAAGAAATATCAAGCATAGAATATTCCATGCCTTGCCTCACAGAAATCCAAATGATAACTTGTTCTTTCTAAAATAGTTTAAGCTTTCTATTTGTCTAGTCAAACTTTTTATCTAAAGAAAAATTTATTATAACTATTTTTTCAATAATCACTGTTCTGTGTTTAAGTCTTTAAGAGTTGTATTAGGCAAAGTTCAACTTACTATATATATATATATATTATTAAACAAATTAAATATTTACATTTGTTATTTTTTACTATGAACCATTACTATTACTGTTATTATTCTAGACAGATCTTCATGTGAAATAGACTATTGTTATTAGTCCATCTTTTTAAAGTCCTTTTACATTTGTTAGGAGCATCAATTGCTTAATAGATTTCTAAATGTACATATATATGACACTTCTATTTAAAATTGATTGCAGAATAATAATCAGTGGCTTTCAACACAGACAAAACTCTTCATCCAGTAGTGCCACTCAGTGTAAGCCAGAGTAATCAATGGATACTTGAATTTGAGAGTGTTCCAGATCCAAAGCTCATCACTGATGAAAGCCACAAGCTAGAAACTAGCCTGGGTATATTAGATGAGTAGGCACTAGATAGATATTTTATGTACAAGCCTTCTGGGATCCATTGATTACTCTGGATTGCACTGAGTGGCACTACTGTATGGAGAGTTTTTCCTGTTTTATTAACAGTTATGAGCAAGCATAAGAAATGGTGATCATGTGATGTTTGGTGGCTTAATCAGTGGTTTGTGAATTTTTTAGAATCTGAAAATGAAAGAAAAAGCAAGAATTGCAGAAGTCTGTATTAAAAGTCTCTACTTGCCATTGATTGAGACAATAACACATCTTTAATTAGGTTAGTTGTCAGAAGGGTTATTTCTCTGCACTTAGAAGACAAGATTATTGTTTATGGATAATTTTTGTGTGTACCCTATGAGTAACATCAGTAGTCTTTTACTATCCAAATACATATTTATACAGTCTTAGCTAAACCTTTTTAACACAATGTACCATTTTTTTTGTACATTAATTCTCTTAACATAAATTACTGTAGTTGAAAATAGCAATTAACACCAAGAATATTTGTAGTCAATAAATATTACATGATCACCATTTCCTATGCTTGTTCATAACTGTTATCAAAACAGGCAAAACTCTATATACATATTGCCACTCAGTGCAAACCAGAGTAATCAATGGATGCCAGAAGGCTTGTGCATAAAATCCCCATCTAGTGCCTACTTATCCAAAATCCCCAGACTAGTTTCTGGCTTGTGGACTTTGTCAGATATTAGGAACTAATGCAACCCTCCAACAGCCACCTTTTATCTCTACTTAACTACAAAACTATGAGTCTTAAATTGAAAACACCATAATATTTTCAATCCAAGCTCATCAGCTTATATAGTTATATAGGTCTGAACTCAGTTTAGTACCTATATATTTTGGTGACTTTGGTTTTTTAATAACCATAGCCACCAGTATCCTATTAGGCAGGATTGGTTTTAAGCCAATAAACATCATGATTACTGTTTCCTATGCTTGCTCATAACTGTTATCAAAACAGGCAAAACTCTCTATACATATTACTACTCAGTGCAAACCAAAGTAATCAATGGATTCCAGAAGGTTTGTGCACTAGATTTTATGAAGTAAGAGAATTCTAGCACGATTATTTTTACTTAAAAAATTGAAGAATTCGTCCTTAAGTATTAATCCGGACATCAATGTTCATTTTAAAGAACTTAAAAGTGCAGATGCTTACATCATTTAAATGTAATAGTTGTTTAAATAAAATTGTTTTTTATTATTATTTCTTAGAGCTCTTCTGTTTATTTTCAATAATGGTTTGATTTCCTTAGCTTAAATTAAATTATGTTAAGGAAAGAAATAATCCTTAAAATTTCCCAGGCTCAAAAAATGTGCACATGTGATAGAAAAATTGGCATTTAAATGATCTCGTCTCAGCATGAATCGACATAAGCTTTAGAAGATAATCTTTAGTACTATATAAACAAAGTCACAGTTTGGAAATGTCTAACGATAATCATTATTATGCGTTTTAATATGAGATTTTAAACTTTTAAGTTCCTAAAAACGAACAATGAACATTGATTCGGAAGAATTTTAAAAAAGTATTTTTAATGTCAAACATTGTGGGTTATTTTAGTAGCCTAACTGATGAAGCTGGAAATATAACTTTAGTAAAATGTATTCAATGAGATCTTGAAAAATTCATTTTATTTTAATGTAGAAATTCCAAACATTCGTCATACAGTATACTTAAAGTCAGTTATTACCACAGTAAAAAATGTGCGTTTTCCCACTGGTTATTAGATATTCTTAGCATATTGTAAAATTGAATATACGTGTAAAACTGTTAAGTGGTATTAGAAAATTACACAGACAAAAATTAATATAGATTATCAAACAGCATCACTTCATTTACATATGATATTTTGACTGTTATCACACTAAAAATAAAATAAAAATGAAATAATCATTCAAAAACATTTTAATTAATCATTTTTATCTAATATAACTTTTAGAATCACGTCAAAGTAATACATAAAGACTAATTATAACTTGTAATTTTTTTTCTCATGTGTCATAGCACCAGCTGGGAAGCGAACCCGCTAACCCGGAGCAATTGGCGTGTAAAGCGGCTGTCGCTGACCTCTCGACCACCAATGTTTGACAATTATCACTTGTAATTTTATATATAAAAATAATCAAACAAATATTTTATATTCTCTTAAAAAAATTAAATCATTGTTCAATTGAAAGAGCATGAAATGTTTAAGCACCAAAAGTGACAAGTCAAGCTTTTATCCAGGAACCATTAGTTTCCAAATTTATCCATCTGTCTCTACATTAAAATGCACTTAAAGGAACTACTTACTTATATTTTTCCAGACAATAACCACCCGAAAATGTATTTTATCTTTTTTTATCTATGAAAATCACTCACATCTGTGAACTCATCATCTATTCTCGTAACTCTATTATGAATCATCTCTTAGTCAGCCATTTTGTACACAACTTAGTTAATTAAGTGATTGTTTGTCTTTTTTTGATTTATTATTGAAGTATTTTTTTCATAACATTCTATTTTTGTTAATTGTATTAATGCCTAAATATGTCCTGTGAGGTTTAGCATAGTTGGTGGCGTATTTGACTTGGAATCGGGAGGTTACAGGTTCAATTCTGATACTTGCAGATCTGGCACTCAAACTTCTTATGAACTAACTAGAAGTAGTACCATATGCCTTTTTAATGCTTAAATATGTTTCCTTTTTAAATTAAATTATATCAGAATTATATATATGTGCGTATTTATATATGTTGAACATGTATATCACATATACTTTGCTTTTATGTGCAGTAGCATTTAATTAGATGCAGTAGAGAAAACTACAGTATATATGTTTAAAAAAATAGCAAATAACTCTTTTTATATTAAAAAAATTAGAACGATTAATTGTTTGAGAGATCATAAGAAATTAAGATAGGGAAGTCAGTCACAGAGATGTGTCACAATCCATAGTCTTTGAACCCAGAGATTATCTTTCTGCCATTGCACCAAACCACACAGAGCCCTTCAATGCTTTATAATAATAAGCATAAATTTTATTAAAATAATAACATCTTTATTAAACTAATGTAAATGAAATTCTAATAAAAGCACTTTCTATAAAAACAATATATTCTATAGATATTACTTTGTTTTAAAGAATAGAAATACGTTTTATAAAGAACATGTGATTCAAATCTCCATGAAAAGAATTTGCAAATCTTCAAATAATATAACAGATTTTTATTAAATTATGTTTTGATTTAAATTAAGTTTGAAAATATTAAAAGTGTAAGCATATCCAGAATTGAAACTAATAGAATGGTTAGTTGCTTGGAAGGCTAGGTGAAGTTTAAGCATCAAGGATGGCAGGTTGAGTTTTCATTCATTAATCTTTAGCTAATTACTCTACACGATAATAAACTGTAGGGAACATTATCCTGAAGTGTTAAGATGCATATTCTGAAGCTGCTACTGGTTAGATCATAATTTTGCAGCTAAAGAATGGGATTTTTTTTAACAAAATCAGAAAAATTAAAACAAAAAGGAATTAGGCCATTGACATACTGGAAATAGATATCAGGAAAAAGTTTGATATTTAGTGAATTATAACATATAAATAGCAGTAAGAAGACTAAAATAGTATATTCAAGTATCTAACAAAATAATAATAAGGGGGAAAATATCCTGGGATAGCATGACTAATATGAATAAAATGATATAAAAAAATATGACAAAAATATGAATTTTGTAAAATGTATATGTATAGAAATCTCAGTATTGAAGTGAGATGTGAGGCAGATAAAACTAGTTAAGGAGTGGTTATAAAAAATTATGCAAAATGTATATTTGATTTAATATATTATATGTTGAAATAAAACAGTAAGGGATAAAAAAATCAGATTACAAATATAAAGTATTGAAAATAGAATGTTAACATATAGATAAAGAAAATGAAAAAATTGAAAACATTGAAAAAAACATATTAATAAGTTGTATGACACAAATAACAAGTATTCTATATTAATTATAAACATTTACTGAAATATAATGGGGATTAAAATGATAAGTCAATTATATATATGCACAACATATCCAAATTATCATATGTTATATATATTCTATTACAAATATAAACACATTAATCATAAGGTTAAGATAATACTAAGAAGTTAATATGAAGGCTGCCAAAAAGACAACTATGAATATGACAGAGAAAACTACTGATTGCTGCTAGAATACTGCAAAAGTTTGCAGCTAAAACCAATGAGAAGATTGTTGTGAAGTTAGCACAAACAAACATCTTCATCCAAGCTAAACACTTGTAAGACTATAAAAACAAGGATAAGTGATACTGTAATAATTACCAAAGTAATAGAAGCAATCATCATAGTGAACTAAGATTTATTAACATTCCATTCCTTTTAAAATATTAGCCATTGTAAGTCTTTAAACACTGTATAGTTAGTTATAAAAGTAATATTAATTTTGTAGGTAATAGTGTAACATATGAAATTAAAAATATTATGTAAATTAATACATTGTACAGGCTTGAACCTGCATTTATATATGTAATATATGCGGGATTCGAACTCAGACTTTCACACGACCCACTACTCTCAGTGCCATCTCATATTGCTGGCCCACCTGATCCCACACATGTTGAAAAGATAAATAATCACCAATATACGTATTTCATGCTAAACCAGCAATCATCAGTTGGTCCAGATTACTATCCTCACACATATATACAATCAGTGCTCAGCTTTATATTAAGATAGCCAATCTTCATACTTTAATGGACAGGCTTCAAACTATTCCAACTCACAACTCTTCGGCCTTCCATTTCATTGAAAATCTGATGATGGAACATTCAAAGCCCTTGTTAGTGCCAAGGTTGTTATCCTACCCATGTTGACATATTAGTCATTCTGACCCCTCATGCACAGGAGAATAATCCAATTTATACATACATATGCGAGAGATGGGCAGATCTTTTACACACTATAAATTAATACATTGTACAGGCTTAAACCTGCATTTATATCATTGTCAGCAATAAACCGTTAGTAGTCAATCTTAACTGATGTGTTTATAATTCTACAGATAAGATTGAAATAGATTGTGCAATAATAAAAAATGAAGTAATGATAGCATTACAACATGAGAACAAATCACAGAACCAGATATGATATATAGAGCATATTTAGATTTTTCGGATAAGTTTGCCGAATAATTGCGAAATTCAAACTTTAAAATTCGTTGTCCACCCTACTTTTTGTTTTTTCTTCTAGAGTTAATAGTGATTATACTCGTTTATAAATGGCTACTAAGGAATGGAATACAAATAAATGTATTACGGATAAGAAAGGTGAAGTATTGGAAAATATTTTTATTTAATATATATATACACAGGATATGTGCAAAACAATCCACGAAACATTTAAACGAAAATTAGAAATTAACAATTTATGTTTTAAAATATTTTTATTTGTTTCAAAATACCAGAAATTTTACACATGAAATAACATATAAAGACTGCTTTATAAATAGCTTATATTAAACAAACATCAATAATTTTCTTTAATCAAACAATAATTATTAATGTAAATGTTTAGAGCACTGGGTGAAAAATAATAACTTCCTATTACTTCTATAATGATTAAAATTTCTACGCCTAAAGATACTTAAATAAATAAAGTTAATATCCAGCACAACATATACTTTATTTTTAATTATATTTAAATTAAGAATTTATTTAGCATAATTATGATATTTAAATTCATTTTTTAAAATTACTTGAAATTTAAAATCTTTTGCTCTAAATAACTATTGGCGAGTAAAATTTAAAAAAAAAATGTTTACACATGGGTAGAAGAAATGGTTTTACATAAAATGAAAAATAAACATAAATTAAAAGTACATCTGCATATAAACAATTTGTGAGGTTTGGGAAAATTAATGTTTTGAAACCTTTATTAAAGAAGAACTATTTAAATATTCTTTAAAAAACAACAAAAAAGAAAATTCATATTAGTTAACAACATTTGCATAATTATACATTATACATTATTATGAATCAAAAATTAGAGTATGCTATGAGAAAAATGTTGCTATACCCATAGTTATACTAATGTTATTTACAGATGCACCACACACATATAGTCTAATTAGTTTTAATAATCACTCTGTAATGATAATTTTAGAATCATTATAAAAATACGTGACTTGCAAATTTGATTTTTTTCAAGCCGCAATAAATATATGTGCATAGAGTATATATTATAATTTCATGAAATGAAATAAAAATAATAAGAAGAATTAAAATATAAAAATAAACTCATATTAAATATTGTCATATGTACTTAGATGAATAATAAAAAGAAATTGAAATGTTTTATTGCTCATAAGAAATTTAAAAGTAAGAAATTAGAATTGAGCGAAAGACCTTCCATAGGTTAATTCTGTATCACTCCATCATTTAATGCAAGGAAAAACAAATAATGATGACGCAAGTGCAGACAAAGAAAAAAATAATAAAGCTGGCCTAGAATTTGTTAAAATTATAATTGTCCAAGAACGGGTCAAGGGTAGCAATGTTTTACTTTTTTAAAAAAAAAAAATATTTATTACCTTAATTAAATTACATGAGTGGTATTGTCTTGTACTTGAAGCTTGAGTAGGTTTACACCATGTAGGCTAGAATAATCAGTTGAGGAAGTAAGACACTATTTGTTTGTAAAACTGATCTTGCACCAGGTCTCTTTGTGTAGACAGTCTGGTGCTAGAATTTGGTCTCTGGCACGAATGGTTTTAAGTATTTGTATCAGGGTTTCTCTGACTGAAGAGAGTCTGTTATCAAAATTAAATTTGCATCTTGTCAGCCAGACTGCAAAGGTGAGGAAAATGGAAAATCTGATAGTTGAAAAAATACCTGTGGTAATAGCATTATGAATATTTAATACATCTCTTGTGTCCAATATCACTTTTTCTGCAATA
Organism: Epiperipatus broadwayi; assembly: GCA_028023455.1. Classification (NCBI taxonomy): domain Eukaryota; kingdom Metazoa; phylum Onychophora; class Udeonychophora; order Euonychophora; family Peripatidae; genus Epiperipatus; species Epiperipatus broadwayi. The sequence goes on from JAQFVV010012405.1 coordinate 7,397,770, forward strand.
AAGTCTCTGATCTGACTGAGGAATGAACAACTTATATAGAGTATGTGCTGTATTGTTTCTTCATCTCTGTTGCAAAGTTGACACTGTGGACTGATTTTGGAAAAACCTCTTTTGTACACCAGAAAGTGACTTGTAGGTAGAGAATTGATGTTTAGCTTTATGATGAAATCGATGTGGCTGGGTTCTATATACCAGTGCTTCAGTTTCTTGATTAGCAATTTGAAATTTAGGCCTAATGTAGTTTGAAGAGTGTTTTGGTTTGGGAATCTGTATTTATATGCTTGCCAATATGATGTTTTAATTTCAAACATGAATTCATTTATAATTATTAATTTATTAACGTATGACCAAAATGTTTGTCATCCATTTACTTCCTAGTGGCAGAGGAGTGTCTGTGGGCTCCACTGTTGTCAATAGATTTAAATCTGGTTGTTTTAAGTGGATGGAGCATAGAACTGCAATTGCCTTTTGCAGATATATGGTTGAGACCAAATGTAGTCCCAGACCATTTAGATCTTTGAGCATCTGCATCTTAAATATACTGAGGGCTACAACCTTGCCTTTCCACAGAAGCTTGGAGCACAGTGAGTTCATTGCAGCTTGGAAAACCTTGGTGGGTTTGATTATGGGCAAATAATAATTCAGTCTAGGCATTACCAACATGTTGAGTAGTGTCACTTTACTGGGTAATGAGAGTGTGATTCTTGACAGTGAGCCCACAATGCTGCCAGTCTTTTCCAAAATGGAGTTTTGTATTTGCTTTGCCATGGCAAGTCTGGACTTGGCCATGGGAAAGCCTAGGAAGAGTTGTGGTACTGATGTGAAGACAGACGGAATCAATGAACCTGTGCTGATTTGCCACATGGAAGATTTGAGATAATTGATATGGAGATTACGTGTCTGTGAGTGCTTGTCTATAATCTGCATGAGGGTTAGAAGATATGTTTTGTCTGGGAGAAAGACAGTGACATCATCCACATAAGATATTTGTACACATGTTGTCTAAGTGCTGGCATGAAGACTTTGGGAATTTTACTCTCGATCTCTTTCAGCATGGGATTTATGTAAGCGATGAAGCAAAGTGTGGCAAGTGGAGATCCCTGGGGTATTGATTGATGAGGTCTGAAACTATTAGCAAGTCTGCCATCAAGTGATGTAAAGATTGATCTGTTTAGCAGGAGATTACCGATTATTCTAACATAAGTGCTGGGGACTTGATATTTATGGAGGGTTTGTAGTAAGATGGCTGAAATAACAGAGTCAAAAGACGAGACAATGTCAAGTTGTATTGCAACAGGCTTAGACTTTCTGTGAAGTCTCATGTGTTCTGTGAGAAGCAGGAAACGCTGTGCAGCATCTGTGGTGGAAGAGCCTTTTCGCACAAATTGATATGGGGTGATGTGAGTGTATAATTGATCTTAGATTTTATCTTTGACTATGGCCCCAATGGTTTTTATGAGGAGGGGAATCATGGATATCGGCCTTATGTTGGTCAGAGATGAGGGATTAATTTGCTTCTTTAAGAAAGGCACAAGTGAAATTGGATAAAGGCCTGGAATATTTTGGAACTCTCCCGCCAAAACATCAATCATTTTGCGTACAATGGGAGCCGTAAAATAACCCAGATGAATTAGGACAAATCTGGGAATTCCATGTAATCCTGGGTGTATACTTTTAAGATATGCTGTGAGTTTTTGAATTATTTCACTATCTGTTATGTTGTGATTTATATTATCTCCAGTCTGATTCCTGACATTACCAATTTCGAATTTGGCATATTGCAATTTATTTCGAAAGTAATCATGAATTTTGTCAAGCATGGCTGGACCACTGAGGCAACACTGATTGACAGTCACTGAGGTGGGTGTGGGCCAGCCTGTGGAACCAAGTGCCCTGTGAATATAACTGCGAGTCCAGTTGTGTTTGTTAGCCAGAAAGACTTTGGATCTTTTGGTGGTGATGTACTGTGCTAGAACTTTTTGTTTATCATGGTACTGTGCTTTTAGTTCCATAATGCCTTGTAACAAATGATTTGGACCTTTGGTCTTTTTTGTGTATGAATCTATGAGTGTGCTTAATATTCCAGTGAAGGCAGACCATGCTTGCAGTGAAGGCAATGAGAGTATGTTAATTTTATGAAACAGAATGTAGGCCTCTGAGAAAATGAGCTCTGGAGTTGCCATTTTGTTAAGTAATCTGATGGTATGTGTGTGTTCAGTATGAACTATGTTGGATGGATCTATCTGTATTGATATAAGCAGTGCCAAGTGATCAGTGAATGGAACTAATTGAAGCTTGGCATTGATTTCAAAATGTAATTCAGTGGAGTAATAGAGGTCTATTAGAGACTTCCTTTGCCGTGTATAGAAAGAGAAAGATCCCAAAGGGAAAAAACCATCTCCAGACAGAAGAACTCTATTGAGTAAATATAGATATTTTTTGTTGAAGTTGTCATAGCTCATATTGAAATCTCCAAAACAGATTGTAGGTGACGCATCTGAAGATAATAATGCGTTGATTTTGTTGACTAGTAGGTAAGCAGTGTATGTGTCACTTTTTATGTAGAGATATATGATGTTAATTGATGTGTTTCCAAATGTAAGTTTGAGAAAAAGTAGGTCATTACTAAGACAAAGTGTTTTAAATGAGCTGTAGACTAGATTTTTATTTATTAAGAGGGCAACTCCAAATGAGGCTGTGTTTGAAGGTGAATACGGAAAATACCATATTGTTGCATGAGATGATTTATTTGAATATTTGAATTTACCATGCAGCTTAGTTTCTGAGAGACAGACTATATGGAGATTTGTTCTGTCTAATCACTTTTTAATAGCATAGACATGGTTGAGGGAATTAAGACCTCTTACATTTACTCCACCAATTTTAAGAAGCATTATTGTTTGTTGAATTAAAATGGATAAGAGTTTATTTTTACTTGTCAGTAACATGTCTTCAATCAGTGTGATTTATTGCTGGAGAGTTTGAATGTTACTACACTGACTGTTGGGTTGATGTATTGATGGGTTCTGCTGAACTACAGTAGATGTTTTGGAATTGGTGTTAAGGTTTGAATCAAGCTTATCATTGGGTGTTTCATATTCAGTAGCTATGGTTGATGGAGAATGATTTTCATAGAAGTCAGGTGGTTGTCCTAGTTTGGATCTTTTACCTTCTTTCTTTTTTCGTAAATTGATGGCACGATTTGCTGCTTGGTTGGGGAAGTTAGTATCTGGTTCTGACTCTGCTGTGGAGTTATTAGTTTCATCTGGCTGTGAGCTGGATGAATGATATGTCTTTCTTTCATTATTTTGAGTGTAATGAATTTTTTGTGGTTTTTTTTGTCTGACTGCAATTGTTTTGTTGGAGAATCAATAGTACTGAAGTCTTCTTTCTGGTGATCTTGGTTTAATTTTGTTTAGAAATTTGTTGTGAAATCTGTTGTTGTGAGTGTATGTCTTGCATTTGCTGGTTCTGATTTAATTGAGTTGTGTTGGGTTCATCTATGTTTTGATGTGTCATTAATGACTGTGACTGATTGCTGAGTGTGATATTATTAGATATTTTGGTGCTATTTTTATGGTCAATTTCTTGTTCATTTCGAGAAGGCATTTCCATGTCTGTTTGCTGTATTTGTTCTGTTGTATGACCTGGAGAACTGGTGGATGTAGTACAGGCAAGCTGATTTGTGTTTTGTGGGTCTGTTGTACAATTATGGTTTTTGTTTTTCTTATTGTTACAGTTGTCACAGTTTTTTTGGGGACAGGCTTTTACTAAATGTGACCGGTCCCCACAGCGAAAGCATTGAGGTTGAATTCCACGAATGGATAGGTAAATGGGACATTTCTTCTGCTCCAATGTGGAAGGAATGTCTACTGGTGTGTAACCTTTATTAAGCTTTATAGAGAATGCAGCACTGTTTGAAGGGAACTCAATGTCTGCTCTTCTCTCTGGGAGATATTTAAAGCTTTTAATGTCACCGTATTTGGCAAGAAGTCTTTGGAAATAAGTATCTGTGAAGTTGTAATAACAGTTTCTTGCTACTCCATAAGCTATTTTTGGTCTGTTCATGTCTGTTTTGATCAGATAATGCTCATTGAGAAAGTTTTGGTGCCTTTTAAAAAGTTCTTTTTGAAGTAGATTGTGGAACTCAATTATAAAATATCGTCTATTGGGATGATGATATACTCTGCGAACAGCATCTCCCAGTTGTAGAGCTTTAAGCAGTTGAAAAAGGTCATCAGTTGGGAAAGTAAACAACTGACAGAGATCGTTGGTGGTGGATACAATTAGTGAGTTGTTGCTATGATAGTTGAGGAAGGAGTTAAAGAGTGTTAACGGAATTCTAAAATTAAACTCCTGACTTATGATATCATAGTTATTTAAGGGAGATTGAGAACATAGTGAATCTATCTGTGAATTTGTTTCTTGTTCAAATAGCATGGAATTATCATCCTCAACAAAATCTAAAGCATTATGACAAGTGTTCTGTTTAGTTACTTGCTGAGTGTATACTTTAAGTTCACTATTTGCTAGTACTGTAGCATAACTTTGGTTCTTTATTGATATAGGGCTATGATTTATAGTTGGAATTAATGTCTGCGAGTCTGTGGAGTGGTTAGCCACTGTATTATGGACTAGTTGGCCTTTATTTAATTCAGGGTTGATGTTAATTGAAGGGAAGGCTGTATTAAACAGTTCTGGATCTGATGGCGACTTTAGCAGTTCTCTAGTGTTAAAGTTTTTGTCGTGATGCAAATTGTAGGTATTGCGATTGAATTGCAAGTCGCAATTTTCAGCTATTTTTTTTGTGATGAAATAGTGTAAGGTTTAGTAGCATTTCCTAAATTATTGGCATTATTTTCTATTTTTTTATGTTGTATGATCGAGTTTTCCGTATTCATTTTCAGTGTTTTGAATGTTACGGTCATGGAATTTTTTTGTGTTAAAGACATTTCTTGTCCTTGTTGTGGGGCTTTGTTAGTTTTCCTTGAGCTTTTAGGAGCTTCCTGCATTATATTGTATGTATTAGAATGTTCTTGAAAGTTTTTAAATTTTTCTGTGTGAGGGCTTACATTAAACGTTGATAAGGTTGCCTTAACGTTAGTATCACTATGTGATCTTGTTAAACGACTAAACCTGAGGTTTTCTTGTTCTAAGAACTTTGAACTGCTCATTTTGTAAATGAAACTATAAAATTACAAAATTAAAAGCTTACCTGCTTTTCTATGCAGGTTGTTTAGTGATTTTCTGTTAAGAAAATATTATAATTTGTTTTTTTAAAAAGAAACGAAGTGAAGAATATAGATATCTGTTTAGCGCCATCTAGTGACCCAGAAATGTTTTACTTTTAGAATATTTTTCAAAATTTCTGATATTTGTCATATTATTGAATTCACACAGACTCTAATTCACTGTTCCATTTCCCTCCCTATTTTGATCATATAATTTTATTTTATTTTTGCACAATACTCATATCTATTTTTTTAAGTCTATGTACAAATGTATACTTATATATATAACCATTAGAAACCAAACAATCCAGTATAGATAACAATCAATAATTTCAAACTGTTGCTAAGGCAATTTTTTAACTTATATATATATATATATTACTAAATGTAGATCATCTTTTTTTGTGAGATTTAAATAATGAATAATCATAAATACAGAATTATATTTACATATAATTGTTATAAAGTAATAATTATATATATATTGTAAAGCTTTATATTCTTTCTTTTATGTCATATCTCCTTTATGCATTGATTAATTTTATAAAATAAATTAATAAATCTACTTTTTTTTAATTCTTTTAACAATGCCCAATTTAATTTTTCTAATCTAACAATTTTGACTAGCCAATAGTCTTTTTCAGAGTTAATATGTATTGTAACACTAGCAAGAGATATATGTATAAAACTCATATATATAGCATTATATGTTCCATAATTTTTAAAAAATAATAGTAATAATTCGTTAAGCAGATTTTAAAATGCAAATCTTGTAAGTTTGTCTATCAATTTTTATTTTTAAAACAAAGTAATGAAAAAAAAAATCTATCTATCTCTTTTAGTAATAGATTTTTTCTTGCCTATTCTTCAGTGCTAAAATCAGTGTTTGAAATATTGTGAAGCTGTTGTATATGCTGTATCAACACTCTACTTCAATTATATGCTTTCCAAAAAAGTATAAATAAACTAAAAAGAAGTAATTAAACAAAAAATAAAAATTTCAAAATTAATACATTTCATAAATTTTATAACATAGCATCAGCCATTTTATCTTCCCACAATGCTGTATTCTCATTTATTAATGTTTTCCCATCTTGGAATATTGTATGTTAGATATATTTATTAATATTTCTTCCAATTAAGATTGAAAACATATTTTATTTTTTGTATTCATAGGGCACAGTATTTGTACAATAATATTGTTTTCTAAGTACAAAGCTAAAAGTTTTATGAAATTTAATAAGAACTGGAAAATATTCCTGTATTGTGCTATATTGTAATGTTCAGCAAGGTTTATTATGTAAATTGCAAAACCTACTTGGATTTAAACATTTCAAAAACAACTAGAAAGGTTATTGTTTACTAATAGGAAAACCACTATTAACATTTTTATAGAATGAAAAATATTATAAAACAAAGATGTCATTTAGAGCGTAATTAAAACATTTTAAATCACATGATCACCATTCTTGCATCACATAATTAGCTGTAATAAAATTCTAACATTTTGCTATATATTTTATTTTTAAAAAAATAAAGATATCATACATGAAGATTTTTATTTTATTTTTTGAGTGAATAAGTGTACCCACATACAGTAAATATATATGTAAATATGTTCTCTCAATTTGTTATTAATAATTATATGAATGCTATTACATATGCATATTCTATTGTACAATAAATTTCTTATATCTATGATTATATTTTATATATAAAATTCCTATTTTCTCTGTTTTCTGATTGGGGAATGTATGTTTGTCTATGAATTGTTTGTTCATAAGGCTATCACATGTCACAATTAATTAAAAAAACTATTTTATTATTTATTATGTTAGTCCACATTTTATGCTGCCAAATTCACATATAAAATGTACAGGTAATAATGCTCTTTCTGGCCAGGCATTTATTTATATAATATCCTTAGTCTAATTTACATTAAATCTTTTAAAAAAATTGTTAAAGGAGCCCTTTAGAAAAATATATCACAAAAAAAAATGGGCTGAAAGCATGGAAAAAGTAATGCTGTCAAATTCACAAATGGTAGTGGGATGGGCACTACTTTGGCATTTGACTGGCTTCATCTAGCATGTTTTGTGGCTCCCAGTAGGATACCTGGAACTACTGATACTGAATGAGCTAGCTTGGCTACTGTTTCTATATTTCACAATAAAGGTTGCCAGCCAACTGCAGAAACAGCCACAAACACAGATTCATAATTCAGCATTGAGGTGCTCCATGATTTCATGGTCTGTCAATTTTCTAATATAATTCAGATGAATGAAATACTCAGCAATATTTAATAAGAAAACATATATTTACAAATTTTACATTATATAAATGTGAAGAGAACAAAGATTATAATAATACACATAGATAATCTCCAGATTTGATGTTCAAAATATAGATATTATTGATAGTTTAGCTTCTTTGAATCATTCAATAACTATAAAGTAAATACCTAAAAGATCTTTCTTATTTTTAAAAATGATCAGATTATAAATATGAAAGTCAGACCCAGAAGTAGAGTAAAAACATTGCTACTTTTAAACCTAATGTTAATTAAAACTTTTGCAAATAATGGTTACTTTTTAAAATTGAATATCAAACAAGTATCATCTTAAACCATTTATTAAAAGATAAATGATATGATGAGAAATTTTCATTGATCAAATCTTCATTCACTATGTTTTGACTCTATCTCGAGTAATTGTAAAATACAATAAACTGAATATTGAAATTATCTTGTGTTACATGTAATTGAATACACTGTACAAACTTACACATACCTGCACATATAATGTAATATATAAGGGATTCAAACTCAGACTTTTATATGACCCTCAACTCTCCATGCCATCTCATATTGCTTACCTACCTGATTATACACATGTTGAAAAGATGAATAATCACCAATATACATATTTCATGCTAAAACAGCAATCATCAGTTGGTCTAGATTAGTATCTTCACACATATATACAATCAATGCTCAGCTTTATATTAAGATAGTCAATCTTCATGGTGTAATGGACATGCTTCAAAACTACTCCAACCCACAACTCTTCAGCCGTCCATTTGGTAAGTTTACTTAGTTCTTAGAAAAGTGTATAATGCTTAGAAAGGTTTTGGCATATTAAGACGAATATGATCAGCAATAAGGTAAATAGACTTTATTTCAGTAATGATTATAAAAGACATTAAGGAGCCTAAGAAATAAATCAAAAGACAGATCATTCTGGGAAATTGCTATTTACATTATTACCACGATATTAATACTCAATTTGTATATATTATAATCATGTGAACTTAGCCAAGTATAAAATTCTTCTAAGTCGAGTTATATTGGCTCAAATAAAGATACACTCTAAAAACTTTAAAGTAATTAAATAAAACTCTCTTGATTGCAAATGTTTTTGGATAAAAGTTTATTTACTTTAAAGTCATTCACAGAATTGAAAGATTTGTAAAATTATGCACATTTTAAATGTATAGCTTGGTTATTCTACAGAAGCTTAAGAAATAAATTTTAAAATAGATTGTGTATTCTTTGATTTTAAAAAATATTAATTTTAGAGGGGTTCAAAATAAACAACTTGCACTTTCGTGTAAAGAAATAAAGAACAAAACGAATATATGGTTACTAAGTTGCATAAAATATACTTAGTTCTCAAAACTTGGTAACAAATTTTTGAACTTAAGAAAAAAAATTGATTTTATAAATCCATTTGATTATTTAAAAGTAAGTCATTGTTGATTTTCTAGAATTAAAAACATTAGCACACGTATCAATTTAAATAACCCCAAAAGATAAATTTTATAATTATTCTTTAGAAAAAGAAAAAAGTTTTAATAATTTCATCTAGAAAATAATGATTACTTCAGATGTGATGTGATGTACTGCAGCTACTCCTTAAACGAAGTCAAGAATCTCTCAGCAATTATACCAAGAAAAACTTGTTAGCTACTTAATTCTACATTCCCCAGTCTAATTTCACCCCTATTCTGCTCCATCCCATTTCTACAACATAATCTTTGTCAACTCTACAGCCTTTATATCTAAATCTCCCTTATCTTTTTCCAACCCAGCATAAAAACTAATAATCTACTTTCTGTATAATCACTTTTTTCATATTTATTTTTCCATAACTTCATTATATGTGCCCTTTCTGTTTTCAAGCAGTTACATTCAATTAACAAAAAAAATAAATCACCCACATTTTCCCATTTACTTGTATATTCTCTTGTTGCTAAAGATCCTGTTCGAGCCTTAAACAATATACTACTTTCCTTACTATTATCATAAATTAACTCACACCTAATATTCTGTTTATTTCTATATATATTTAAACTCTTTTTACTCTCCATACTAGTTCTCCATCTCTCTAACTCCCTATTCTTTATTAGTAAATCTATTCTTTTATCCCATTCCTTACCACTATAACACTCAACAATCCTCATAACACAATCATCAGATCTTTTATACAAATATACAGATATAAATTCTTTATCCAAATCTTTTGCATACCGCATTACTTTTCTCACCCATCTTATTACCTGCCCTTTACTCATAACCCAATTAAATACTATTTTAGCTATTCTTTTGTGATGTGATGTATTATGGCTTCTCCTTAAACGCTTGAGAAATTAATGACATCAGCACACATTAAGAATAAATTGAGAAAATCAAGCGATGATTTGATAGTATTGCTTTAAATTATCATAAAAAAATCATTACGATAAAAACAAAATATATGTATATATACAGGAAAAAGAACAGAATTCAATTATTATTTTAGACTAATTCCATTAATATAACAATGACTTTGACTTCTGGCTTATTAGTTCACATTTTAGCTCAGTAAGACAAAAGTTCTCAGGTTTGATTCCAGATGATATGATGTATTTGATATCTAATTGTTTGCTAAAATTATTCTATAACAATCAGTTTGGTTCTTTGGATTAAATTGTGAAATATAAGAAGTCATAACATGTTTCCAAGGAAAATAATTCTCTATGCGAAAAAACTAATATTGAAAATAAACCCATCCTCACACATCAACTAGCTAATATAGGGCGAAAACCGGTTCAATTGTGTTGAACTATTATTATTCATAATTTAAACAAAAAAAAAATATTATTTTTTAATTTAATTTTTTAAATCACACTACATTCGTTTGGTGATATGATTGCAAAATGTCACAAAAAATGGTTGCAGATATTTTTTAAGCTCAAGCTGTTTAAAATTTACCAATTAAAAATTATTTACAAATTGTATCTATTGCATTTCAGATGAAAAGAGATAAAACAATGGTAATTTTCACTTTGTGTTGGTATCTTAATGTGTATATATAATTTTAAAATATTTGTATCACAGGTTCATTTAATTCATAGTATATATTAAAAAATATATTCTATACAGAATTCTTTTTTTATGTTAATTATTTTTGTTAAAGTAATAATGTGTATGTAACACTTTTGAATTAAAATGTATTATAAATACGTACATATTGTTAAAAAATATTGTGTAATATATATATAATAATTTAAACATATAAATATATTAGGTATCTACAGAAACCAAATAGCATTTATACAAATCTGAATCCTAAAAAAAATTCCAAAATAAAGAATATATATATTAAAAAAGAAATATATATATATATAAAATTTATTTTGAGAAACAAACTGGAGAAGGGTAATCCTAAATATATATACAAATAATGCAAAATAATTACTTCAATATAGTCTTAGTATTGAATTAAAAAAAACTAATTGATGAAAATTATAGGGATTTGAACACAGACTTTTAAGTTCCTTTTAGCTATCCACTCTATCTCATACAACTGATACACATGATTACACATATGTGAAAAATATAAATGATCTCTAATATGTGTATTTTGTGTTGAATCAGCATTCACCAGTTGATCCAGATCATCATCTCCCACACACACATATATATAATCAGTGCTGTTTATATTAAGATAGCAAACCATCAAACTTTAATGGACAGGCTTCAATTTATTCCACCCTTGAACTTTTACCTATCCATACCATTGAAAATCTGGTAATGGAATGCCCAAATCCCTAGTTGATGCCAATATTATTGTCATATCCATGTTGACTTTAAGTCACTCTGATGTCTCATATATAGAACCTTGTTTATTTAAATACACAGAAGAGGGATGGGCAGGATACAGGCTAAATCTGTAATATTTGAATACAAATATAATTTATATACTTGATCATTTATATTTTTCACGTGTAGGGTCATGTGTATCAGTTGTATGAGAAAGAGTGGACCTTGAAAGTCTAAGTTCAAATCCCCTATAATTACATCTAAACTCCAAGTATATACATTATACTTGTATAATAATTGATAAAAAGTAAAACGTCTGCATTTATACCTCAATTTACAGCAATAAGTGTATATTAAATAAAACAATTTTTTTTCGACTCAAGTTCCAATTTTAGTGATTTTTTTTTTTTGTTCGCTGAAATACAATTCAATTCTTTTATTTAGTAGGTTTATATAAATTAAAAATAAGCAAAAAAGAATTCATGCACAAAATGTGTATTTTTTTTTTTTAAAAAAAAAATCTTTATCCATGGCAATATTTTAAACAATAGCAAAGAGTAAATCAAATACAGATGTAAGACCAAATGAAATTCTAAAGACAAATATATTCATGGCAGTCTAAATTGAATCACGTTTCAGCACAAAAAGAAAAAAAAATGACTGAAATTGAAACTGGACATGGTAAAGGTAGAATCGATAAAAAATGAAATGATAACATTTATTGTTGAATTTTCAACTATAAAAAATATATTAAATATTAACCCTTTGCTTATCTTTGTTTCATACACATTTCATGTGTGTATTACCTCTTGCTTTATTTTATTTAATACACATTTTTATTGTAAATACATTATTTTTTTCATTCTACCTAATATATGCTTGTAGCTGTAAATTCAAGAATAAATGCATGCATTTTGCTTGATTAAATGTACTATATAGTTTCATCAAGCAAAAAATTATACACTTTAGGAGCATTGCGAAATATGTAAAGCTTCTTATTAAAAAATGTCAATGTCCAGATGTCAAAAGTCCAAAAAAAAATGCACTTAATGATTACTGGACATAATGTTGTAGCATTCACACAATATGGAATGTGGCAAAATGCATAAATTTTAATAACTTGAAAACTAAAAGTATTTTTAATTAATCTGAAAAAATAGTAAAATTAATATAAACTGAGCACTGATTATATATACATGTGGAAGATGATGATCTGGACCAACTGATGAGTGCGGGTTTTTTCAGCATGAAAAACATATATTGGAAATCATTTATCTTTTTTACATATGTGTGATTATGTGTATCAGTTGTATGAGATAGATTGGATAGCTAAAAGGAACTTGAATCCCCTATTATTTTCATCAATTAGTTTTTTTTAATTCAATACTAAGACTGATGAGTGCTGGCTTGGCACGAAATGCATCTTGGAAGTCATTCAACTTTCATTGTATCTTTATTTATATGAAGAATAAAAAAAAGAGGAAGTATGGAGATTATTAAAATAATTGATAAGATAATACGCCTACGAGAAGGAAAGTGAAAAGCCATGTGTGTGTGTGTGTGTAAAAAATCAGATATAATAATTTTTAACTTGGATTAAAGTTTATATCTGTGCTAGAGAAAAACTCTAGTTTAATAAATGATTAATAATAAACAAGTAGTTACGTTCATCAAAAATGTACGAAGTCGAGGTTGCGAATGGAGCAAATTTGGCAGTTGTAAATAAAGATGTGACAATTCACCATAGATAAATACTCTTCGTGTAATAAAGATATATATGAGAGCTGGTGACCTGGGCCAACTGATGAGAGCTGTATCAGCATGAAATGCATCTTGGGTCACTTGTCTTTTATTGTATCTTTATTTATATGAAGAATAGAAAAGAAAGAGGAAGTATAGAGATTATTAAAATAATTGATAAAATAGATAAGCTGTGATTAGATTACAGAAAACTAATTAATAAAGTGTATTGCTATGAAGATTAACAAAAAAATAACAACAGTAAATAATTTCAAAGAATAGAGCAGTACTATTAAAAAATGGATTAAGCAGAAAAGGGGGAGAGAGTCCTGCAACACAGATGAAGAAGAATCAAGAGTAAGAACCTGGACTGGCCTTCATACCCAGTTTAATACCTGCTGGAGATACTGAAAAGGAATCTAATCAAACTTAGAGGCCACCCTTAATATTTATTACTGTTTATTATGCCTAAGGGCTTGTATTTAATGTTAAAGACAATTATATATTTATATACATAAATGTTACATATATTTTGTAAGATATTGATATTAAGAGTTAAAATAATTTACTAACTAAATATAATTCAAACATATGAGTTTTTTCACTCATTTATAATATGTTATTTGATTCGTACTCTTAGTTATAGTCACAATTGCATTAATAGTTCTGAATCTAAACATAGCATATTAATTTGGTAAACTGAAAGGGTAAATAGTATGCTAGGTGGACTCAAGAAACAATAGAACACCAGACAATTATGAGCTAGATTAAAGAAGTATGTCACAGTCAATGACCTCATTACTTAAATAAATTTTTATAGTATGCATCAACATTTATCAACAAAAAAAGTTGCATAGCAATGGGTGATATGATATTAATTTCAACTGTAAATCACTAAAATACTAGAAATACTTCATCAAGGGTACCTGCATGTGGTTAGAGCAAACAGCCTTAACCCACAGGTACATATATTGGCCAGAAATGGGTGCAGACATTAGAAACATTTATTAGGAAATGCAAAGCCTGTCAATCTACAGCAAATGCAACTTAAAAGAAATTTATATAATGGCCAAAAAACAGGTAGACTGTATTATTATGTGCATATAGATTATGCAGGCCCAGTAAATGGTATTTTTATTTTATTTTAGATGCTGCCTCCAAGTGATCAGAATATAAACTAGCAAAGGATATGAGTGCAGCAGAAACCACTTGCATTTTATATGAAATATTTTCATATTATGAATAACCGAAAGTCTTAGAGTCAGACAATGGGACTAGATTAATTTCAAAAAAGTAAAATTACTCTTAGATGAGTGGGTAGTGAAGCATATTCATGATCTCCACATGACCCAGAATCCAATGGGATCACAAAAAAAAGCATTCCAGCATTTGAAGTTAGTTTTAAACAAAGTAAACCACATTGACCTAGATGAAGCATTAAATATGATAATGATATACCCATACATTGCACCCTCCTTAACTATTGATAAATCACCTGCAGTATTGGCAGGAAGTCATGTAAGAAGTTATCCATTCTTGTGCAGAAGAAAGGAAAACCAACAGCAAACTATGAGAATATCTACACTGCTAGAGAGAAATGATGGGTGCACAACAATCCATGTAGGAGATGGATAAAAGGAAAAATAACCAAAATTATTTCAGACCAAATAGTGGAAATATAAACAACATCAGGAGTACATTATCATCAGCTTGTAAATCACATCTGGAAAATTGGATGCTTGATGATGATATTATGACTCCTTGACAGGGTATCATCCAGAACTGAAGCTAAAGCAGATAAAAAATTATGCAGACACACCTAAGAATAAATTTGATGAAAGCCACAATATAGAAATTAGTCTGGGGATTAAACTGTGTATGAAGGCTAGTCCAGGTCCTTCTCCTTGATTCTTCTTCACCCACATTGCAGGTCTCTTCCCTTTTTCTGATTAATGCATTTTTTTAATAGTTCTACTCATTTGTGCTTTAAAATCATTTAATTTTACTATTTTTAGTTAATCCTCATAGCAATTCATTTTATTACTTAATTTTCTGTAATCTAATCACAATTTATCTATTTTCACATTTTAAATAAATATTTTAATTTTATTAATTGTTTGGATTAATTAAAAATACTTTAAAACCCTTGAACATCACATGGTCACCATTCTTTATCCTTACACAAGCTGTTTACACAGAGACAAAACTCTCCATAGAGTAGCACTATTCACTGCATAATCAATGGATGCAGGAAGGTTTGAACATAAAATCCCTATCTAGTGGATGACTAGGCACTAGATAGGGATTTTATCCACAAACCTTCCTGCATCTATTGATTATTCTGGCTTGCATTGAGTGGTGCTACTCTATGTAGAGTTTTGCCTCTGTGTAAAAATACTTTTAGTTTTCAAGTTATTAAAATTTATGCATGCATGCATTTTGCCATCTATGCTAATATTCATCACAAACTTTAAACAAGTCTCAGATATTTAGAGCTTGATAAAAATTTCATTAATATTTATAGCTTAATTATTTGCTCACGCAAAATCACACATTACTGACTGCATTTGTAGAGTAATAGAATCTAAAGCTCAAATGCCCATGAATTGTAATTCCAGTCCGGTAACTCGTGATAATCATTAATCGATTACCTAGCAAGCAATAAACTATTCTTATACACATATTAATATAAGGAAAGCAATTACAAATTACCAGTCAGTAAATTATAAACGACTTCAAATATTTTAAATTTGATAAAAATTTTAATGAAAGTATCAAGATTTTATTCTTTTTTTCCTTTGTTTCATTTGTCAAAGCAATAATTACTAAGGGCATAATGATTTAATTAATATAAATTTAATACTTCCTTTGACGCAAAGGAAAAGAATACACTTAAAATGAATGAGATTCATAAAGCAAAAATTCAGGGAATATATTTTTTCATCTTAAAAAAAAAAAAATCTATATTAAAAATAATTATTTTATAAATTCTCATTTCCATTTATGGTTCAAGGCCTTCTAGTACAATCAAGAAAAAAAGAAAGAACTGATCAGTTGTCACGTGACATGCGAGCGTTACAGTCACAATTATAAGTTTACATTTAAATATATAAAAATTTCTTCATATGTTTGACATATAAATTTAGAAATCGAAAATAAATGTAAAATGATTAAGTAGCTATATGAAATAAAATTTATGACAACCCTTTTATAAGATTGTTTTTTAATTGAAGTATTAAAATGTATAATTAAAATTTATTACAAATAAATTTAAAAACTGTTATTACATTTAAAAATGATTATAATAATTGTTACAATATTTTAATTACAAACGCATCTGAAACAAATATAACAACAACATAAGAGAAAAAAACGTCAAAAAAATAAAGGTCTACCATAGGCTATATGCCCGTGGGAATATATCACCTCCCTTCAATAGCGATATTTTATTTGAAATAAATAAAAACGTTGCTGAAGAACCTTTAATGAGTAACCTAAACATTTTTATTACATTATTTACAAAACAATCATATAAAAATAATTCACCTTATACAAGACATAATGAATATGCATTTGAAAACAAACGCTAAAACAGCTAACATTTTTAATTAACCTTGAATTTCTAAACATATATACACACATACACATAATGTTACATACATATGTACATAAATATATACATATACATGTGTACACGTTGTGTATACTTACACGCATATATGTATATAATGGCTTTAGGTAACCAATATTGCTTATTACAAAAAATCTACTATATTTACTTTCTAAAACATTTTTGAAATAATACTTTAAAGTGTAATGTTTTTTTTCTTTTTTTAGAAAATTAGAAAAAAGACTTTTTTATAAAAAATTTCGTTAATAATTTACATTCTGTGGCGCATTTTGTGAATTGTTAATAAGAAAGACTTAACTGATAATGTTGAAAATATTATTTATCAAAAATTTTAAAAACGTAAATAAGCTTATTTTTAAACTAAAGTCTGAGATATTATTTAACTATATTACTGATATGTATACATATTACAATAGAATATTACAGATATGTAACACATGGAGAGAGAAACTGTCCAAATGTTATATATATACATGTGTGTATGTGTACGTTTGGGGTGAAATCTTTCTTTGCCTTCAAAATTATTTGTATAATAAGTTTTCCAGCATCAGTTTATTTGTATATAATATATTTTAATTCCAAAAATATGTAATTAAAAAAAAAAAAAACAATAATAAGAAATTAAGACTTGACTAATGGTTTGTTCAGCCACTTCAAAAACACCTTTACTTTAAAAAAAAGAAAAAGAAAATGGGATACATTTAAGATAGTCTTAATTTTTTTTTTACATACATATATTTTTCTATAAAAGTCAAGCATTGTTCAAAGTTTCATCACTGTACATATATAAAAAATTACATTTATAACAGTACATGTGTCAACACACATCAGTACACACACATATATTTGTCTATTCACATCTTTCATTTCCACTGGACCAATAGTGTTCTAACGTTCTATTCTTAGCAAAAATTATTATTATTTTACATTTTGTTTTTGTTTTTTTGGTGCTACGTTCTAAAGGGGTGGAAGATTATCGTTGACCCGAGATGAAAAAGATCCTAACCCCACAAATTTTGGAATGTCCTCTGAAAAAAAGAAAGTTAATTAATATATAATTAAAAAGTCATATAATGATCATTCAGAAAATAAGAATCATTTGTCAATAACAAAATGAAAACAATTTAATATATATATGATTACTAATATTTCATCTATGTTAATTTGGTACTTATGTATTAGACCTGCTACCCATGTTTGTAATGGTAGAATGCTGTGATTGGGACATTTTAATACAGCATTCAGCCAATGCAAACATGGGCTGCAAGTCTAATATGTAAGTATCTTTCATTTTGTACATAATAACTATTAACAGTATTTCCTATATTTTGCATCGATTTTTAATCAGACATCGGAAGACAAATTGTCTCAAAGAAAATGTAGATCAAGCTTAGCATTAATTTAAGATAACATTTCGTTATCTAAGATATGCTTTAATCAAGGTCCTCTTTCTGGGTAATCAGTTAAAAATCCCTTCAAGCAAACAACTATGGTCTAAAAAATGCACTTACTAAGAGCTGATAAACATATTTCTTTTTCCTGAATTATTTTTTTATGCATTATTAGAGTATCACTAACAGATTTACAATCATTCATGATTGCTATACTTACTTGTTCTAACTTATGTAGTTGCATAAAATAATGAACTATGGTTAATGCCCATCAAATTTATGCATATGGTGTCAGAATTAAAGGCCTTAATAAAATGACTAGTGAATCTATCTCCCAATCTCTATAGATTTCTTTAAAACTTTAAATGCAAGTAAGTAAAACATAATTGTTGATGTTATACTTAACTTAGTGGGAGGTGCAGTTACTTCCATTTTAATTACTATATAAGGTTTTAATTATAGGGAATTTGAACCCAGACTTTCAAGTTCCCTTCAACTATCCACTCTATTTCATACAACCAATACGCATGACCACAAAATTCATATGATAAAAATAAACAAGTAACATTGCAGTAGATGTTTTTGCAAGCACCATCGCACAGTTTCACACTCTGTTTAACAATTCATTATCATTACTGTGTCTTCATTATTACTTTTTGTCCATCAAAAACATTATTCAGATGCATAACTATAATGAAAATTACAAGATTTATAGCCTAGACCATATGTCAGATAGTCCAAATCTCAATTGAATTGATTAACAGTATTTTTCATTGTTTTACAATATTACTAAATCCATCATTTCCTTTATTTTAATATCTTATATAAATGGAATTTATCCACTTTACTTTGAATACTTTGTAGTAAAAAATTTTTTTATTGTATATATAATATTTGAAATACAGGCACACTTCTTATATCTGGAGCTTAATTGTCAGGTGGGGATTTGAACTCAACTTTCAAGCACCTTTCAACTATCCACACTATCTCATACTACTGATACATATGTCCACACACATGTAGAAAAGATAAATAATTACCAATATATGTATTTTGTGCTGAACCAGCACTCAACAGTTGGTCCAGATTATCAAACACTGATTACATATGTGTGTGAGAATTGATAATCTGGACCAATTGAAGAGTGTTGGTTCAGCACAAAATATGTATATTGATGATTATTTATCTTTTCTACATGTGTATCAGTGGTATGAGATAGTGTGGATAGTTGAAAGGTGCTTGAAAGTCTGAGTTCAAATCCCTTATATTTATTGTATATAAATACACACAATCTTATGTTTCAACTGTCTTACAGCTTTCTTCAGAGCTACTTCTATTTTAATTCTCTAAAACTAGAGTGGCTCTGAAAAAGGCTAGAGGACAGTCAAAACATAAGATTGTGTATACATATATACAATAAAAAAAATTTTTCAAAGTAAGGTGGATAAATTGGATGTTTTGCAGCAATTAAATCAAAAATTTTCTTCATACATTTTATGATTTCAGATAAATGAGTATCTTTCATATTCAGAAAATGAATTTCCTAATTAGCAGAACTTTTAACTCATTTAAAGTCATCTTAAAAATAAAAAGCACATGATATTCTATATTGTGTAGTGGCTTTACAGTTACAAAAGATTTGCTGACTGTGAATGTCTTCAAGATATTCCTAGTCAATGTCTTGCATAATCATTACATAGATTGGCTGGGAAATTCTAAGAATTGTGTGCAAAATTTGAGCCCAAGGTCTTTTCCACTGAAATTAATAATTTCAGTCAAAAACATAAAAATATATTATAAAAGATCCAAGAATATGTTTTATTAAATTAAATTTTCTAATTTCATTTAATTTGTATATAAAATCAGTTTTAAATTAATATGGTGGTTAGGGGTTTTTCATATCATTTCTATTTATAAATTTTTGACTTCTCCCTAAACCATTCATTTCTCCTCCCAATCTTAACTTAGTGTTTTATTTTTGTTGTTGGGTGATATTTTATTAAATATATGTAAATTAATACATTTTTGAATTTTACAAACAGTGTAAATTCTTTATTCTAACATTTCATGACAATGTCATTTATACAGAACATGATACAACTGGGCAAACAGGGTTTACCGATTTCAAATGATATTGTGATGCTATTTACTACAAGTGAGCATCATAATACTTATGATATGCATATTTAATGTCTATTATAAATTTCATGCATATATTATCTGAAGTATGCTAGCACCTCACTGAGGAAAGCTAATAGCTAGAAACTGGTCTGAGTCTAGGGATAATTTCTAGATAGATATTTTAAATGCGTTCTCTTGAGGCATTTATCAACAAAGCTTGATAAAGCTATTAGTATGCTCTTTATTTTAGTTTATAATTACAAGCTTATCAAATTAAGTCATGTGGTGTATGACTTTATTTTATTTACTATTACATTTTTATTTTTCTATATGCTCGTGTTGAATAATTTTGTATTTCTTGATCACTTAATATGAGCACAAAGTAATAATAATGTCCACATCATTGTTACATCAATCTACCATAAAACTATACCCATTAGCAATATCTAACTTCCATAACATTTTTATATGTTTGTTGCTCCATATCAAAAATAATAATGTATTCAAAAAATAATAATGTATTCAAATTGTTTTTTTTTTTTTGTGATACGAAGAACTTAGTACAGGATCTCATTAAAAACGGAGCTGTTTCAATTGCACAATTTTCACTCACCACAAGCAAACTCTGACATTACAATATTACTAACAATCAATAATTTCAATCTGTTGTCAAGGCAACCTCCTTTTAACAAAAAGGTGGAAGTCCATCTTTATTCATGTTCTAATAAGTTTATATAGACAGTAATGATTGCAACTCGACTACAAAGAGTGAAATTATTAATTCAATGAAGTTTAAATAAACCTCATCAAACAGATAAATATAAACCATTCTGAAAGTAGACTCTTAAATAATCAATATATATTGTTGAATAATTGAAAATCTAATGTTTGTTATGAATTATAATGCTTGTTATATTAAATATATGTTAAATTTTATTTTAAATATTAAAATGTGATTATTTACCATTGCATCGGTAAACTAAGTCTGACCAAATAATAGCTTCCTGAGAGAAACAAAAGACCCCAAGTCTGCCTCCTCGTAATGAAGTATCATAAATATTACCAGAGTCAGCAACCACTGTTGAACTCTCAAAAAATCGAACTCTGTAGCAATAATAAAAAAATTTAATTAAATAACATTGACATATTTAATATTTTTTATAAATTTTGGTTAATAATGCAAATAATAAAAATTGTGAAGTTGAATAATGTGTATTGTAATTAAACTATTGAAAGATATAAAATAAATTTATATTTTTCTTTTGAAAAAATCAAAAATTCAAAACTAGTCATTTTGTATATTGAAAAAGATGAATTATAGTTCTGGTGATAGGTGTATGATATACAGGCTCTCATAGTTCAACGGTAGATACAAACCATATAAATAGTCTGGAGTAAATCTATGGTTTTTTCAATAGGCTGTCAGACAGCTTTTCTTTCCTTTTTTCAATTATGTTTTCAGAAATTGATGATCCACATTGCCCATTGTGATTTAGTACAGTGGTAGAAAGTTAAAAAATGATGCAACAAAACTCAACTGTTACTTTCAGAACTCAAACATCATGTGACTACCTAAGCAATAATCATTCTACTATTTTTGTTATGGTTCAGGGTAATGGTAAGGTGAAGATCTTAAAAGATAAAGGTTCTTTATGAAAACCCAATCTATAATTCTAAATGTCATATGACTGTGAGTGGCAAAATACTGAATTATTTTTTAAGCCCTGGGTTTAATATTTTTTCTGTTATAAGAAATATATATTATTAATTTTATATTTAAAATTTACTTAATTGGCATACATTTATCTATCCTTTTATTTTAAAGTGATTTCTACTTATTAGGGAGTGAATATTTTAAAATTTTGAATTTCATTTAGAAGATAATTTTTTCTGAAAAAAATTAAAAAACAGGAAGACATCTCAAGCAACATTGTTATCTAGATGACAATTAATTGTCTCATTGCTAAAAATAATCAGAGACATATAAAAATTTTAATAATATAAAAAAATTGGCTTTAATACAAAGAGCTATTTATTTTCTTCCGTAATTTATTATCAAATATATTCTTAGAAATAAGACTTAATTTCATACTACATTGAGACACCTTTTTTTTAACTTTCTTAAGCCAATTTCTTATGGCCCTATCTTATTCACGAGAATAATAATATCCATAACTGAAATCTAATTTCAGATGTTTTTTTTTTAAAAAGAAAGCTTTTTTTTTCTAACATAAATGCCAATTTTTAAAATTTTAAATAAATAAATGTTCTTTTAAAAAAACAACCCCCACTTATATTCATTTTTTCAAAACTGTTCTTCACTTAGTCCACATTTAAAAAAATCAGAATAGTCTGTTCATGAACAAAAGTATATTGGATGACAGAAAAATGAGAGGTGTGCTTTGTCTTGCAAATAGTTTGAATGTCAGGTTTTATCCTATAAGATACCATCTTACTTCATAAACAGTTTATCAAAAGTCAAATTATTTATGACTTGGACGTTTTTTTTTAAATATGTTTTGAACTCTTTCTACACTAAAATCACTCTTTTAGACCATATATTATTTGTTACAAAATTTTTATAACTTTTATTTCCTTTCTGGAATTTAAAAAATAATTACATGAATGCTTGTGTCAGATATCATGTAACAGATTGAGCACTACAATTAATACTGTAAATGAATAGATTGTTTATTGTAAATTAGTATGTGCAAGTTATCAGACAATAAATAATTTTTGATAATATATATTAATAAACAGATTTTGTTGAAACATTTTGGTTTGAAACAATCCAATATATTGATTAGATAGCATGTCAAACACGTAGTCTAATTTTTAAAATATTAACAGGAAAGCAAAATGAAAACATTTAGTTGTTATTATTATTAGTTGCTGTCACAATGACATAAATTTTTATCATTGATATTCTTCAAAATGTTCTATGGAATTGCTGTAGACTTGTCACTATTTGCAATTTTTAATTGTGATGCATAACCAAATAATTTGTTGTGGATTTTAAGCCATTCTGGTTTTCATCTTAAAAATTGAAGGGTTACATAATTTATATTTGTTTGTAATACTGATTCTATCTATGACATTTATTTGATGAGTCTAAGTTTTTTTAGATATATTTAAAATTTGCATTCCATTACAAGACAAAATTTTAAATATAACTAAAAGAAGTTATCACACATGGGAAAAAAGAAATAAAATTGAATTGAATATTACATTTGTATTAATTTTTTGTCAGAATCTAAATTTTATAATTGAGCTAGAAATATTATGACAATTTATAGCCTAATAAGTGGTTAGTAATAATCATTACTTTATGTAGGTAAAGTAGATGGAACCAATATTGTGAGACTTGTAAATTTGGCACTTGTAAATAAAATTGTAGCAATTAGTATTGAGAAATACTAAACAAATAATGAAAACATGTGCAAGAAATTGTAACCTGGGTTAATTGAAGTATTCTGAAATGTGTCTTGTGGTTATTTATTCTTTCCACATGTCTTAATTCATATGCTTTAAGAATGTGCTGTGGGAAGGAAATTTTAAATGTGTCCAAAAAAAATATTTCGCATAAAAAGATAAGATGAAGTTGAATTATTCCATATGTTTATATGCAATTAAAAACAGATATATTATTCTTTAATTGACATTAAAATCTACATTGGATTAGAAAGGACATAATAATCTTTAACCTAATAAATGATTAGTAATAATCATTAATATATTTATCTGCAGTGAATAACATCAAACTTGTAAATGCAGGAAGTTTGATATTTGTAATAAAATTGTAGTAATATAATATTTTTATAATTCATAATTTTATTATATCTTTGTTGTTCTTTTTCTTACTGATTTCTTAAAAAATCATTTATTTACACCATTTAGTAGATTTTTGGTTAACTTTTATTTCTCTTAATTTTTCTCTCTATATGTTTGGTACGTTTGACAACTGATAATAAATTATCAGATCATGATATTGGTAACTAATAATTCTCAATAAAATATAAATTTTCATAATCTATGGAGTTGAATCCATTGAGAAAACAATAGCACTAATTTCTTTATATGTTAAATATTTTTGCAATTCATTTTATTTTGTAATATTCTCTTCTATCATGAAATCATCAGGAGTATAAGTGCTTTTGCAAACTGCTTCATTTGGATAAAGTTTGTAAATTCATAATAAAATATTGTTTGAAAACTTAGAAGGTTCCCAAATGTAGTCATATTTATCTAATTTATCAAATCTGTCAAACGTGGCACATTCATTGATTTCCTTTGATGTGCAAAATACATGGACATTTATTTAGGATCATGAGTAATAATGGAAGAAATGTAAACTTCCCAATTAAATACGTAATATGTCTAAATGCAATAGAATGCAGTTAATAGTGAAGCTAATATACTACTTGTAATATTAAGTGGATGAGTGTTATGATTTTGATAAGATAAACCTCTTAAAAGCATTCAGCTGCCTAATATTACAAGCCATATCTTAGCTTCACCATTAACTGCATTCCAGCACATTTAGATGCAAGATCATATGGTAAATCATTTATAGTTTCCAATAGTCAATTTATCTCTGAAATTTAAACTCCCCCTTTTGGTCATGTTTGCAGAAGAAGGATTTCATGACAAAATGATTACATATCTCTCTATCATATCTTTGATCTGGGATTCAAATCCAGACTAGGTAAATCTTAGAAACTTTTACAGGTCGCAAGCAAGATTGGGATTTTGAGGTGATTGTAAATTGAATGAAATCTGTCGTATTTCTATCACCAATTCAGATTTTTCTTTGAAATTGCCATCTTTTACAAAAAAAATTTGCCAACAATAGTGAAACAAAATATGTCCACATTTGACCAGATCATCTATGTATTCCACATATGGTAGTGGAACTAATAGAAACTTTTTATATTTAGGTTATTGGAATGAATCAGAGAGAATTTGTATCTTTCCAGTATCTTAGAAAATTGAAAGTTTCTTACAACTATTCAGTTTAACAAAGGTATGAAAGATGATTTCTTTTCTGATTTGATAAGCTATACCAGGATTTTATAATAGTCACTTGAAAATATAAGATTTAATTTCTACATGATTCAATATCGACAGTATCAATTGCTCAGTTATGCAGCGCCATCAAGTGTCTTTTTTTCAAATATCTTTTTTTAAAAATCTCCCCTTTTAGCTGAGAATTACAGGTTTTCATCAGACATCTGTTGAATCTTTTTAAATAATGAGAAGTTGTGTTACAGAATAGATTTAGCTTCTATATTTAAAATGTTTTTTAGTAATAGCCATAATGTTTTGATTATTTCCAGAATAATATAAGATTATTTTGCATTTGCTAATTATCAATATTCTTTTTTGTTTGGTGATTTCTATCTTCTTGAAAAATTTTGGCTTCATTAGTTTTAATTGTTTTATTGTGTATTTTGATGTTTATTTCTGTTTTTTTTTTAATCCAACATGGAAGTTGAAGGCTTATTCCAATATTATAACACTTTTAGATTGGCTAATGCTACAAAACTGTGAGATTCAAGTTTATCATTAAAGGCTATTTTATTAATAAAATATGCAACAATCCCTGGTTTTCTAACTTTGACAAACATATTTGTCTATTTATTTTTAAAAGTATAGTTTATTTGGTCAGAATATAGTTGCATCTGGAATATTTTAAGATGGAGACTTTCTATAATCTTTTTTTTTCAAAGTTTCTTGATAAATTGATTAGAGCAGATTTGTATTCATAAAACTCCCAAATTTATTTTAAATGTATATATACAAAATTACAGAGACAACTGATCAGGCTATAGGCAATATAGACAACAAAATAATTAATTTAAGATTAAACTTGTTTTACAACAGAATAGCAATAGTAAATAATATAATTTTATTGGAGAGAATTTGAGCATAGACTTTCAAGCTCTCTTCAATGACCAAGTCCATCTTTTGTAACCAATACCCATGATCACATCATATATGTAAAAAAAGAAAAATAATCTCCAATGTATATATTTTGTGCTGAACCAGCATTCATCACTTGGTCCAGATCATTATCTCTCACACACATTTATATAATCAGTGCTCAGTTTATATTAAGATAGCAAATCTTCAAACTTTAATGGACAAACTTTAATCTTTTCCACTCTCTAACTCTTTAGACATCCATATTATTAAAAATCTAATGATGGAATGATCAAAGCCCTTTTTGATGCCAATATTATTGTCATATCCATGTTACCTTTAAGTCATTCTGACCCCTCATATGTAGAACCTTAATGTATCTATTTGAATACATAAAAGGGGGTTACGCAGAATTCAGACTCAATCTGTAATATTTAAATACACATATTCTATCATCAGATTTTCAATAATATGGATGTCTGAAGAGTTGGAGAATGGAGAATATTGAAGCCTGTCCATTAAAGTTTAAAGATCTGATATTTTAATATAAACTGAGCACTGATTATATATATATGTATGTGGGAGATGATGACTTGGACCAACAGATGAGTGCTAGTTCAGTGCATATATATATATATATATATATATATATTGGAAATCATTTATCTTTTTCACATGTATGTAGTCATGTGTATCAATTAAATAAGATAGAGAGTATAGCTAAAGGGAGCTTGAAAGTCTGTGTTCAAATTCCCTCTAATTCCATCTAAAGTTCAGTATTTACAACATATTTGTATTTAAATATACGATTTTTTAATATAATTTTAAACTAAATACTCTATAAATAATAATCTAATATTAAGTAAGAAATAAAATATATACTTATAGGACTCATTATTTAATTACTGTATACACAATAACTTACCGTATTAATCCAATTGCTGGCCTATGAACAAGTTCCCACCGGTATGCTATCCGTTCCTTCCAGCCAACATTTCTTGAATCTTTCCATAATAATTTAACCTAAAATTATTAATTTGTAAAATTATGATAATATAATGTTTAAAAAATAGATTGCTTCAATTATATACATAAATGTCAATTTTTATTTATGGTAATACATGATATAATATTTAAGAATATACTTATATATTATTAGTAATAAAATATTTGATACAAAATCCACTATCATCATAATTTTTAACCATTGTCAACCACTGCAGGATGAAGACCATTCCAAGATCAATCCATCTTCTCAGATCTCCAGCCTCTATTTTCCATAACACTCTAGCACACTTCCTTGTTTTATTTACCTATCTCACCCATGGTCTCTTTCTAGGTATTTTATAATCTTTTGGAATCCAGTTTAAGATTTCAATTACCCATCTACTAACACCTCTTCTAGCAATAAAACCAGCCCAACTCCACAATAAATGAAGTTATTTAAATTGTATTTAATGATAAAAATTTAGCAAAGCCAGTATAAAAATTTATTGTTGAACCCTTGAAGTTAGCTTACTTACGAGATACTAGAAATCTTCCTTCTTTCCTTTAAGTAATGATAAATACATAACATATATGTCTTTTCTGTTTTCTCATGAATGAATATCATGATAGGCATTTACTCTACAATGAACTATATAAAGATTTTAAATTTATTTTTACTTAATTATTACTTGGTAGTCATATATATATTAATCATTTGATTAGTGATTGGGCATATTTCATCATATGATTTAACTGATTTAAATAAAACAATTGTAAAGGTAGTACAATTAAATTAAAATAGATTTGTGCCACTGATCATAAAGCATTATTTAATGAAGTTTCCATTAGTATTATGACCGTAATCAATGTTTAAGACAGTGAAAATAAACACAGCATAATTCTTAAAAAATATTCATATTTCTTATTATAGAACACTATAATTACACTTTTTTAAAAAACAAAAACAAATAAAGACTACGCAAAATCTAAAATAAAAAAAATTAGATTAAACCACTACTATAATTTTTTATGCATACACAATCTGAAACAATAGCAACTCTCTCCATACAATAGCGCCACTTAGTGCAAGCCATAGTAATCACTTAAATTACTGTATACTAAATTTTTTATTGTAGGAGAAATTAAATGAACTATACACCTGGGTCTCATTTTATGTGGATTATTTTAATGCGATTTTGAAGTTATGCAATTCATGTTTCTTCTTAATACCTTTTATATTTCACTATATTTATTAGATATCAAGAAATTTAAATTATTAATAACTTATTTTGAATTAAAATTCTTTTTTTTTTTTTTTTCAAAAATATAACATTATATTAGCAGCTAACATGGATATGGCCTGAAGCTATATTTAGAATCTTAGCTTCTATGTAAATAATCTACTTATACTAATGAGTAAATAATAATAATGTGAAAACAAGCATTTAACTCAGTTATATAACCAGAACAACATGGTTTTTAGGCTAAGAAAAATTTTACCAAATCTATCAGCACTAATGAAAACCACAATAAATTATGCAAAATTTCCAATCCCATATGCTTGTGGCATTTCCATTCTATCAAAAGATAATTCTCTCCTCTCTGGTACTTATGTTGACGAGGCACTTCTGCACCACTTGAATATTTCCCTTAAAAAATCTCATAGCTCTTCACAGTTATTTACAAATGAGACAAACTGTACACAAAATTACTACATAACAAGTTTTTGATGAAATAGTGTATTTAAAACAACATATCTCGCTTGCAAATGACCTCATTCCAGATAACATATATAAGCAAATGGAATACATTATATCTCCATTCCTACAAAAATACTACAACCAACTTTGTTCGAAGGAATATCACATCCCTAACTTATTAACAAATATAGTATTCTGTATAAGAAAAAACTCTAAAAATCCACATCCAACAGTAAATGATTTGTGTCTCATTACCTTAGAAGACATTGATCAGAAAATGTTTGCTAGAATCATACTTAAACAGTTAAATATCTATGCTTTACCTAAAATTTCCCCTTCACACTTTGCAGTCAAAGGGCAAAAAGCATCTCAAGCAATATTATTAGCACAAGAAGCAATACTTTATATTAAACAAAACAAACTAAACAAACTATGTGGCATGCCAGGTAGACTTTAAGTCTGCCTTTGACATTGTAAATTGGAACTTCTTATTCTCTGTACTTAATCAAATGCTTTCAAATCATAAACACCTTGTTACAGCTATTAAAAACTATCTTAACAATAGAATGATTAGACTAAAAAATTACATGAGACTCTCTCAACCCTTTAAGCCAAGTAGAGGTATCCCACAAGGCTCCCCACTTGCATCATTACTTTTTGCAATATACATAGACCCCTTGATTAAGGACATAGAGCAATGCATAGATGGTATTTTTCTTCCACACCTAGGCACAACTGTTAAGATCATTTCATATGTTGATGACATTTTGATAATATTCAGGGACCAGCAAAATATACCTATGCTACTTCATAAACTTAAGAAATTTAAAACTATAACAGGATCCACAATACAAATAAACAAATCATCCTTATGGCAAATTGCTACCGGTCGCAGTCTTCCCTCACACTTTACAGGTTCATTTTCTTCATTTCTTGGCATACCTATTAATATCTCTAAAACACAACTAAGTCATCACTTAAATCTTCTTGTCATAGACAAATTTAATAAAAAAATAAAGTGCTTTAACTCAAGATTACTGTACCCTATAATAAAAGTTCATATCATCAATGCCATTCTAGGAGGTATTCTTGCCTATTACAGCCCTCGGATGCATCTTCAAAAAAAAACTATTAAATATTTCATGAGTATAAGCAAAAAAAATATATGGGGATCAA
Organism: Epiperipatus broadwayi; assembly: GCA_028023455.1. NCBI lineage: Eukaryota > Metazoa > Onychophora > Udeonychophora > Euonychophora > Peripatidae > Epiperipatus > Epiperipatus broadwayi. Next base: position 7,427,751 of record JAQFVV010012405.1, read on the forward strand.
CATCACATCTTCTATCAATAGAAAATACCTGTTTTCCAATTTGCAAGGGTGGGCTTAACCTAATAGCTCCTCAATCATTCACCTCCTACATTAGAGCTAAGATGTACATCGTTACCACTACTAATCCTTTTTTAAGGACAACTCCTCCACCTCTACTTCTGCTTGCTATTACTCCATATGTGAATCACCACTTTTTCACTGATTATGCCATTGAGCATGCTGATTTACTGGACAATTATAACATTAATACTCTAATTGGTTTGTCATACAATGATCTAAAAAAAATTAATTATCCCAATAGACAACTTTGGTCAACACTATCTACTGCAAAAACACTGACTAAATTTCAAAATTTGTATGTGCCTCACTCATGGTTAAAATTCCTGTATAATCTGCTACTTGATATAATACCAACAAAGTTATTTCTCATAAATCGATTTAAACTAAACATTGATCTTACTTGTATACTATGCAATTTGTTCCCGGAAAATTCATCACATATCTTTGAGACATGTCCATTCTTTTCAACCTTATGCCGCTTTGTATTCCACAAAGACACAATTAATTTAAAAATTATCCTAATAAATAATATAAAGAAATTAAAACCATTCAATGCCCTTGTAACCGTTCACACTCTAAGAACAATATGGCTTGCCCATTGTGCTGTAATATTTGATAACAAAAAATACAATGTACTTAAAAAAATAGCAAAGAATGGTATAACATTTATCTTTATGCTCAGAAATATATACCTAGTAATGTCACAAAAAAAATATGGCAAGGCAATGTATTCCTTAGTTGCTCATTAATGCCATGATAGTAATAATCTTGTTTTAAATCATTATATTCTAAAAACATCCTAAGAAATTAAAATTTTAAAAAAAAAAAAATGTAAAAAGCTCTTAATGTAAATATACTAATTCTTGTAAATATTTTGTTACTAATAAAGTTAAAAAAAAAATAAAAATAATAGATTTATACTTATGTATAAAAATATCGCAATAAATATTCAAAAATTTTGAATTTTTAAAATATATTTTGTTAGATATAACAGAAATAAAAAAATTTTTAGATTGTTAAAATAAATAATGATGGTTTTATTGATTTTTTAAACTGAAAATAATCTTTCTAATGATAATGTATAATCTTTTTGTTTTGATTGTGATCTCATTTTTTAAATATAGAAACAGAAAACCCAACCCAGCACAAGATTGAAAGTGATCACAAATATCAGTTCACAAACAAATGATGATTAAAATATGTATGAAAAATGTAAAATTAAATACTGTAGTTAATAAAAAATGTTTGACTTGTATTAATTTTTTTCAAATATTTGAAATTTTTTATTACTCGTACTTTATTTCTTTATTTTTTTAATGCAAATTTTAAAGTAATTTTTTCTTGTTGCTTTGCTTTTATATGATTTCTGAAAATTACTGGAACATATGCCCATTTTTTTAAGGTAAGTTAAGTCTATTTTTGTGTGATTTCTTTTGTGCATGTTTTCTGAGGAACCTATCTACCACATAAAATGAGACCCAGGTGTATTATGAAATTGTGAAGATAGAGAATGATTGTAATAGAATTAAAAGCAGATAATGTCTTGTTTTTATACATCTAAATAATTTGTCAAGATCTAATTCTAGGATCACTAATATGGCTGCTACCTACTAGTAGGCATTTAAAGTTTTCAGATAGACATTAAGTATTTGCCAGATGTTAAAAGAAAAATCATAGATTATTATAGATGCACAAGAGGCATTTAAATTATTTTGCAGAGTTGCTAGTGCCATTAAGTATATTATGAACAAATATAAAAACAATCTAAATATCAGCGAAAAAGGAGATCATCGATTATTCCTGTCAAAAAGTGAACCAGACATTAAGTATTTAGTTTCATAACATTAGCCTCAATTATCCCATTAATTTCTTTGTACCTTAAATAAATCAATTAATATTTTTAATGTTCAAAATAAATTAAATACATTTTATTCTTTCAAATTGATTTAAATTAGTTATACAGTTTGTGTTATGTATAATATATTACTACAAATTCTTTTTTGGACAATTATTTCCATAAGCACTAAATTAAGTTATTTGGGTATCAGTGGACTGTAGGGAAGTTATATTAATAATCAGTGTACAAATATAGGTGGTAGACAAAAAAGATTGATGACCCCTGATTTAATCGGTTTCTATCCAATCAGTTAGTATACGTGTGCTATTTTATAAGTTTAAATTCAGGTGATCATCCTAAATCTTCTTGAAGCAACTATATAGAAGAATCCTGTTGATAAAAAAAAGTACTCCGATATAATGCAGTTCCAATATATATTCAAATTAAACATTGAATTGAAAATAATTATTACTACTAATAAAAAGCAAGTAAAATAATTAAATGGTTTATTATTTAAAAATCTTGTGATATTCCAACATCAAAAGTCACAGACTTGAGTTGAATTTCACAAATTTTTAGATCTCAAATTTTCCCTCTACTGCTGCAGAAGTAAACCATAAAGGAAAATTAATAATAATAATATTCTAAAATAACATTAATAATATTTTTTTCTGATTTCAGTAACTGAAAGACTTTCAAAAGAAATTAACTAAAAAAGCAGATATCAAATAACAGACTAAAGCAGAAGCATGTGATTCACATGTATGTTGATAATTTTTATTAGTCATTCATTAGACTAGCGATTATCCATTTAATGAATAATATTTCCATATTGTGATTTTCATTATATTACAGAAATATTATTCATTAAGTGGAAAATCCCTAATCTAATATATGACTGATAAAAATTACTAATATGTTTGCATTAAGTGCTTTGTGTCAAAGTTGTGAGGGCAGCATGTTAGATACTTAGTCATTGGCTATCTATATATTCTGTACAAGATAAAGATAGGTTTAACAGATTGTGATCTGAACCAATTGATGATTTCTGGTTCAGCATAAAATGTGCATCTTGGGAATCATAGACTTTTTTCACATCTTTGGTCTTATGTTTATGATTACATTCCTTCAGTCAGTGTTAAAAGTGGATATTAAGAGAGTGTGGTCTGGGCCAACTGATGAGTGCTAGTTTAGCATGAAATGTGCACCTTTGGTATCATAGATCTTTTTCACATGTTTTTGATTATATGATTATTATTACATCCTATATGAGGAGTTAAAAGCAGACAGAAAACAGTCTCTACCTTGCATAAGAGTTGTATAATGAAAATTAGACTAAAAAAACATTATTCATATGTATTTCCCATTCATGGATTGATTTATGAAGTTATCCCATAGTTCATTGCATATACTTTTGTTGTTATTTTTTGGTCTTTTCTGGGTATTACAAAAACCATATTTATTAATTACTGGTGGTTAATGAATACATTCAGACTTACATAAACAATTCATAGCATATATATATATATATAGAATACTATGAATTCATTTATCTGTGAGAATATTAGAACTATGTAAAATACGAAAATTAGAAAATGTGTTGTATAAGTCAATAAAGCCTTCAGGCTTCAGGTCTTGTTTGTACCATTTTGTATGAACATCTTTTGCAATATATTTTGTGTATTTTCATTTGTTACAAATATTTTATGTCAACATCATAATTAATGACAAACAACATCATGTAGTAATTATAAATTTATTAAACGCACATTGATTACGTAAGTAATATTTACCGAGGCTGTAACCTCGAGCATATGCATGTAAAATGTGATAGTAGGGACCTCTACAGATATTTAACCACAAGCTTATGCTGGTTCAGTAAATAAACATCATGTAGTGTAAATTTAATTTACATATAGTTTAACTTATGTACAAAGTCATGCAACTGAATTCCTTTGTATTTCAGGGATATTACTATATATTTGCGGATGAATATTCATATTTTTAAATACAACAGATGATTAGTTATATATTTATTATAAATGTATATGATATTTATAATAAAAACTTGCAATAAAAGTAATAAAGTATAATAATGATAATATATTTATAACTATAATAAATCTCAGAAGTACTTTCAGCTAGTTTCTTAACCTTCCTAAACCGAAAACTGCTTATGTTTAAATTTAGCTAAATAAATACCATCATGTTATATCCCAAGATTCATGAATTTTACTATTGGCACATTCTCCATTAATTAACGATATAATTATTTCTATTTATCAAAATTGCTTTGTTAATTTTTTCTTTTATTATGATTTCTCTCCTGATGGGAAATCTTACTATTTTCCAGAACAAAATTGTCAGTAAACTCACATATTTTTTTATAATCAAAGAAAACAGATGCTGTTATTAAATCATTACTACCTTTATTTTTTTATAAGTTTATATAATAGTTGATACTCTTTTAACTTTTTCTCAAGGCTACATCTCAATTAACCTAAATATGAAGACTTGTGTGTACATAAAATTTGATAATAATCAATAAAGCAAGTCGTTTATAGTGAGACACTGCTTTTATAAGCTTGTATTTATAAATATGTAATATAGAAAGTGTACCAATAGCTTAAACAAGCTCTTAATTGATAAGGGCGGTAAGAAAAAATATTTAAAATCTGTATCTGGAATGTATCAATCCCCAGACCAATTGGTTTTGGGCTTATGGCTCACCTCAGTGAGGAGCTAGAACATTCAGACATTAGATCTAAAATATCAACTCAAAACCATCACCTATTTAATACATAATATTTAAGTAGAAACTCTGAAATTTTAGACATGAAAATGTCTTTAACTTCAGCTATCTAACTTAAGTAGCTATATGGGTCAATGTCACGCTATAAATGTCATGCTAAAAATCACTTGTTTTATTGATTACTATAATTTTACCATTAAGGCCTTGGCAATGATAAGGCTATTAATATAGTGGTAGATCTGAATTTAGTTTAGTCCCATATAGCTATTTAAGTTAGATAGCTGGAATTAAAGCCATTTTCATGTCCAAAAATTTCAGAGTTTCTACCTAAATATTATGTATTAAATAAGTGCTAGTTTTGAATTGATATTTTAAATCTAATGTCTGAATGTTCTAGCTCCTTACTGAGGTGAGTCATAAGCTTGAAAGCAATTGGTCTGCAATAGGAACGTTCCAGATAAAGATTTTAAATATTTTCTCTTACCACACTTATCAATTAAGAGCTTATTTGAGCTATTGCTACACTCTATATTATAAAATTTGATATACAATATAATTTTTTTGTTTTAAAGTTATAATATTTTTGGAATTATTTACCTGATCTTCTGTATCACCTGTATGCCAAAGTGCATTTCTAAGCATTTGTCCAGGACCAGATCCAGAACTTATTAACTTGAGTTGAATGCCTGGTTCTGCTACAGCCCGGAATGGTGTGGCTTGCCAGTATGTTTGAGTAGCCTTTTTCCACATAACAGTATAAAAATGTGAACTATCTTGATAGCTGAAGATGAACCCAACATAATCATCATCAATGTCAGTATTAATGAAAAATGTCCCACTGAAATCAACACCACTAAATGCTGTGTAGCCTATAAATATATACATTTTAAAAACATTAAATATACTGGGTTTTTATATTTTCTAAATATTTCTCTAAATAAACATAGCTACATATACATGTAGTATTTTTTTTTATAAACAATATTTATATAACGAATGCTTATCAATCTTTTTGCCTTTTTTTTTTAAAAAAAAAATTAGAATGTATATATCTTTCTTTTTTTTTTAATTTGATCTTTCTTTCTGCTTTATACACAAGCCATTTGCAATTAAATTAGTCTTAAATAAAAACAATTTAGTTATATAATTATTTTTGACAATTTTTATGTGGGGAAAAAATCTGTGATTTGCATGTGTGCATATATATATATATTTGTATGTACGTATGCATGTATATATGAGTCATGTTATTTAAAGTTCAGGCTTTATATTTATTCACAGAGGGCCTGAAAAAAAACGTAACATTTGGGAGACTGGTTTAAATATTTTTTTTATATGCATGCATATATAATTAAAATTACCCCAAATCCAAAACTCAACCAGAATAGCCAAGAAAAAACTAAATTAAAACACAACAAAAGGTTTCACTGCTACAAACAGACTTCTCAAGTGTAAAGAACTACAAAAACAACACCATATATATATAAGATATTTATTTCTAACTCTACTTAGTTCTGTTTTGTATGTCCATGAAAAAGATACAGGCCACACTATTAATTTTGTTGAAGCTAAGGTTGTTTTTTTTTGAGAGAAATGAAATAAAAAAAAGAATTAAAGAATCTTTATTATTGAAAATTTATTATTCTGAAGCAATTAACTTATTTAAGAGTTCTTTTAATATTAAGGGTGGATGGGAAGTAAATGGATCTATGGGTAATGTTAATAATATATATATATGTCATATTAGTATTACTATTTGCGGGATATTCCGTGTAGTGAAAAAGCTAAATGCTGACGTTTCAGTACAATATCAAGTACCTTCCTCAGAGTGTCCTCTTTCTCAAATCATAAGAATGCATGTGATATTTAAAATCGTTTTTATCGTTTTCTTTCTCCTCATATTTAAATTCTATTGACTGAGAAGTTTTAAAATTTATTTTCTCTTCCAATAGTTTCTTCCAAATGTTAATCTTCTTTAACTCACACCTTTCATTTATGCTCTTGGGCCTTTTAAAAATCTCTATAGCTTCTCTTAGCAATCTCTGGTCATATTGTTCAATTTTTGCTAAAATATTTGGTAAGTTTTGACATTGTTTCACTTTTTACTAGTGTACCTGTAAATGAAGCGATTCAAGTTTTAAAAAATATTCAGTTGCCTAATTTTGCTGTGGTTTTGATTGAACACTGCTTATCGAATACATTTTTTGTTTTTGATGGGCAGATGTATAAACAAACATCAGGTCTAGCTATGGGTTCACGAATTTCTCCAGCATTAGCTTCTATTTTTATGGAGGATTTGGAAAATAAAATTTTGACTTTAGCAGTTAAAAAACCATCTATATGGCTGAGGTATGTTGATGATATCTTTATTATTTGGCCTCATGGTAAGCATGCTCTTGATGACTTTTTAAATTTTTTAAACTCTCTTCACAACAATATTATATTTACCATGGAAATAGAAAATAATAATCAATTACCTTTTTTAGATGTTTTGATTGAAAGAAGGGAAGATGGTTCTTTATTCCATGGTATATATAAAAAACCAACACACACTGGGAGATATCTGCATTTTTCCTCTCATCACCATCCTGCACAACTATTTTCAGTGGCAAAGACATTATTGGATAGAACAAAGAGACTTTCTGATGATAGCCATTTTCACCGGGACCTTTTTGCTACTAATAAAATGCTTCTTCATAATGGTTTTAATTACAAAATTATTAATAGGCCTTATACATATCAAAAGAAAAAAGATTTTTATACATCAAAAATTAAGACAATTTTGCCATATATTAAAAGAGTAACTGGTAGAATTGGTAACATTTTAAAGAATAATAATATTCACACAATTTACACTACTTATAAAAAAATTAGTGAAATATTTCCTCTTCCTAAGATAAAATTGCTTTAGAGTGTCATGGTGTGTATGAAATTCCATGTAGGGTCTGTCCACATACATATATAGGACAGACTAATCGTAGAATAAATATTAGAAAGGAAGAACACATTCTGGCAGTGAGAGAAAAATCCAATTCATCAGCTATTTATTCTCATATTAAATTAACAAATCATGATATCAATTTTGAAAAAACAAATATTTTAGCAAAAATTGAACAATATGACCAGAGATTGCTAAGAGAAGCTCTAGAGATTTTTAAAAGGCCCAAGAGCATAAATGAAAGGTGTGAGTTAAAGAAGATTAACAACATTTGGAAGAAACTATTGGAAGAGAAAATAAATTTTAAAACTTCTCAACCAATAGAATTTAAATATGAGGAGAAAGAAAACGATAAAAACGATTTTAAATCTCACATGCATTCTTATGATTTGAGAAAGAGGATGCTCTGAGGAAGGTACTTGATATTGTACTGAAATGTCAGCATTTAGCTTTTTCACTACACGGAATATCCCGCAAATAGTAATAATAATATGACATCTTTTATCCGTGAAAACATTAGAATTAATATATATATATGGTGTTGTTTTTGTAGTTCTTTTCACTTGAGAAGTCTGTTTGTAGCAGTGAAACCTTTGGTTGTGTTTTAATTTAGCTTTTTCTTGGCTAGTTTGGTTAAGTTTTGGATTTGGGGTAATTTTAATTATTTATTGACTAGTTTAGCTTTATGCTTGTAATGTTTGCATGTTACATATACATATATGTAGATTAAGTTATCCATCCAGAAACAAGCAAACTTGCTAGGCAACAGAGTAACAATCAAAAGGTAATACTTGACCAACATCATAATCATATGCAATTACTTGTTTTTTTCTTAACTATTATAAAATCTCAATTTTAGAGCTACCCCATTAGCTTTACACGAGTTCCTTACATCTCAAAGATTTAAAATGTGATTTACAGATTGACTTAATATTATAAATTACAATTCCTGTTCAAAGTTGATTATATTTAAAAACAAAACACAATTTTTATACATTTTGAATTGCTCTAAAATAATAAGTTATACGAGATTTCAACAGTTACATAATTTAAACATTCAATGATACTAATATTTGTTAAGGTCATTTAGTTGTGAAAAATTTAAAAACTAATTTAATTTCAAAATTGGTATAATGTATAAAAAATCAAATTGTAAATTAAAAGTTAAGTTCAAGTTGATATTGGTAATAATAATATTAATAGTTATAATAATAATAATAATAGCAATAACAATAACAGCAGTAGTACAACAATAACAATGCTGCTGCTGCTGCTACTGCTACTACTACTACTACTAGTAATAATAATAATAATAATAATAATTTGAAAGAATATAGAATATAATATCACTGTATGATCTTCAGATAAAAACTTCAGTTTTATCTTAATTGTAAACACGGTAAATGATATTAATATGAAATTTAGATTTGGTAACAATAAATGCTATCATTGCATAATTAAAGTTAATTAAATCTAAATAGAAAATGTTCGTCTGAAGGTCTGTAATGATGGTATTTTATTTGTAGTTATATATTAGACTATTTTCATTATCTAACCGAATTGTTAAATGTTCTGAGAAAAAATCAAATTTTATTTATATTTTTCCAAATGCATTTAAGTATAGTAGTAACACACATGTTAATATAGGACATTGTGTTTGCAGATTTCCTTTTCTCATCTTCAGATATCTTAGGCCTGTGAAATGAAAGTATATGGGATTGATTGAACTAGTAATCTTAATACTGAACTTAAGATGATACTCTAATCAGCTAGGCTTTGGCAGACAGAATAACTAAATGATTAGAGCATTGTCTTAAATCTAGTAATGACGAATCTAAAGGTTGCAGATTTAATCAATATGCTAGTTACTCTTACTAGTCAGGCCAGAAACATCCAAAGAAGAAAGGGAAAAAGTACTCAAAATATTATGTTCATATATTCCAAACAAGGGATAAATATTAACAGTTAAATGTAATTAAAAAAATATTGATAAAAATTGAAATATTTCTAAAACATTTAATCAACAAGTAATACATGTAGCCAAACACATAATTATAAGAATAATATACTTTTTTTAAGAATATAATATTTGAAGTGATAAAATAATATCAATCCTCAAATCTTGCCAAAAAAAAATGAAAATAAAGTCTATTTGGTCCAAACCAAACTGTATTTATCCTCCACTCTATTTCAAGCAACGATACACATGACCACACAAGTGAAAAAGATTTATGATCCCCAATATCCATATTTCAAATGATGTACTGTCATAGAATTACTAATTAATATAAATAATTGTTTTTAATGAAGGAGATTAAAATTGGAAAATAAAGATATTCTGGGGAAATTGAGATAAGTCTAGAGAATGAAATGGAGAGCATCTGAAGAAGAGAGGCTAAGCATAAATATAAAGCACATAAAAGGAAAGAACATGGGGTAGCGACACTAACCAGTGACATTACAACAGAACATCACATGATCACTATTTCTTATGCTAGCACATTACTGTTATTAAAACAGGAAAAACTCTCCATACAGTAGTGCCACTCAGTGCCAACCAGAGTAATCAATAGATGCCAGAAGGCTTGTGCATAAAATTCCTATCTAGTGCCTACTCATCCAATTTCCCCAGACTAATTTCTGGCTTGTGGCCAGAGTACAGTACTGCCACTCAGTGTCAACCAGAGTAATCAATGGATAACAGAAGGCTTGTGCATAAAATTCCTATCTAGTGCCTACTCATCCAATACCCCCAGACTAGTTTCTGGCTTGTGGCCTCTTGGTTGGCACTGAGTGGCACTACTGTATAGAGAGTTTTGCCTGTTTTAATAACAGTAATGTGTTAGCATAAGAAATAGTGATCATGTGATGTTCAGTGGTTTAGCACCAATCCTGCCTAATAGGATAATGGTGGCTATGGTTGTTAAAGAGCCAAAGACACCAAAGTATATGGGTACTGAACTGGGTTCAGACCCATATGATTATATAAGCTATTGAGCTTAGATTGAAAATATTAATATGTTTTCAATTTTATTCTCATAGTTTTGTAGTTGAGTAGAGATAAAAGGTGGCTGCTGGAGGGTTGCATTAGATCCTAAGATCTAGGTGCAGTGCTCTCAGATCCAAAGCTCCTCACCGACAAAGGCCACAAGCCAGAAACTAGTCTGAGGATATTGGATGAGTAGGCACTAGATAGGGATTTTATGCACAAGCCTTCTGGCATCCATTGATTACTCTGGTTGGCACTGAGTGACGCTACTGTATGGAGAGTTTTGATATTCCAACTGAAGATCAAAATTAAGTTATAGACCTGTTAAAGGTCAATCTTAATTTAAATTATGATTTTTATTTAAGTCTTCGGGTAGAAACTTGTAAATAATATTTAAGACAAATTCGTAGTTATCTATTTTATTAATATTATTAAATTAATATTTATGTTAGCCTTCTCTGTCGTAGTAATCTTTTTATCAATTTATGTTTGCGTTAGGATTCTTTGACGGGATTACGGTAGCATTTTGTTCAAAAAATCGGACTTAGCAGTTTATATAATTTGTTTTAAGTAAGTTAAGTTTACTATCCGAAGACAGTTACTTTGATTAACCAACGAGTAATATAACAAATGATAACATTTGATTATCGGCAGTAAAAATTGGTTACCGTTTGCCACTTCCTTTTTATAATAATTCTAGAATCTCAACCCTTATATTATACGCTATAATTAACCTGTTGCTTCATTAAAAACCCATAATGTAAGAAGAAAAAGTTAATAAAACTTTGCTTTACATTTTAATTGCTATATCAACTTTTATTTACAATATATATAAAAAAAACTTGACTCATTTTTTATTTTTTAATACATAAATCTAATTTTTTGAATTTATGTTCAGTAATTTGACAGGTGGAATTGAAAACAGACATAAAACACTTGTTTTCTTTTGCTAAAGGCAATTAGTGGTGAAGTAACTTTTATATTTCTTTTTTTGTTAAAAAAAACGATACAGGTAAGTTAATAAATAATCAGGTGACTCACCTACTGCCAAGCCAGGATCACTATTCATTGTCTGTACGATTTCAGCTCCCTAATAAAAAAGAGAGAAAAGCATGCCATATAAAGTAATTAAAAGAAATCAACAACCTGTATTTGTTTTCTCAAATGACATTTATAACTGCTTATCTATAGATTTTACACGTATATTTATTTATTTTAAGAATATTTTTTAAGTAGAATTCTGTTAAAAAATGTTATAACAAATTTAAAAAAATAAAAATATATTATTCCATATGTCATAGCATCGGCCGGGAGGCGAACCCGCAGCAACCGTCTGCAAACGCAAAAACTGCAAGGCAGCTGCGCTGACCTCTCGGCTAACAACGCTTGACTAAAAATATATTATTCATTTCAATAAAAATAGTGATTACATACTAATAAAGGATAAATAAATGAATAAATTGTACTATAATATGATTATATAATGTTCTATTTGTCATCTGGCTAGATTATGTTATGAGAGCACAATGTTATACTCTTATGTGGTTAGGTATAGTGAAGAGATTCTAAGAACTTGTTTAATGGAATTAGCATTTTTAATATAAACATGAATATTTTCTTTTAGAATTGCCTATTCTATAATGCTGGGTAGGTGGGAATTGATAATCAGGAAAAGGAAAGAGCAGTTAAAGATCAGGTGTCAGCAAAGACTTTACTGGAGGCAAGGAGCTGGTCATGTTTCTTGATTTTTTTGAGTGTTTGATAAAACAATGGTATGATTTGTGGCAGGGGTAATTCCATGAGACTTTTGCATCTCACTATCCATATGGAATAAAGGACAAAGGTAGAAAGCCTTATTATTGAAAAAAATCCATTATGAATGGCATTTTCAAGTGAAAAAATCATATCAGGTCTTATGTTGGAATTGATTATAATTATATCTTTCAGAGTTTTAAGTCTTGGGCACTGGTGTATAATATGGTCTATGGTTTCATCTTCATGAGCACACAGACCACATATAGGGTCAATTCTGGTAAAACCTCTTCGGTGATAAAGAAACCAATTCGTGGGTAGCGCATTAAGATTTATTTTAATGATGAAGTCAAGGAATTTGGGTTCCAGACTCCATCTTTTGAAGTGTGTAATGAGTCTTTGGTTGGTTACTTTTAGGCTGGTTTTAATGGGTTGTTGATTATAGTTGATTATATTGTATGCTTCCCATAAGGTGATTTTTTGGTTAAGGTTAAAGGGTATTATCGGGTTATAAAGTTGTAGGTGTTGTATTAGGGATGCTATCCATGAACTGGAAGAGGGTGAAGGACAATCTGTCGATGTAATTTTTTTAATAATGTTAGAGTATCCGCAGGAGAGGATCAGATTATGTAGAGTGTTGTGGGTTTTCTGTAAAATGATTGCTTGTATTGAGTGGAATGACAGTCCATTGAACCTGCGTGGTCATTGGATACCTCGCAAGCCAATAGCAACTGTCCTTCCTCTCCAGAGAAGTTTGGTGCATAATCAGTTAATTTTATTTTGAAACTGTTTAGACATTTTAATGAATGGAAGATAATATGAGATTTTTGGCATTATGATCATGTTGAGGAGGCCAACCTTTCCATATAATGAAAGGTATACTCTAGAGAGTGAAGTGGTGATGGCTTCAGTTGAATGGAGGATTGCATCTTGAATCTCTCTTGCCATTGCAGTTGGAGTTTTGTAGATTGGGAAACCTAGGTATCTTTGGGGTTTTGCAGAAAAGGGAGAGTTAATTTGTTTACCAGACATTATCTTCCAGATGGAAGATTTGTTAAAATTTATTTGTAGGCCAAGTTTCACTGTATTTCTGTTTAATATGTTCATGAGATGGGGAAGGTATTTAATGGTGGGAAGCACAACCATGATGTCATCTATATATGCAAATACATTGAAGTTTTTATTGAGAGAGGGAAGGAAAATTCCAGGGAGGTTTTTTTCTATATCCGTCAGAAGAGGGTTGATGTATGCTGTGAAGAAAATATATTATTGACATTTGAAAACAATATAAGTGGCAAATATAAAATGTGCTGCGAGACTACATTGAACTGCATAAAAATAAGAAACAAAAAATATACGGATGCTTCAAACAAAAGTAGGTAAAGATAAAAAAAAATAAAACAGCTTTTAGATATCCTTTTTGTAAATCAAAGATTTTTGATGTCAGAGGAAACAGTAAAAGCTGAAAGCAGTGCTTACCAGGCATGTCAATTGCTGGTCATTGGAGAAAGGTTTAATGGTTTCCAATCTTTTCCTTTTTAAAGACTTTATTCACTACTTAGAATAGATTTAGTCTGTTGAAAAAAATTTCAAGATTATTTGGTTTAAATTACTTAGGCATTGTACATAATATCAGAAGATCATCATCCACAGTTGTATCTCATGGTTTATTATCATCTTAATATTTTTCTCTAGTAATCCGATTTTAGAGATTTATTATCCAAATTTTAATTAATCTTTACATCATTAAGATTTGAACATACAAAAAAAAATAAATTAAAAACACTGATAAAAAGAGAAAGGAGAAATGTCATTAAAAAAATAAAAATAATTAATAAACATGAGATCTTTATACAAATTACTAAAACAATATAAAATAAAGGTAATCTAGAAGATAATAACTCACAAGAATATATCTTCCATCAGAAATGAAAGTGGAGTCATATTTATCCTCATAATTTTATTTTAATCAACAAAACGACCAGATTACTAAGCTGAGATATTTGCTCTCTAGATGATAATGGTTAGATACATACTGATCAACTGATATTTAACAGCTAGCCCTTTATCTACTCTTCTGGTTTGTCTATCCTGAACCTTTTTGTAACCAAAACAACATTCCAAGATTCAACTAATTTGATCTCAAGCGTAATTTGTGATCATGGCAGTCAGATGGGCTAGCCATGAAGCAATCAGACCCTTTTTAAAATTTATAATTAAGATTTTCCAGAATTATTCAATATAAATACTAATGTGCATAACATTGCTTAAATTTAATTAGATATAAGCTATTGTATTAAACGTAACATAAACATAGGCAATATGATAAATAATATTATGTACCAATATAATGTTGTTTATATTTCTTTTCTTATCATTATTTTCTGATTTCAATGATAAATTTAATCCGATGATAATATAGGCTTATGGTGCAATAATTAGAACATTTGACTGCAGTCTCCATGAATTGAGTTTGAATCCAGCTAAACAAAAAAAAATTCAGATAACTGAGAATTTTAAAGCAATTTCAGGATTTTTGTGAGTAGCCAACTTATAATTACCAAATTAGCCATTTCATTACTGATTGATCACTGGATGGCAAAAATTTCAGATTAATCCAGTTGACTCAATGAAAGGGGCCATAAATCAAAATATTATTATAATACAATGCAATCTTCACTATTGGCAAGAGGTATTATGCTTTTATACAATGTAGCACAAAGGTTCTATTTGTTTCTAAGTGATATAAAATGATTAGGGTATAATTCTCATACAATGTAGCATCGTAGTTTTATTTGTTTCTAAGTGATATATCTATATCGTTTTTGCTAAAAATTATTCCAAAAAAAGTAGTTTTCTCATAAATTTTTTCCCATTACTCACTTTAAAAGGTATCTTAAAAAATTAAAACACTGAATAATATTTTAAGCATGTCTAATGGTAGGGGGGGGGGCGAGCAAATGACTGGATTAGATAGAAAAAATAATTTGAAAAAAAAAAAAGACTTGAACAAAATAGGTATTTTTTTCCCACATAAGTAAAATAAATTTTAAACACACTGTTGCAAAACGATGGCCTACTCCACAGTTCCTCATAGAGAAACAGTAAAAAGAAAACCATTACTCTTCAATCTTTCTAATTTTTGGATGGTTAGAGTTTTAAATTTTTTCCATCTGTTTTACTTAGTCTAGACATTTATCCATTTATCGATCAATATTAAGTAATTAGTTGATTGCTTATAGTTTCAATAGCTGAAAGTAAAATCTTAAATCTGATTAGAAACTAAAAAAGTTTTATCCAGTCCGAATTTGAACCTATGTCATATATGCGATTAAAAAGTTCAACCGCTTTGCCATGAGATTGCACAGAAATACACATACTACTACTCTAATAGTTTTTATACGTTATACTTTTTAAAATAAAAGTATAGTTATGTGAAACCATGTAAAAATAATTTAATATTTGCATTTATATTGCGAATAATGAATGGAGAAAGGAAATTCGAGTTGCAACAAAAATCATTATGCTAAATGCATTAAATTAGGACTCTTCCTTGTTCAATAAAATGATTGTTATTAAAAAATATAATAATCAGTGTAATTTAGGAAATATTAAATTATCTAATTTTTTTACTTTCTAAGATTTAAAAGCTTTTTTTTTTTTTTAGTAGACTTCTATGAACACTTTTCCTTCAAAAAAAAATGTTAAAGATCAAAGTTATATATTATTTATGAATTGAATGCTATTGAATAAAACGATGATTCATTTTCAATTATTGATAAAATGTAAAATATAATAAAAGATAAAATGACCTTTTTAATAATTGGCAACTATATGAAAAAAGCCCCCCCCTAATAGTTTCTCATTTATTGACTAATATTAAATAGATAGTTGGGTTGCTCAGATTCAAACCTAGGTCATAGGCATGGCAAGTTGATAGACAATTTCGGCACAAGTAAAATTCTGTAAAAAGAGCACATGTTAAATTTAACTTTTTGAATTACAATGACCTATATTTTTGTCTGTCAAATTCTTTAAAGTAATCACTGTGTCTTTTCAGACATAGTAAAGATCTCATTAGCATCTCCCAAAACAATATCTATTGCATATTAATGAAAGATTTGAAAAAGATGTATAAGCGTGCCACTTGTTGACAAGTGACCAAAATAACATCAGAATAGAGCATTACAAAGAAGACATGTAAAAAACCACAACTAAAGATATGATTTTTTTATAAACATTGTAACTTGGTTTACCGATATAAGCCATCAACCAGAAGTTATCAAATGAAGAAAAACGAAAAGAATAATTAAAACATTAGTATTTTTCTCCATTAGAATCACCTAGTGCAACCATAATAATTAATGAATGGTTCACACTAGCTAGCACTATTGTATGAAGGAAGTTGTTATAGTTTTAATAGATTGTGTAAACATAAGAAATGGTACCCACATGATATTTTAATAGTTTAATACCAATCCTAGTCAAAAGAATTGTTGATGCAGAAGAACCAAATCAAACAATTTCTCATTATTTTTTTATTCTAAAAGCGCTATTTACTATGAATATATTTTTGAAGATCAGCCGTTAAATGCTTACTATTATATGGACTATTTCCATCATCTATCATTAAATGTTGACTGTCTGGAAAATTTTAAACTTTATTTAAACTTTTCCAAATATAAAACACAAAGACAATGCAGATTATCCAATGTTTCAAGAGGGTATTATTCTCCGCTCTTTTTCAGATGTTGCTGGCCTGGCCAGTGGCAACACTAGCATAGGAGTTGAAATTACATCTTTAGATCCTTGAATATCAAATTTTAAGGCAATGTGTTAACCAATTGAGCTATTCTATTTGATTGTTTTGAACTAAATTTTTATGGGCCAAAATTTTGTATGAGTTATTTGAACATCACAAGCAAAGTTCAGGATCATTGTTGCATTATTCACCAGCCAAGATTATGCATAATTTTTTTGGCTCAATAAAGTTGTTTCATATGAGAATCCACCCATATTCCTAATATAGGTGCCACTGACTTATGGCTCTTTCAAAATTGAAATTGACCATAAAAGTGTGTTGTGGTTCAATTCAGAACAGGCAGAAGTTTTATGGTCGGAGTACAAAATCTGCTGTCACATTTCATGCTATAACTCATGATCCAAACAATCTAGTTGCTTAAAAATTTTATGGTACATTGCTACATAATTCATGCATTGACTCAGAAATGGTGTAACAGATAGCTTGAAGAGAGTATCAGTTACTTTTTCACTGGTTCACATTGTGTATGAACACCAACTGTTCTGATAACATGTATTGGATAGTCATTTATCACAATGTTATATATACGCACACAGATATTCTTCAAACAATATATATTTAAAATAAATAGTAAACCAAAATAACATTTAGAGTTATCCAAAAAAAATCCAAGAATCCTAAAAATAAAAGTAAATGTAAATATTATCAATTCTTTTTTAAAACTTGATAAAATTCATACTCCAACAAGAATTTTTGCAAAATAAACAAAATAATTACTATAGAAACAGCTTATCAACAATAGCAACAGCAATAATAAATAATGATAATTTTAAAACAATGCCAAAATATACCAAAAGATTTTTTTAAAGAAAAACCAAGACAGCTAAATAGATAAAATGCTTGTTATAAACAATTTCAAATGAATTCAAACCAACTACTTCAAATAAACGTTATCTTTAAACGGTTTCTGCTTCTTCTCATCATTTATTATGTTTCTGATGAGAAATGGTAATTTTCATCATAACAACACAGACAATTTATTTCAATCGTACGTTTATCCTTACTGTTGACAAAATCCTCATAAACATATACAGTATAATAAAAACCTCAAATAAGTACATGTATTGTATATGGGTATATTCATTCATATAAAGTATATATGTGGTTATGACAAAATACTTTATTTAATTCTAATATCTATAAATGATACAGTTTTATGTACCTTACTGTTAATTATTTTAATTATATATATATATTGGTGTTATTAGCTGCCAGAGCAGTATGAATTCTGTATTAATTAAATGTAAAAAATAAAAACAGAATAATGTAAAACACATATAAAACATATCCCTCTATGTAGTATTTTATAATAAAGGTAAAATACATTCTGATTATGTCTTATTTGAAGAGGCATATTTTAAAATAAGAGACAGTAATAATAATAGTGTTTCTAAATGACAGGTACTTTGATCAAAAACATCAGGTTGTGATCCAAAAAACAAACTATTACTACCGAGAGACCAATCATAAGTAATTGTGGAAAGTTAACTCACATAATTAAGACTCGAGTTTTGATGAGTGTTTCTCATAAGGTATATGACAGATGTAGAAAATGCCTAAAAATTGTATTTATGCTTTCAGAATCTTTCTTCTCCTTAAATATTGAAATCAGCCTTCATTATGATATAGGTCATCTGACCTTAATTATTATTGCTTTTAATAGCCTTCACACTAATCATGTATTAGAGATATAAGTAGAATGCCATTAATGTAAATACTTATTCAAAAATTCTATTATCCATACAAAATTTCAAAGAAACCTTTTACCTTTAATTTACAAACAAAACTAAAGAAAAAAACTTCAGTAAATATCTATAAACTATAAGCCCAATGACCATCAGCTGCCTGATTTCCTATTCTTAATTCAATAACTCTATTTAATTTATGATCAATACTTAATTAATCTATAAGGAAGGCAAAAGAAGAAAAATAAAATTTTCGAAGACTTTTATCTTTTTTAAAAAAGATTACATTAAATTGCTAATTGGAAAGCTGCCCTGCATTTATAACTAAGATCAAATAAAATCAAAGACATTTCAAAATTCATAAAATATAATCTTTTACCTTTTATTATTGATTTCAGATGCTTAGCAGAATGGTATTATTATATCCATTTTTATTCACTTTAGCAAAACAGATTGCATTATATTAATAATAATAATTTATTCAGTTTTAGCTGATTAACAGTTTATTTTAATAGAAAATATATTTACATTTAGGTTTTGTTTTGTACATAGATAGCAGATGTAACCAGGCAAGCAGAACATTTAATTCATTCAGGCATGGTGTGATATAATCAAACATTTTCATATATTTTTTTATGTGTCAAAGTGTCGGCAGGAAGCGAACCCTGAGACAACTGCTTGTAAGGCAGCTATGCCAACCACTCAGCCACCAATGCTTGATCTTTTCATATTTTTCTCATCAGGAAGAAATATTTGAAATTCAATTTGAAAACTTACTTTACATTTCAAATGTATTTTCATTTCAATGATATTTTTATTGTTGAAAAATATATTTAATTTTTATATAAGAATAAATTATATATATCACAGATAATATGTAATAAAATAAATTCCTCAACAGTATGCAGATAATTATCAATTATTACAGCAGTAAATTTTGGTATAAAACAATATTTATTAAAGCCAGGATTTCAATATGGCATATCTTTGTCAATCCACAACTAAAGTGAATATTAGCAAATACATTAGCATATCTGCATATATATAAACATACATTAAACTAGTCACTGATTAGATAGATTTGCATACTTACATGTAGAAATTGGCTATGTCACTAAATTAAATGGCCAGTGCTTGCTAAGAGAAATGATATTGGCTCATATTTATGGAGCTCAGAGTTAATTATGTGCCATGCTCCTTTTATTTTTTGTTTTCTATTATTATTTTTTAAACAAATAATTTTAGCATCCATAGGTTTAAAGGAATGACAAGATTTTTCTCATAGTCTACAAATACTGAGCTATAAGTGTTGTTACATTTAGCTCTTCATATAAATGAACATGCTGAGTGGTTCTCAATTTTAAGTTTGCACATCTCTCCATGGTATCTGACATTGCAGAATTGACAACCTAGTGTGTATACCAATTTTTATATGCATTAATGATTTTTTAAGCATTAAAACAATCCACATGTCCATTAATATAAATGGAAAACTCAAAATATATTTTTTTAATTACTCACTATAAACACATACTAAATTTAAGTATTTCCTTTTTTAAGTACATTAATGAATTTTTGAAATATTAATTATTATAAAAGTAAATGATTTTTTTTTAGAAATTAAATTCAAACTGAAGGCTACATATATACAAAACTAACATGAACATTTAAAACCTTTCTTTAATTATGTTTAATAATATGGGGAAAGTTAAATCACTATGTTAAACAAAATTATAACAAAAACTAAATCTATTAAAAATCTTTCACTTACCAAAGTATGTTATAAAATATTATATTTTATACAATAGAGTAAAAGAAAATGAAATTTTGTGAGTATAGATTATAAAATAACATAAGATTATATCATCAAACCATACAAACTTTAAAAGAGTTGACAATATAGTTTCTTGTATAGTGCATGCAGAAATAACAGTGTCTTTAAAAAATGTAATTGTTAAAACAGAGTTTAAAGCTATTTTAAGAAAACAAAAAAGAATTTTAGTTGTGTATAATTTTATAGATATGGAATCCAAAGAACAATGTTAAGATTTAATAACTGAGGAGAAAGCAAGGGAAGAAGATAGTCTTATTTCTTTTTAAAATCCCCAACTCGTGGAAAGAACAAATGAGACAATAGAGATGCAAATGATGAAGAGGCTAATGTTAGAAATGACAGAAAGTCAACTTCAAATAATGGAAAAGATGAAAGAAATAAAGCAAGAGATGAAGGAAAGGGCAAATCAGAGATGCATCACATGTTCTAATATTACTGTGTAATATTAAATATATTATTAGTATTAATGACTTTGACAAAGCATTGGCAAATTGTAAAATAACATCTTTTCACTTAAGGTGAATTTGAAATTATTAATATGCATATTTTAAAGATACACAAAAGTTTCAATTTTTTAGCATGACAGTAAACATATATTAACTTTATCATCATCAGTAATGAGCTCAATGGCCATTGACCCATAATATATTTTTCTCTCTCATTTCTTTTGAGCATTGTCAATCTCTTTGAGAAGACTAAATGAGCCATTCATCTCCATATTATGCAACTTCTTTTTTTTGTTTATGCCATATGTAATAACAAATAAATGGAATACTTGATTCTCAATTCTCATCATCAGTTATTTATATAAATGAATCATTCTGAAGAACTTCAATAAAAGTCTCTTGACCAATTGTGCAATGACTTTTTCATAAAATATTTTGTCATCACATTTCTCATCTCACAATGTGAAAGTAATCTATTCATGGAATAATTAAGTCCAAGAACATGACTACAATAAATCACATTCTCAAAAAATCATTTAAATATGTTTATAAATTATGTCTACTATTTTATATTAATAACCTCTTTGTTATTTTTTTGTCTGCTGAACAGATTGGCATTAATACAAAAAAATGGAGTTACAACAGTAATGATGTGCTGCACTATGGTTTCTGTTTTATCGAAGTCAGAAATCTCTTAGCCACTATGACCAGAAACACCTGTTAGCCACCATACCTTCCATTTACATTCCCCACCCTAAGTTTTCCCATATTCTTCTCTACCCTGCTTCATCCTATTTTCACAACATTATCTTTGACCACTCTATGGCCTTCATATATAGATCTCCCTTATCTTTCTCCAAACAGCATAAAAACCAAAAACCCACTTTTTGCATAATAACTTTGTTTATATTTATTTTTCCACAACTTCATTATTTGTATTCCTTCTGCTTGTAAGCATTTATATTCAATTAATGGATGGCTAATTTTTTCCATGCCTTCCTTTTATAACTTGCAGACTAAATCAACCACAATCCTCCATTTATGTGTAAATTCCTTTGTTGCTAATGTAGCAAAGTCTCCATACAGTAGTGCCACTTAGTGCAAACTATAGTAATCAATGGTCATGTGATTTTAAATTGGGAGTTATTTGTAAGTTAATTTAAATGATTCTTTGGAAATCTAACTTGTGAATTATTGTATGACATTTTTGAATTAAGTTGCACTGTGAATAGGTTTATATTATAAGCATTTTGTGTTTAAATATGCATATTCGATTTATTTGCTTTCCAAACCTTATTCATTATCTATAAACACATTTTTGTTCTTAATATTCTCAAATTATTTTTTTTTGTCAGTCTAAAATACAGAATTTTTATTTTCAAGGTATACAATGTACACATTATTCAGCCAAGTTTCATCAGTTTCAACTTTTTTTTTCATATATTATTTTATATATACACTTTCTTTTTTTATATTTAAATTAATTCAACTATTCTAACCATTTCTGCTCTAAATTAGGCATATGCTTGGTATGATTGAATACCCTTATCTCAAGTTTTTTCAATTGTATACCATGTTTTGTATAGATTCTCATAATTTCTTTTAAATTATCATAAATATTTTTTTATAAAAGCACTAAGATATCATATGATCACTATTTTCTATGCTTACACAAGCTGTTAAAACAATAGCCAACTCTCCATACAATAGTAACACCTAGTGCAAGTCATAGTAATCAATGAACACTAGAAGGTTTGTATCTAAAAATCTCTACCTAATGCCTACTCATCCAATATTACCAGACTAGTTTCTAGCTTGTAGCTTTCATCAGTGAGATGCCTTGGATCTGAGAGCACTGCATCTAAATTTTAGGATTCAATGTAACACTCCAGCAGCCACCTTTTATCTACTTACTTAACTATAAAGTTATAAGCCAAGATTAAAACACAATATTATTTTCAATTGAAGCTAATTCACTTATATAGTCATACAGATCTGAACCTAGTGCATTATCTATACATCTTGGTGCCTTTCTTTTTAATTATCACAGTCACCATCCCTGTAAGGGGCAAGATTGATATAAAACGAAAAAGATGGTTGCTGGAGGATTCCATTAGATCCTAAGAACTCCTCACTGATGAAAGCCACACTGGGAATATTGGATGAGAATGTACTAGACAGGGATTTTATGCACAAACCTTCTAGCATTCATTGATTACTACCGCTTGTATTAGGTTGCAATTCTGTATGGATAACTGCATACTGTACAAATATTATTTTAAAGATTATTATATATTCTTTATGATTCAAATCTTTCCATATCACTGTTTGACCAATATTGTCAAAATTTAAGTGCAATCAACAAAGCATAAATATACTCTTGAATATCTGAAGATTGAAGATAGTAAGATTTTATTTATAGTTATACGTTGAATCATTTCCATCATCTAGTTGAATTATTATATAAAGCACTAATAATTTTAATCACATATAAATGATTTTTATTGCTAACAAATATACAATGTTTAGAAATATAAATAGTTCATGGAACAATCACATCCAAATATATTACTAGAATAAATTGCAGGCAGATTTTAAAGAATTTTTTTTAAATAAACCTACCCTTTCGTATATTAAGGCCAATCCATTTTGCCTTAGTAACATATTTAAACACTATAGTTCTGGAAAAGATGTAAACAGCACTACATGTTATTACTATAAATATATTTGGAAAGATATAAATAAAATTTGAATTTTTCATTTAGATATTACCCAACATATAATTACGAATAAATATAGTCTTCCCATTAATCTATTAATGAAAGTTATTACTGTGAAATGCTGCTGTTTTAGGGAGAAAAATAATAGAAAAGAGGCATTAAAGTTAGTAAAGTGTGATATTATGATCGTTTTTAATTTGAACAAATAAAAAAGATAAAACATTTAATGGATGCACAAAAAAAATGCATAAAATGTAGGAAATATTTATAGTGACAATATAAATAATACAATAGAAAATATAAATAATTTCAAGATTTTAAAACATTTTTTAAAGAAAAAAGTAATAAAAAAATAAGTAAAACTGAAAAAATAAAGATTATTATACAGCCGAAACATTGTAAAGAAAAACAATAAGAAAAGGCATTAAAAATAATAAAGAGGGAATTGAAAATGAATAATAATAATAAAATAAAAAACAATTCTAAGAAAATATATTAACTTTTTAAAAGTATTTTCTCTCTCTCTCTCTTTTTATATATATAATTACATTTTTTCCAATCTAAAATAGACACTAATTATATAGTTTAAAATAGTTTATTTTAAGTTTTAAACTAATAATTGATTAAATTCACATTATCATGTGTTTAGATCTTCACTCTTTTTTATGAGTATTTTCTCAGTTGAATGAATTTCGCTTGACTTGATTTCTTTTGAAGTATTTTGTGTTTATATTATCACTATTTGCGAAATGTTGCATGATAATTTTTATTCTTTTTATTCATCTTTTTTTCTAAAATTAAATATACGCATTCTTTTATAATTCTTATTTTGTTTTTTAGATGGGTTTATTTCGATAACATTTGTCTGTGTTATATTTATGATTATTTTTACTTTCTAAATGATGCTTTATGTTTTGAGATAAAAGACATTTTGTACAATTATATATAACTAACTAATAACTAAAAGCCGCTGCTCACAAAGCAATATTGGTATCCCAACTCCAAGGGGGATGAGGGACTGCTCTAGAAATGAGTTTTGCAATGATTGTACAAACCGATCTATATGAATTCCCATCTAGTGCCTACTCATCCCTGTTTTAATAACAGTTATAAGCAAGCATAAGAAATGGTAATCATATGATGTTTATTGTCATAAAACCAATCATGCCTAGTAGGATAGTAGTGGCTATGGTTATTAAACAACCAAAGACATCAAAATGTATAGGTACTGAACTGAGTTCAGACCTATATGACTATATAAGCTAATGGGCTTGGGTTGAAAATATTATTGTGTTTTCAATTTAAGACTCATCGTTTTGTAGTTAAGTAGAGATAAAAGGTGGCTACTGGAGGGCTGCATTAGTGCTATCAGATTCAAGGCTCCTCACTGATGAAGATCACAAGCCAGAAACTAAGCTGGGGGTATTGGATGAGTAGGCACTAAATGGTTATTTTATGCATAAGCCTTTCTGGCATCCATTGATTACTCTGGCTTGCACTGAGTGTCAATACTGTATAGAGAGTTTAGCTTGTTTTAATAACAGTTATAAGCAAGCATAGAAAATGGTGATCATATGATGTTTATTGAATTATATGAAGCATTGTAAAAATAATAAAGAAAGTAAATGATATTAATATTAGATGAATTTGGCAATGCAATAAAAAAGATAAAATAATTATAAATATATGTATGTCAATAATATATTTTCTATAAGTGTAAAACTACAAACACTTAACATGCTATATCTTGTAAAAGCAATATCTATCAAAATCTCTTGAATGATTTTAAAATATATTCAAAATGATGAGAAATTATTTATAAATTTAAATGAAAAGTTATTTGGGATTTAGTTAAAAACATTTTGTTTGATTTTTTTTTTTTTTTAAGTTTAATTTTTTTTTTTTTTAAGTACTGTATATGTTATCATTGGATATTATTTTATACATGCATGCACATATGCCTTATATATATGTGTATATGCTATTTGTGAAATTATATGCATTGAGGAAGTTAGTATTTACTAGAAGTTATATAATTCAAATCTTAATAATTATTTTTTAATAGTCAGCATTTAAAAATAAATTGTCTCAGAATGATAATAACATAATCAAAAATATGAAAAAAATCAGTTATTTCCTTCCAACACTTGCTGGATATCCCCAACTTATGTTCACATATGCATGCTTATGGATAAAAAAAAAAGAGGCATTTCAGTATTGTTTGTTGTCAATAGAAATGTGATTTTGATGATTACAAAATATAATTTAAAATCAATTTAGATAAATTTGATTAACTTAAAATCATACATGCCAGGAGAAAGAACTAAAACAGTTGATATGAAGTGTGCAATTAATCACCTATCAAAACAAATAGAAAACACTATTATTGTTTATTAAGTATAGCCAGAAGGTAAAATGATAAGCAAAATACTAAAGATAAAAAACATAGAATAAAGAACAATACATTTGTGAATACTACCAATTAAAAGATGCTAAAAAGTGCTATATTTTCAGAAAAATTAGAACAATTGCAGAAGCCTTAAAATTTTAATGTACAAGGCTAGGATTTATTTTTAGGAGGTGAGAGTTAAATAATCTAAATAATTGATGAAATGGTGATAAACATTGTCTAATCTTTATAACAGCTCTTTACAATAGACTGGAAGTTTAGAAAAGATTGCATTGCTATTTTTATAAATCAATATTTTAAAGGTTGTTCCAATTATAGCCAGATTGCTCTAATTTCACACACAGTAGCAATATCTGCTGAAATCAATGCTAAAATAAATGAAGCACTTCAAAGAAGATAAAATGAAAGCCAAAAGAGTTGTTTTTAAAGTCACATGTACTTGGAAGCATATAAATAACATTAAATGTATGACAAAAACAACAAATGAAAGAATGATGATTTTCATTATATTCAAGAAATACAGTAATGCATTACAATTCTATGCAGAAAAGAATACTTATATGTGTCCTAATCACTTTCCATATTCATTTAATCCATATGGCAAAGACACTCTCTGAAAACAGTGTACTAGGATACTAAAGCATGCTTAAGTGCCACAATAACACTTCAGGGGTGATGCAAAATAAAATGAGCTACTATAATAATAGATAAAATCAAGTCATACATCATGTGACTTAATTTAATAAGCTTGTAATTATAAACTAAATAAAGATTGTGTAATAGCTCTAACAAGATTTGACAATAAACGCAAGAGAAAGCATTTAAAAATATCTATCTAGAACTATCCCTATCCTCAGACTGGTTTCAAGCTATGGCTCTCCTCAGTAAGGTTCTAGGATATTTCAGACACTAGAACATTTTTTACATGTATTGTAATCTTACTTTCCTAAAGACATATAACATCAATATTTAATAAATCATTTAAAAACTTCTTCAGTTATTCCACTTTTATTAGTGTCTACTAAGAGAATATTACTTTTATTTTTGAAAGGCCAATTTTTAACATTTAAGGCTAAAAAAATACAGCCATTTAAGACCTTTTATATTTATAATAATTCTCCCATTTCCTAAACTTTTGTAAGTTTACAAAACATTACCAATTCTTGTATAAAAACTAGTAAAATCATAGTACTATAATTTTGAATATATAATTTGTTTTTGAGTTTTTAACAAGCAAGAAGTGTAGAGATTTAAGGAAAGCTAACACTCTTTTTAAACATAAAAAATTTATAAGATGTGATATGTTGGACTATTTCCATCATTTATGAGTGAATGTTGAATGTATAGAAAATTTTAAACTTTATTTAAACTTTCAAAATACAAACAACTTGTTAGTAATAACACACAAATAGACAATACAGATTAGTAATTACACAACCATACAGCCTCTAATTAATCTTGCTCTTAGGGAAAAAAAATTAGACTTGTTATAAAAAAAAAATTGAAGGACTCATGAGGATTTGAACCAATCCTCATATATAAATATATCAAATTTCTTCTATATGTTGCCTTTGACAGAATAGCTAAGTTGGTAGAGTGTTTGCCTTAAAAAATCAATATCCAAGAATCTAAAGATACGAGTTCAACTTCTAAGTGAATATTGTCACTGTGCATATAGCCAGCAACACCTGAAGAAGAGTGGAGAATAATACTATTTGAAATGTTGAGTAATTACTAACCTGTATTGTCTATTTGTGTGTTATTACTAACAAGTTGTTTGTATTTGGAAAGTTTAAATAAAGTTTAAAATTTTCTTTACATTCAACATTCACTCATAAATGATGGAAATAGTCCAACATATCACATCTTATAATATACCATCATTACAAACCTTCAGACAAATAAAAAATTTATATTAAATAAAAATGTTTTTAAGGCCAGTAGACTATTGTTTATGGAAATCCCTGGATTTGTAACATTTTCAGATTTCAACAATAAGCTTTTTTCCCCATATCATATATATAAACTCTGCCAAAATCCAAATAAGGATTAATTTTACTACCTATAATTTATATACTGAAATATTTTTTTGTAAACTGTGTATATGGATAAGTGTTGGTGGTCGAGTGGTCAGCACAGCTGCCTTACGAGGAGTTGTCCCGGGTTTGCGGGTTTCGCTTTCCAGCCGATGCTTTGACACATAAGAAAAAAATATATATAGAACATGCTTATATTTATGTCTACACAGTACTTTTATGCATCAATAATCAAAATAATAATAATTTTGGAAAATAATACAAGTTTTTGAATTAATGGTATTTGGTTTAATGATTAGACTATCCGTAATATGACTGGTTTCAATTTTCTATATTTTTTAGAACAAAAATATGAAAGTCATTATTTTTTCAAATATCATACGATTTTAAAAATATTTTTTAAAAAGATTTAATCTAGTAACAATTTTTTTATTTTATTAAAAATCGATATTATTTTATTCTGTAGTTATAATGTTGTAAAGATTATTTTCATTTGTGATTATATTTATTGATTTTCAAATATTTTGACAAATTTATGATTTTAATATGGATTCAGTTATTCAGTGATTAGGATGTACAAATACATATATAAACACAAAATTTATCTGTGTATGTGCTAAAACTGTGAGATGTTTAATATTGTCGTATAATAACTGTCAATTATCAGATATTTGTTATTTTTTTGCAATATTTGAAATGGCTAATACTATGTATATAAAGAAGTAAGAGTGCCTCAACAAAGAAAAATACCAAAACTGGGAATATGACTAAAAAAATGAAAAACATTGTAATATTTATTAAGGTTGTAGCCTCAAGAACATGCGTATAAAAAAATGCGAGAGTAGGGACCTCTACAGGTCTTAAACCACAAGCTTACTCTTTGGAAGAAAAGAGGGCTACAACCTTAATAAATATTACATATGTAATCAATGTGCGTTTAAATAAATTTAGAAAAACATTGCTGTAGAGATAGTATTAAAGGTGGGGGGGGGGATCATTATTTTGTGATATATAGATAATCATAAAGTACTATCTGAAAGTAAAAAAAAAATATTTGAAAGAATTTATTTTGAAACTGGAAAAAAAAAGGCAAAATAATATTACTTTTAAATATGTGCACACGCACACTTATAAGGTAATTTCAAATAAATAAGAAAAATATTGAAATAATGAGTGATTTAATCTTTTTTTGTGTGTGTGTGTCAAAACGTTGACCGGGAAGTGAACCCGGGCCAGCTACTTGGAAGTTAGCTATGCTAACCACAAGGCCACCAACGCTTGACTGATTTAATCTTTTTACAGTCTAAATTTAAAATAATGAAGATTAAAGAAAATATAGAATTATAATAGAAAAATAACACTTTTATCATTTTGTCTATATAGGATATCTTCATTTTTATCTATTGAAATTAAAATTCCTTATTTGAGAAAGTTTTAGACTAACAAAAAAAATAGAAGAAATGTGGATTCCTCCTTTTATTTCTGTCTAAAAGATATGTAAATAAATAATTAGCTTTTATAATTACTTATTTAATCCAGAGGTGGAAAATATTTATCAATTCATAAAACATTGCAAATGATATGTGATTGATCTTTCATTCCCAATATAGCACTATATGTATATATAATACTTTGAAAATTATCAGATTGTTTTAAGATAGTTATATATATATATCCTAATCATTGACAAAACAGTGACCATCAGATCATATCTGTACAGTCAGCTTATGGGTATTTGGTTATTAATTGTTCCCATACACACTACTTAGTTATAATGACCAAAGGTACAACAAATTGGACTCATAATCTCTTTTACAGCTATGTACAATTTTTACTGAGTACAGTTATATTTTTATTATAAATTTGTATCACGAGATAAAGAAATGTTTGTAATTAAAGAACTCTAACCATTTTTTTTCCCTATGGCATCCCAATACCTTGTGATAACTTAACCCTCATCATGATTCTTAATTTCTAGACTGGTATTTACAGTTAAATGCTAGTTTTTAAATTTTCTGTTAGATCATTAGTCATATAAATCACACATGAACACACTTGTAGTATGTTAGGAATAATTTGACAGGCTGTTAGGAATAAGAAGATGGACATTATAATAAAAATAACAATTTAATAAGAATAAGTCAAATATCCCTCTTTTAATCCTAGAAATAAAGAACATTTTCTTTTTTACATAATCATATTTAAAATACATAATCCCAGAAAAGAAAATATTTAAATTCACTTAAATATAACATACTAACATTAATATTAATAATAATAATAATAAATTAATTAGAAGATTATCATCTATGGTTTAAAAAGTCATTCGAGCTTATAGTGCAAGGTGCGCATGTTTTCTTTCCTATGATATATGAATAGATGTATATATGTACACACATATATATATATTCAAGGATACTTTGCATACTTATCATAATTCTGGTTTTAAAATTCACTTCCATGGTTAACAATCAGAGATTGATGCTTCTATGACTAGGGCTTTTGGTTTATATATGATCTTTCCCACAATGCACACATTTACTATAATAATTCTATATTTGTTTTCTCCCATCTTTAGCTTCTCTTCTCCACATTACCCTGCACATTTTCTTATGTCATCCATCCATCTCACATGTGGTCTCTTTCTGGATCTTTTACAATCTCTTGGAATCCCGTTTAAGATTTCAATTGTTCATCTATTATCATCTCTTCTAGCAATATGTCCAGCCCAATTCTTACCCATATATTGTGTTTTTGATCTCTTTTTGTTGCTGATTTTAGAAAGCATTGGTTATGAGGTTACCTCTTTTACTTCAATTTCATTTTTTCTCCTCTCAGCAGACTATTTATGTATAACATATTTAGCAGGCAAGGACTTTCTAAGCAATCAGCAAGCACCACTGGTAAACAAAAGTTGTTAGCACTTATAAAAATGTGAACTTTATTTCTTTCTAAAAAGTGTTATTTTCCATCTCTGTATATCACAAATCAGCTGGCACATTAGGCTTGATAATTTAAAGCAATTTATAGCCATGGTTGAGTCTTTTTTTCTAGTGGCTTTCCCTCCAAGTCAATTGCCACCATAAAAAGACAGAGAATAATAAAGAACACTCCTTTTATAGGCAACAGCTGCTGAATATATGACCAACTACATGCAAAACTGAATTAACAAAACTTTTACTTATCCTAATTTTTGGCTTTTAATTAATCTAATTTCATTATTTACAAAAGACCTAAATTAGTAGATCTGTAAATCTACTTATCACTAATTACAGAGATAACATAATCATAAATGAAAAAAAAAATTCTTCATATTAAATATTTAACTTTTTTTTAAAAAAAATGTTACAAAAAAGTTATTATTCTTTGTTTCTCCTTTCTTTTTTCAAAGTTTACTAAACATGAACACCTTAATTAAATACAATAAAAAATATAATTTGAAATTTTTCTTTATTTTTATTAAAGAAAATGTCTCTTTATTTTTAATGAAATAAACATTGAAGAGTTCAAACCCATGTACATAATGTTCTGGTACAATATGTATGTGTATGGTTTGGATTGCAATTATAATGTGATTGGCAGGTGGTTAAATCTCTGTCATAAGTGATCTGATTGTATTCAGCTAAACACACTTAAAGGACAGTTCTAAAATTGACATCCAATAACAGTTACTGATCTTAAAGTTTATATAATGCAATAGAATGCAATCAAATCCATCTGTTGTTTGATGTTTACATTCTAGTTACAAGTACTACCTTTGATTATGGAAACACACATACTCACGGAGTATTTTAGAGTCATCCACTGAAAACTTGAGCAATTCATGGATTAAAGATAGTATAATTCTGAAATATTGCTATCTCCAAACTGGTTTATAATAAGCAATCTGGTGTCCATTGATTATACTTTATCCCAACAAAAGTTATTATAGATTAATGGAGAAATTTATTTAGCCCCAGAGAAATTGCCAATTATTAGTAATTGATTGTTTCCTGGCAACATCAAAAAGATAATAGTTATCTCTGTTTACATGGATTTAATAACTTTATTTCTATTCTTTATTATAACAATCCATGAAAATATTTAATTCAACATATACAACTGTCTTGAGAAGTTAAAAATATTGTTTGAAGTAAAAGCGGACCACCTTTTACTTCAATAAAAATTCCAATAAAAGAGCTATTATAAGTTAATATAGAAATTTGTTTATCCTCAGAGAAATTGGCAGTTATTAGTAATTGATTATCTCTTAGCAACATCAAAAGGGCAAAAATTATTTTTGTTTATATGGGTATAATCTCTGTATTTCTATTTTTTATTATAATAACAATCCATGAAAATTGTTAACTCAGTATATATATATATATAAAACTGATATATTTAATATTTCAACCAAAGGACTGGTTTTCATAGGAAAGATATACAGTAAAATGGTAGTCTATTTTTTGTTTGATGAAGACCAGTCCTCTGGGTAAAATATTAATGGTAGCACTTTCACATACAAGTAATTTTGTTACTTAATTTTTTGGATGTATTTCTTTTAGTACATATAAGCCTTGACTTCCAATTATAGTAAACTGGAAAATAAACCTCTGCCATGTGTGATCTAACTATACTTATCTAAAATACATGTACATACATGTACAGTGAGAAAAGCATATTAACTATTTATGATACTTTTTGGCAGAATGATTCCACCAAAACTATTTACTAGTTATTTTTAGGAGTGACTTAAATTGGAAAAACGTAAGAAGAAAAAATGATAAATGGAAATTACTTAAGCTTTTTGATTTTGCAGAAATTATGTAAGAGTTTTATCATTAAAAATAAATGTTAAAACTTGGAAAATACTCAATGCGTTTTGCAAAAAAAGAGAGTGAAAGAGATTAAAAGAGAGACAATAAAGATTAATAATAATGAATTAAAAGCAAAAATTTACTAATATAATGGACAAATTATTAATACAGTTAGAAATATAATGACTAAGATGAATCATTCAAGGGAGTCATCCATAGAAATAATTTCATGAAGGAAAACATGTCTATGTGGCAAACTCTTTAACAGCAATTACTTATAAATGTGAGACTTGAAAATATAATATAAAAGCAAAGCAGAAACTGCAAATGAACACAACAAAGCACAGAAGCTTGCATATTAAGATTAACAATAATGATCAAATGCAAAGTCTATAAATGAGATAACAAACAGGTATTACAGATAACCATAAATATTATAAGATACTAAAATACTATAAACTTGATTTCAAAAGATTTACAAGATTTAGAAAGAGATTGTATATATGAAATGGATTAATAAAATAATTTTCCAAAGTGATGAGGGGGAAAAAACTATAATTGGATGCTGGAATAAAATCAAGAAATCCTTCATCCTCCTGTTAATCATTTCCACTTAAGAATGATGACAACAACTATATTCACATATTTTAATTAAACCAGTTTATATACTTAATTTGTAATGATTTTCTTTTATTCAGTTATTATAAACTCTGATGTAAAATTGTAATAATTTTTAAAACCTTAAATTCACTCAATAAAAATATTTTTTAAAGATGAATGAGATAATAAATATATAGTATATAATATGTAAACAATCTCACAGAACAATAATTTAATTATTTCCCCGACACAATAAAGCTTGGCATAAACTCAATTCTATATTTATGAAATCAACTTGATAAGAATTTATAAAAGTTCAGTCCCTTTTGCCAGTTTATTTATTGTATTTCTATCAACGAAGTCTTAAAACGCATTAAACGACCAAAACTTGATTTACTCAAAGTTTTATAATGCTAAATGTAATGAAAGAAATTGCTAAAAGAATGATTATTTCTTTTATTGAATTTTCTTTAAGATTATGTATATAGCTGCTTGTTTGTGTATATATTGAACCATAAATACATGTATATGTGTGTTTTGATTTCATTTGAAGCAATCATAACAATTAATATTAAATTTGTGCTTTCATATTTTATTACTAGATAGCTCTGCCATGCATTTGTTAATAGACACATTTCAAGCTACCAGTGGATTTTAAAATTTATTTCAGTCTAAAGATAGGCCAATTTTTAAATAGCCCACTGCAGGATAAAGATTTTTCCAACCACTGAGAAAACAGTGAAAGAGAAGACAGTATTTGCCAAGCTTTCCAATTGGCTGATGTAAGGATTTAAGTGATTTTTCCACTTTTGTTTTACCCTTTAGTTAATAATAGCTAGATGCTCATTTACTAATAACTATTGGTTGATTATCTGAGTTGTCTTTAGATCAACTACCTGAAAGAAAAATCCTAAACTTAATAGAAAAAACTTTGTTTAATCAGTCTGGATTTGAACCTAGGCTACAGGCAGAGTGTCTGTATTACTGATGCACAGCAATGCATATAACCATTTAATTACTGATCAAAAAAAATCAAAGAATATCTATTGTGTTCCCCTAAAATAAGACTGGGTCTTATATTAATTTTTGCTCCAAAAGATGGCCGGGCTTATTTTCAAAGGATATCTTATTTTTTCATGTATAAAAGTCTACATTTTGTCAAGCATTGTTAGCTGAGAGGTCATCACAGCCATCTTGAAAGCAAGTAGTTGGTTGCAGACATTTGTGGGTTCACATCCTGGCCGATGCTATGACACATGAAAAAAAAAATCTACATTTATTCAATACAAAAATATACATTTATTCAAAGTGTCAAATCAATCTCTCAATTGTTTTGTTTTTTCAGCAATACCCTTTATTCAACTAGCAATATGCACTGGGATATTTACATTTACCCATGTACAAAAATGTACATTTATTTAAGCACTTTTTTTTTACTAAAGCCCTAAGATTCTTGCTCCAGAATCTTCCATGATTCCTCTCTTTTACATGATGGAATAGTTCTTTCTTTTGGCACTTATCTTGTTTGGGAGTCAAAATATTATTCAGTTTAAATCTACCATTAAATCAAGTGATACTTGAAGACTTATGACATAGGAGTTGTAACAAAAATGATTATCATTAAGAAAAATTATTCACACAAAAGTCTCAAAAAAATGCAAACATAAAAATTAAGAAAACATTTCTGTATTTCACACCACATTAAGGACAACCTATACAACACACAATGTATTAAATTATGAAGTTCATACAAGAATAGAGTGTCCATACATCCTGGTTTTGCTGGATTTGTCCCACTTTTATCTCTCTTGTCCCTCTGTTCTGACATTCTTTTGGGACAGTTAATTATTCTGGTTTTCTTAACCCTCTTATTTTTACTTTTTATTTTTTAACTTTAAATTTTAACTTTATATTTATTTTTTATAAATTAATATGTCTTCATTTAATATTTTATAATTAATTTTTTGATTGGTTAATCAATTATTTTCTCAAAACGGAAGTGGCTCCCCCTAATTTTGGTACATTAGTAGAATGTGATTACAATTTGTGCATTTGTTTTAATAGATAATATATGTATACAAACAATTGCCTTTTGTTTTTGTTTATATTACAAAATGAAAATATTGCTATTAATGCAAATATGATTATATGTTTATTTTTTTATTTCATACTAAAATATATAGTAATTAGCAATAAAGTTTTTTTTGGTCATGTATCCCGGTTAGGCCCTGTGGAAATATAAGACATAACTACATCCATCCTTTATAAAGTAAACACATTGTTAATATTTTTCAAATTACTTATAACAGCTCTGCTTGGGTATTTTTTTTTTAAAACTTTTCTTTAAAAGAAAGATTGATTTAACTTTTTTTTTCTTTTTTCATGTGTCAAATGCATTGACAGGAAGCGAACCTGGGCCAGCTGCTTGGAAGGCAACTATGCTAACCACTAGGCTATCAACACTTGACAAGATTGATTTAACTTTAACTAAACTTTGATTGTTAGGAGAAAAAAACATTTAAGGAGCCAAAGTGATTTTTCTTTCTTCCATATGTCAAAGCATTGGCCGGGAAGCAAACCCATGACAACTGTCTGCAAGCAACTGCTTGCTTGCAAGGCAACTGTGCTGACCTCTCGGCTACCAATGCTTGACATCTGATTTTTCTTTTAACTTGAATATTTAAAAGTTACTATTGATCAAACTCTAAAACTAATATAAATAAAATAATTACTTAAAATTATGTAAAAGAAATTATAAACTGTCCAATATACTCATTTGTGGTAATTAAAATTTTAAAAGTTTGTTGAATTGTTCATAAAATCAATAAATTCATTATCTTAGGTTCAAATTTCGTTAAGAGCACATTGTTTCTCTATGCAAGTAGAATTATATTTGTTGAAAATGGATGATGGGAAAAATACATGGTTGACAGAAAAATACGTAAGTACCATTATACTTTATATTATCATTTATTTAAAGCATTAATTTCAAAATATTATTTATTAATACATTCATTACTTTATAATTCAATACATGCAATGCATGTTTAAATGACTGAATGAAATTTATCAATCTGGCTGACAATCTTAACTAGGACTTATATTTGGGGTAGGGCTTATATTACAAGCATCCTGAAAAATCATGCTAGGGCTTATTTTCTGGTTAAGTCTTATTTTCAGGGAAACACAATAACTATTGTTAATTGAATGATAAGGATCTAAGGTTAATCTAAGATAAGTGTTGGGTGCTGATTGTAAAATCAAAAAAATATTAATGCATTATGATATAGGCTTCAACTACTGTGGGTATGAGTGGATGGGGGTAATACTCCCATTCATTTTGAGATCATATTTTTTCTTTATTATTATCATTTTTAGTTAAATGCTAACTAGTGCCTTATTTACATTCTTCGAGCACATGTTCATAGTAATATATTAGATTACTTCTAGTGTCTAGTGCTGAACTGTATATACATTCAACTGTTTGTGAAACTATTTTTCCCATTTGTGACATAAAATGTTTTTTCTGACTAAGTGCACTTTTGGTGCAGTCCAACAGAATCATAACTCTTGTAGATTGATTAAGTCTGCTGCTCTGTTTAAACAGTAGGATTACAAAGGCATTTTAATGAAATTGGAAATTTAGCAATAACACACAGGCTACTATAGAGTATAGCATCTTGAATTGTATTACCTTCCTATCTTCATATGTTGTTAGCTATGGAAATCAAACTGTGATTTTTAGATTTGAATATCCAAATATCATACATTATCATATCAGGTTGAATAATTACCTTATTTCCATTGGCATATGAGCAGCTTCTTTATTCTGTCTTCTTTTTACTGTTTTTTAATAATTACTATACAATATTCTTATATATTTCCAAACAAATGCTGATAATAAAGAAAAAGTCAGATGTGTCTAAAATAGCAGAACATGCATGGCTAAAAGATCATAAGTGTTTACAAATCTTACTTATTTCAAAGAAAAGGATATAGGGTGGAGAGTTTGGACATCATTTTATCTTTTTATAAAAAAATATTATATATGTGGAAAAATATTGCAATAGAACTCTGATTTGACAATGATCATGAGATGATGATTCTGACATGTAAAAGAACAAACAAAACAATAGCAATAACGCAATGAAGTTTTTTTATATAACAAAATGTTTAACCCAGTTGCATTCAGAGAAGAGTTCACTCAAATGTTCATTTACAGTGAATATGTAATCATGATGTTGAAAGAAAAAAAAACATTTCAAAAAACAACTTTTATATCATTTAAATTCAAAAATGTTCCCTAATAACTTTAAAAAATAAATGATGCCCTGCTAATACTTTATTCCTAGCATAAATATCTACTACAATAGCAGTAAATGAGTAAAATAAATAACTAAATTAAAGATACATTTAAAAATCAGTGTTTAATAAGCTATTAATAAATAAAACAGTAATTGATGAGATGTGATGCACGATGGATTCTCCTTTCTCAGTGTCAGAAATCTCTCAGCCACTATCCCCAGAAAAACATGTTAGCCACCTTACCTTCCCTTTCCATTCCCCACTCTATGTTTTTCCCATATTCTTCTCTATTCTGCTCCATCTCATTTCCACAACATTATCTTTTTCAATTCTATGTCTTTATATCTACATCCTCCTTATATTTTCCCAAACCCAGTATAAAAACCAAGAATTCTGTATAATCACATTGTTTATATTTATTCTCCCACAACTTCATTATTTGTATCCTTTCTGCTTGATGACAGTTACATTCAATTAACAGATACCTAATGTTTTCCATGCCTTCCTTACATAACTTGTGGACTAAATTATCCACATTTTTCCATCATAAATTCATCCATAATGTTGTTTCCATTATTATTATTATTATTATTATTATTATTATTATTATTATTATTATTATTATTATTATTATTATTATTATTATTATTATTATTATTATTATTATTATTATTATTATTATTATTATTATTATTATTATTATTATTATTATTATTATTATTATTATTATTATTATTATTATTATTATTATTATTATTATTATTATTATTATTATTATTATTATTATTATTATTATTATTATTATTATTATTATTATTATTATTATTATTATTATTATTATTATTATTATTATTATTATTATTATTATTATTATTATTATTATTATTATTATTATTATTATTATTATTATTATTATTATTATTATTATTATTATTATTATTATTATTATTATTATTATTATTATTATTATTATTATTATTATTATTATTATTATTATTATTATTATTATTATTATTATTATTATTATTATTATTATTATTATTATTATTATTATTATTATTATTATTACGTTTCAATAAAGGCTTTATTGATCTCAATGGTTTACATAAGTTTACATCTAGAAAAATTTGAAATTTAACATACAATGAATAATATTAGGGTAAACACATATAAATGAATTTAGTGGTTACACTTTGTGGTTAATGGACTATAACAATATAAAAATTAAAAAAGCAAAAATAATCAGAGTTCTAACGTTTGAGGAGCTTATTTAGTTTTGTCCGCATGTCACTTTGAATGTTAGTTGTATGATAGTTTTTCTTTGCAGCATTCACAGCATTGATGGTTGTTTTAACAATGACCATGTTGCTGCATATAAGTGGGGGTTGGTTATTATTTTATCTCTATTTCGAATGTGTAGCAGTTTGTTGCTAAATGTAGCTGGGTGTCGTCTGGTGTTATTGCCAATTAAGAAAGTACATCGGGTGCACCAATATGCATATAGAACAAATGTGGCTGCCCTAATGCTAGGTATTGATCTTCCCTGAAAAGCAGCTATTATGTGATTAATGATTGTACCCGGTTTTCTGTAGGTGTTACACATCATCTGTCGTGTTTGGTTAAGTGCTACACATTGATAAATAAAGTGGTCCAGTGTCTCTTCTGCTCGATGGCAGAGTCCACAGAAGGGGTCAATAGATATATACATTCTTTTATGATAAAGAAAGTGGGTTGTTGGCAAGGCAATGAGATTGATTTTCATGATAAAATCAAAGTATTTGGGCTCTAGAGCCCATTTTTTATATTCCTTGAGTAGTCTCTTGTTGTTAATTCCTAGCATAGGTTGTATAACATTAGTATCTGCTTCTCTGTTTATTAAACCATAAATATCCCAGTATGAATACTTATGCAAATACTGTTCTGGAATCTTGTCTGTGGTTTTGCATTGGTATATAATGTTGGTGAAAAAGGAACCTTTTGGAGGTGGTCTATCTGTTGGAGTAACTTCTAGCAAGTGGTTAATTTTGGGGTATTTGGCAAGTATTGTGATTATTGAGTTCCTTAACTTCTGTATATGAAAAACATTGATGTTGTGCAAGCCAAGTCCATTTTTTATTAGAGGTTGGCTAAGTTTTTTTGTGGAAATTGCTACTGTTTTTCTGGCCCAAAGTAGTTTATTATATATGGTTTTAATTTTTGAAATGAACCCCTTTGAGAATGAAATAACCGGTACATAGTAAGTTATTTTGGTTGTGATAAGCTGGTTAATTAACTGTACTTTGGAATATAGTGAAAGATATGCCTTGGACAAGGAGTTTATAATTTTTGTGGCTTCTTCTTTAAGTTTATTTTGGATATGACATCTCATTCCTGTAATTCCCATATGAAATGGGAACCCAAGGAAAGAGTTTGGTTTTGATTTGTAAATTGATGTACATGGTTTACCAGTGTATAGAGACCAGGCTGTGGTTTTTGCTGGATTAAATGATAATTCATATTTTTGTGAATATTCTTGTAATATCTTTTGGAGTTGCGGTATTTGTTTTTTTGATGTTAGGAATATGGTAACATCATCCATATAGGCGATGCATGTAGTGCGCTGTGTTGTGTCTGGTATCTCGATCCCAGTAAATGCATTTTGTATGCTTTTAATAAGGGGATTGATGTAAAATATAAACAATAGTGAACTAAGAGGGGATCCTTGGGATATAGATTTGGTGGGTGTGAAAGATGGTGAGTTTCTTCCATTTAAAGTTATATGGATCTCTCTGTTTAGAAGCAGGTTAGCAATTATATATAGATGTGTTCTAGGAATTTCTGTGTCTTTTAGCATTTTTAGAAGTGTGTATATATTGACTGAGTCAAATGCAGCTTCTATGTCAAGCTGCACAACAACGGGTCCATATTTTTTCCGCTGTTTTACTGTTGCTAGAATTGCTTTGAAGAATAAAGCTGCTTCTGTTGTTGAAGAGTTTTTCTTTGCATATTGTGCTTCGGAAATAAGTGGCATTATATACGGTTCAATTTCATCTTTAATAATTTTCTCCATAATTTTGATCGGCAAAGGTCCCATAGATATTGGTCTGAGGTCTGTAATAGGTGGAATAATTGCTTTCTTTTTATTATAGGGTACTATGGCTATTGGATAGACACCCTCCATGGGTTGAATTTGTTGCGCTAGATGGTTTGCTAACTGACACAAATATTCTGTTGTGAATTTACTTAGATGCTTTAATACAAACAATGGAACTCCAGGACTACCTGGATGGCAAGCGTTTCGAATAGTATTTAGTTTTGTTGTGAATAGATCTTTTGTGAATGGGGTTTTTGTCTCTGGTGGGCCAAACAGATTATGTGGTATTTTATATGGTTGTCTTTCTTGTAATTTCTCTTTAAAATATTCAAAAATTGGCATAATCATATTGTGTCCTGCATATGTTCCACTATTTGTATATAGTGCCATTGGCACTTTTACATCTGGTTGGTTCCCCAGCGCCCATCTTATATAATCTCTTGTCCAAGTGTGTGGCCTGGTTAGGCATACCTTGCTTTTCTTTATCTTCAGATAGCTTTTGAGTTCTTCACATGCTTTATTGTATGCATGTGTAAGCTTGAATATATACTGCTGGGTGCAGTGTGATGGGTTAATCATGATTATTCTCTGGTGTAACTGATCTGCCAGAGACAAAAGTCTTGATGGTGGAGGTTGTTTTTTTGTTATATGGTTGATGTTAAAGGACAACATTCCCATAAATGCTAGATATTTCTGGACCGGGTTCAAAGTCATATCTTTGATTTTGTTTAGCATTATGTAGGTCTCAGAGAACAGAAATTCAGGGGTTGTTTCTGGGAGTAAAACTCTTATTGTTCTTGTAAGTGGAAAGGGTGATATTTGAATTTGGGCACAGTCAATTGTGACTATTTGAGCTGAGTGATCGGAAAAAGTTGAGGGAGTTAGTTTTATTTCAATAAGGTGGTGAAGCATTGGAGAATAAAAGCACAGATCAATAAGTGAAGAGAAGCGATTATTGTGGAAAGAGATGGCATCATCTGGCAAAAAACCTTGGCCACTCATTAGTGGTATGTTTATTCTGTGAAGCCAACGTTGGGTAAATTCCTGATATTTTAAATTATTATTATTATTATTATTATTAATCAATTATACTTAATTGAAATAACTTCTTTAATATAAATATTTTAATCAAACTGGTTTTCATCCTATATTTGGACCTTCCAAAATATATCTTGAGAAGGTCTGAATATAGAATGAAAACCGGTTTGATTAAAATATTTATATTAAAGAAATTATTTATTTCAATTAAGTATAATTGATTATTAATAATAACATTTTTCCATTTATGCATATATTCTTTTGTTGCTAAAGATCCTGTTTGAGCTTTAAACAGTAAACTACTTTCTTAAACAAGGGAAAACTCTCTCCATACAGTAGTGCCACCCTGTGCCAATCAGAGTAATCAATAGATGCCTGAAGGCTTGTGCATAAAATCCCTATCTAGTGCATACTCACCCAATATCCCCAGACTAGTTTCTGGCTTGTGGCTTTCATATGTGCTAGTATGAGATAGTGATCATGTGAAACTACTTTCTTTACTACTAACATAAATTAACTTGCACCCAATATTCTGTTTACTTCTATATATATTTAACTCTTTTTACTCTCCATACAAGTTCTCTGTCTCTCCAATTCTGTATTTTTTATTAATGTATCTATTCTTCTATCCCATTCATTGCCACTATAACACTCAACAATTCTCCTAATACAATTATCTCATATTTTGTATAAGTATACTGACATAAAGTTGTTACCCAAATCTTCTGCCATACTACTTTCTCACCCATCTTGTTGCCTGTTCTTTATTCATAAAATATTATTTTGGCTATTCTCTTACTATCCCTAAATTGCAATCAACTTAACATTTTTATTTTGCTTTTTGCATCTCTCATCCACACATCTGCATCTAATGCATGTCCATCTATTTCTCTTTGTACTTTTTCTAAGTAATCTAACACCTATTTACTAACACATAATGCATCATTACCATACTCCCTTCCATACAATTCTAGCCACATCATATTTATTATATGAAAACACTGTTAATTTCTTTATCAATCCCTTTCTTTTCTTTGCTTCATTTATCACTTTTTTTCCCCATTCATCCAAGCAATTTCTCTAATTACTTAAGACAATTCCCAAATAGTTATACATATTCACCATGTTTAACTTTATATCCCCCAATAAAAATTATTTCTCTTCTCTTTCCCCAGCAGTGAATTTAATCCTCATCTCTTTGCCCACCCCTGTGCATATCTTCAGCATAACTTTTATATCTTTTCTATGTTCTGTGCACAAAAAGATA
Source organism: Epiperipatus broadwayi (assembly GCA_028023455.1). Lineage (NCBI taxonomy): Eukaryota > Metazoa > Onychophora > Udeonychophora > Euonychophora > Peripatidae > Epiperipatus > Epiperipatus broadwayi. The sequence continues at coordinate 7,471,111 of JAQFVV010012405.1, forward strand.
TCATTAGCAAATAAAAGACCTGATAATGTATATACTCCCTTGCCACCTATTAATGGTATCTCTACCCCTTTTTTTAATTTTTCTATTGCTCTCTCCATTTTTCTGAAATATAATAAAAACAAAATAGGTAACATAGAACATTCTTGCCTTAGTCTTACCCCATTTTCAAGTTTAACTGTTTCTATACTTCCTAATTAATATATATAGTAATTATTTTTATATAATCTCTTAATAAAATCCACTAAAGCGCTATACATTCCTAAATTTACTAACTTACCCATAATCTATTTCTATTTACTCTATCATATGTCTTCTCTATATTTATAAAGACCATATATAACTGTCTACCTGTATTCCTATTCATATCTACATGTTGTATGGCTATAATAAATTATCTACTATACAACCATCTGATCAAAAATCTCCTTCAATTTCTCCCACTATATTATTTTCTTCCATCTACTTTGTGACCCTTCCAACCACCATATATGTAAAAACTTTATATAACACTGACATTACTGATATCAGTCTATAATTGTTTACGATCTGTGATGTGTGATGTGATGTACTGTGACTTCTCCTTAAACGGAGTCAGGAATCTCTCAGCAGCAATGCCCCGAGAAACCTGTTAGCCACTTTACCTTTCCTATTGTCCACCCTAAGTTTTCCCACAATCTGCTCCATCCCATTTCCACAACATAATCTTTGTCAACTCCATGACCTTCTTATCTAAACCCCCCCTTATTTTTTCCCAAACCTAGCATAAAAACCAATAACTCACTTTCTGTATAATCACTTTGTTCATATTTAACCTTCCATAACTTCATTATTTGAACCCTTTCTGCTTTCAAACATTTACATTGAAGTAACAGATGCCTAATATTTTCTATGCCTTCCTTACACAACTTGCAGATTAAATCACCCACATTTTTCCATTTACGAGTATATTCCCTTGTTGCTAAAGATCCCGTTCGAGCCTTAAACAATAAACCACTTTCCTTACTATTATCATAAATTAACTCACACCCAATGTTCCGTTTACTTCTATATATATTTAAACTCGTTTTACTCTCAATACTAGCTCTCCATCTCTCCAACTCCCTATTCTTTATTAATGCATCTATTCATCTATCCCACTCCTTCTCATTATAACATTCAACAATCCTCCTAACACAATCATCCCATCTTTTGTACAAGTATACTGACATAACTTATTTATCCAAATCTTCTGCATACCACATTACCTTTCTCACCCATTTTGTTGCCTGCCCTTTATTTGTAACCCAATTAAATACTATTTTGGCTATTCTTTTATTATCCATAAACTGCAATCTACCGAACATTTTCAATTTGCTTTTTGCATCCCTCATATAAAAACTGGACCATCCTATTTCTCCTTGAATTACCTCTTTTGCTAATGCATGTCTTCCTACTTCCCTTTGTACTTTTTCTAAGCAATCTAATACCCCTTTACTAACACATAATGCATCATTGCTGTATGTTAACCCTGCTACTGCTCCTCCCTTCCATACAATTCTAGCTACATCATATTTATTATATGAAAACACTGTTAATTTCTTTATCAATCCCTTTCTTTTCTTTGCATCATTTATCAATTTTTTCTCCCATTCATCCAAGCAATTTTTCTTATTACTCAAGATTATTCCCAAATAACTATATCTATTCACCACATGTAACTTTATATCCCCCAATAAAAAATCTTTGTTTTCTCTTTCCCCAGTATTCGCCATCATTATATTTGATTTTTCTTCACTAAATTTAATCCCCATATCTTTACCCATCCTTGCACATGTCCTCAGCATAACTTCCATATCTTCTCTTCTTTCTGCACACAAAAAGACATCATCTGCAAAAAAAAGACCCGACAAGGTATATACTCTCTTGCCACCTGTTAACAGTATCTCTATCCCTCTTCCTAGACTTTCTATTGCTCTCTCCATTTCACTCAAATACAACACAAACAAAATAGGTGACATAGGGCATCCTCGCCTCAGTCCCACCCCATTTTTAACTTTAACTGATTCTATATTCCCTAGTTAATATGTATAGTAATTATTTTCATATAATTTCTTAATAACACCCACTAAAGCTTCATCCATTCCCAGATTTGCTAAACTTATCCATAATCTATTTCTATTCACTCTATCATATGCCTTCTCTATATCTATAAAACTCATATATAACTGTCTACCTGAATTTCTACTCATATCTATAAGTTGTGTAACTACAAATAAACTATCTCCTGTACACCTATCTGACCTAAAGCCTCCTTGCATTTCCCCCACTACATTATTTTCTTCCATCCATTTTGCAACTCTTCCAGCCACCATATATGAAAAAACTTTATATAAAAATGATGTTACTGCTATTGGTCTATAATTATTTAACTTTCTATGATCCTTACCTTTTCCTTTAAATAATAATCTTACTCTTGTATTACTCCAACTACCTGGAAAAACTCCTTCTGTGCCATCTTATTAAAACATGATAGTAACTTTACTTTTGCCCTATGCCCCAAATTCATTACCATCTCTGCTGCCCATCCATCTAATCCTCTTGCCTTACCACTTCTCAATTTCTTCCCTGCCTCATTCAGTTCATTTTCTGTAAACGTAATATTCCCATTACTATATGCTTTCATATTTTCTATCCCTCTGTCCTTCACATCTAACATCTTTTATATATCCATTACATAACTATTCAATATTCTCTCTAATTCTTCTCTAGAGCTACACTTTATTCCCTCCTCATCCAGTAATACTATCTCTCCCCCCTCTAAATTTCTCATTTTAATGTAATTCCAAAATTTTTTACTCCCTTCTCTTCCACTTTTATTAATATCATCCAATAATTTACTATTTAGTTTCATTCTCTCTCTATAATTATCTATTTTAGCTAACTTCTTCTTTTCTAAGTACTTTTCCTATTAACATTAATATCTTTTTCACTTTCTTTGTTCTTAATAGCACACTTATATTCTCTGCATGCTTTTTTTCTCTCTTTTACACTTTTACTAACTCTCATTTTTCTATTACTTTTATTTTTCTGAATATTCTCACCTAAAACCTTATTTGCCACTTTTTCTATTTCATCATACCATTCCTCATTCTCATTTCCAATCAACTCTTCCATGGTTTCTTCGACTTGTATTTTATACTCTTCTAACTTATTCTTATCATTTACTCTCCATCCACATCTTTCACTATTGTTTCTACTTTTATTCCTATTTTCCATCACATTACTAACCATTTCAATTACAACAAAATTATGATCACTATTACATACTCTCTTTTCATTATCAAACATCTTAATTTTCCGTACTTTATTTATTCCCTCTTTCTCTACCAATATATAATCTATTGTGTGGGATATATTATTCCTAGACCATGTATATTGTCCCTCATAAACATTAGATGTTTCCAATGCTCAAATTTACTCTCTGACAAAATTTCTTCAAAAGCTGTCCATTCTTATTGTCTACATCATCAATTTCTTCAATATGCTCATTCATATCTCCTATATCCATTATTCTCTTCCCCTTTTCTTTAAAACTCTGTATATCCTTAACTAGGCACTCATATATGCTATTGTTCCATTCCATTATAGTTTGGCTATCTCCAGTAGCTATATAAACTATAGCCACCATCCATTCTTGTTTTCCCAACCCTATTTCAAACCACAAATGTTCTTAGCATTTAACAGTATTTAAATTTTTTTTATATATAACACCTATACCACCACCCTTTTTTTCTTTCTCTTTTCAAATCTTCCAAAACAGGTTCTTCTTCTTCTCTTAGATATGTTTCCACTACTGCTAATACCTCATGCTCTTCATTTTCAATTGCTTTGTTTAATTCCTGCCACTTTTCTGGTCTCCTACCACCTTGCATATTCAAATACCCAATTTTAACAATTTTTTCTTTCCTAACTATTCTTTTATAATTTTTTTTATTCTTTCTTCTCCATTATGCTTATAAATAACTTGCTTACCGTTAATTTTACAGACCCATTCCTTCTCCACATCTACATTTATATCTAAATCAACTGACCTTTGCTTAATCCTTACATCCCATCCATTCTTCTTCTTTTTAATAACACTACGATTTAAAATCCCATCCCCCTTTACAAGTTTCCCGAACTATATTCTTTATAAAGCAGACTCCCTAAAACTTCACTTCCTTGTTTCCCTCAGTGCAACCCATCTTTACAAAATAACTCCCTCTTCCCAATAAAAAAATCCCACACATCCACAAATGTAACATCATTTCTCTCACACAATTCTTTCAATCTCTCATTTATAGAACACACCCTATCTAACATATACCTTTTATCAAATCTTGGTAATAATCCAACTATTCCTACTCTTTCTTTAACCATTCTCAAATTCCTAATCAGTTCTGTGTACTCACCCATTACTCTCTCTGATGACTCTGATAAATTATTAGTTCCTACCATAAAATATACATCTCTATTCCCTTGCTTCTTTAATTTATCTGTAACATCCCTAATTTTAGCTCCTGGCAAACATACCTGTTTCTATTTTCCCTTGCAATCATATCTCCACATTCTCTTATTAATGAATCCCCTATCAATACTGTCTCACAGTCTACTTTCTCTGCTTCATCCATAACCTTCTCTACCACTTTCTGGACTTCATCTACTTCTTCCTTATCATTCCTACTCAGTAGTCCCTTTATCTGCTCACACTTCGTCTCTAACGATTTTAATTTTCCTTCTACATCCTCTACCTCTTCCTCTATCTTACTTATTCTTTGGCCAACCATCTCCAATGCACTACCTATTTTTCCATCCATATCTCTTGTCACTCTGCTACAAACACACTCTATCCTGTCTTCCTCAACTATGTTTTGCTCCATTCCTCCTGACTTTCTCTTTACGCCATATACACTTTGAAATCACTTTTTCACCTCTTTTATCACATTCACACACTGTCTACATAACCAAAAACCTGCTACATCCTTCCTAGTCTTATTTAAGCATTTCAAGTGGAAAACATTATCACATATATTACATTCTACCACAGCATGTCTAATTCCTTTCTGACAATTATATATGCATTGTACTTATTTTCCAAGCCACCTATTCTATATTTAACATTATACTTTCTCTCCTACTCTTCAAACCCTTTTTCACAGAAAGATGAAAAAATTTTTACTTTCAAAAACGATCGATCAATAACCACGTGTAACTTATGTTTCTAAATGTTACCTTTTACCTCAAAATAACTAACTGTTCTTAAATTAAAATAATAAAAAAAAACACTTTAGTAGCAAATTTAAGCCAGCTAATCTTACATACAACTTAGTTATAGAAATCCTTACATTAACACACATTCAACAAAAATATTTTTTAAAAAAAAAAAAAACTGCTAGATTTTTAAAATGGCGATCGAAACTTTTTTTTTTATATAATAATTTTGATCTTTCCAAATTAAAAAAAAACTATCTCTCTTGAACACAATTTATTCCTCATTTTCATACCACAATTAACATATTAAAATCGATGTTTCAGATGATTAATTGCATAAAAAGATATTAAACTTAGCTTAAATTGAAGTCAGTGAACAATCCAATAGCAAATTCTTCATACAGTAGTGCCACCCAGTACAAGCCATAGTAATTAAATAAATGCTAGCAGGTTTGTGCATCAAAATCCCTATCTGGTGCTTACTAATCTAATATCCCAGACTAGTTTTTAACCTGTAGTCTTCATAAGGTGAAAAGCCTTGTACCTGAGAACACTATACCTAGATCTTAGGATCTAATGCAAACCTACAGCAACACTAATATTACCAAACTAGTTTCTAAGTGTGGCTGCTGGAGGGTTGCATTAGATCTTAAGATCTAGGTGAAGTACTCTCAGATCCCAGGCTCCTTACTGATGAAATCACAAGTTTAGAAACTAGTCTGGGAATATTGGATGAGTAGGCATTAGATAAAGATTTTATGTACAAACCTTCTACCATCCATTGATTACTAAAGCTTACACTGGTGACACTACTGTATAGAGAGATTGATACTTTTTAACAGCTTGTATAAACATAGGAAATGATGATCATATGATATATTAATAAATACATAAATAAAAATATTTACACTTGTAATTATAAGCTGGACTATTTCTATCATGTAAGTTTAATTGTTAAAAATCTTTAAATATTCAAACTTTATTTCAAATACATTCAATTGTTAATAATAGCACATATTACAAAAAATATTAACAATATATGAAATTTCATTTTGTTTGTAAACTTTTTCAGAATTTTAAATCTAATTAAAATTAACATATTATATTATATTACAACACATTATGTAATTAATTATTTCACTGTTGATTCTGGATGCTAAACAATTGGTAATATGTTTAATTCTTCGTGATTCATATTTACCTATAGTACAAGATTGATCATACCCAATTGTAACCAAGAACTCTTTATGACACTGTATATTTAACTTTTTGTGCAAATAAAGGTTATTTTGAAATGAACAATTGGTATTCATTTTATTTACTTTGACACTGTTATGAAATAATCTTACTTTAGTAATAATCATTATTTATCTCATTTTTCAGTTGTTTAACATTTTATCTTTAATGAATATCAATTTTTAGTTTTGTACATAGATGGCAGGTTTAGTCAAGAAATAACAATATTTCAAAACGACTTAGATCTTGCCTAGTGCAATGGGATATTTTTGCATTATGCTTGTCAAAAAGAAAGATAAAGTTTTAATTTATTTTGAAAGTTTATTTTTTACATTTAAAATATATTTTCATTTACTTCAACAATGTTTTTAATTAATAAAAATAAAATGTATTTAATTTATATGTACTAATATTTTTTTAAAGATTAAAACAGCCCTGAGAAATTTAAAAAAATCATTTTTTTTTTTCAATATAAATTAAATACATAAAAAATTTTAATATATTACATTTTTTAAACTATATTTATTAGCTTATAAAATAATTATTATTACAAAAAAATATTTTTTATTTTATTTACAAATTACATGAACTGAAGGCTAAATATATACAGCATTGAAACCAATACTTTAAACTTCATATCAATTAGGTTTAATCTTCTGTGAAAGGACTATTACATTTTAGAATTATACCTTATAATATTTAGGGAGTTTGAACTCAGACTTTCACATGATCCTCAACTATCCATGCTATCTCATGCTGCTGGCACACTTGATCACACACATGTTAAAAAGATAAATAATCACCAATATATGTATTTTGTGCAAAACCTGCACTCATCAGTTGGCCCAGATTATCATCTTCACACATATATATAATCAATGCTAAGCTAATCTTCATTCTTTAATGGACAGGCTTCAACCCACTCCACCCACAACTCTTCAGCCATCCATTTCATTAAAAATCTGATGATGCAATGCTCATCCACATTGGTGCCAACCTTCATATCTTACCCATGTTGACCATAAGTCACTCTGACACCTCATGTATAGGACATAATCCATTTACATACATATATGAGAGATGGGCAGACTTTACAGCACTATATTTTAATATATGAAAATTTTTCTACAGTACATGCTTTTCCATACTGCACTCCAATATATAATATATAGGAGGGTTGAACTCAGATGTTCATATGACACTCAAATATCCATGCTATCTTATATTGCTGACACTCTTGATCACACACATATCAAAAAAAAAGATAAATAATCACCAATATGCATATTTCATGTTAAACCAGCACTTGACACTCGGTCCAGATTATCATCTCAACACCTATATACACTCAATGCTCAGCTTATATTAAGATAGCCAATCTTCATAATCTAATGGACAGGCTTCAACCCACTCCATCCACAACTCTTCAGCCATCCATTTCATTGATTGTATATATGTGTAGAGATAATAATCTGGACCAACTAATGAGTGCTGATTTAGCATGAAATATGTATATTGGTAACTGTTTATTTTTTTGATGTGTGTGTGATTAAGGATGTCAGCAGTATGAGATAGCATGGATAGTTGAGAGTCATGTGAAAGTCTGAGTTCAAACCCCCATATATTACATATCTCAGTGCAGGTATGACATAATATTATAATAGCAGCACTTAAGTGCCCTCTCTTAACACCATTATTTAATTAAGTTATAAGATATATTTTATATTTCCAATAAATAGTGAGTTAATAAATAGTACTCAAGTGATATCATTCCTAATTTATTGTTATAAATTCCATTATTCTACAAAAATATACATAACTGTTACCAAAACAAAAGACAATACCAAAAATGTAATAGTTACCTGATTTAAAATGACCCAGTGCGGATCAATTTGCGAATCCCCTTCTGGGTCTAGAACAACAGTTTGGTATGTTCGGAAATCTGTTGCATAGACTTTCTTATTATCAGGACAAACATCTATTCTGTCAATGATTCCATCATCATCTTTGTCCTGCTGACAAACATCCCCTCTTCCATCACCTATTAATAAATAAAAATACACAATTCAGAAAATAAACGAATATTAATTCTTTATCTCTAAGAACAGATTTATTAAAACAAAAGTATACTAAAAAATATGACAATAAATTATGAAAAATATTGAGGAAAATCTTTTTATCCTTTCAATGTATTTTTATATTTATCTTTGTATGAATTTTATTTGTATATATGTAATTATAAATAATATTTTTATACTACACAACCCACTGACAGTCAAAACATCAGTGGATTGTAAAAAAGCATTGTAAAAATTAATAAAAAAATATAGATGATATTAATATTATATGGATTTTGCAATGCAATAAGAAAGATAAAGTTATAAATGTAAAAATCATGTGACAATCACCAAGTCTAACTAATATCTGAATCCCACTCTTCTAGCTATCATGGTCGTGTTTAATAACTTTTTAAAGTATGAAAACTATTTCCTACTATATTTTAAATTTTTTTTATATAGAATTACTCAAACAATAATACTCAGACTATGGCACTGCTTGCAACTTTGACAAAATGATTTTTTGAAATCTGATTTGTAAATTGTAATAACATATTCAAACTTAGATGGTCCATGAATAAGTTTATATATTCTCAATATTACAATAAATCTACCTTATATAATAATAATAATAATAACAATAATAATAATTTATTTTATTTCTATTTATTTATTAATTACATACAATAGATAGGTAGATAGATAGGTAGGTGGGTAGGGGGTAGGGTTAGAGGGGTAGGTGGTAGGTGGGTAGGGAGTAGGGGTAGGTGGGTAGGGGGTAGGTGGGTGGGTGGGTAGGTGGGTGGGTAAGTAGGTAGGTAGGTAGGTGGGTGGGTATGTGAGTAGGTAGATAGGTAGGTAGATAGATAGATAGATAGATAGATAGATAGATAGATAGATAGATAGATAGATAGATAGATAGATAGATAGATAGATAGATAGATAGATAGATAGATAGATAGATAGATAGATAGATAGATAGATAGATAGATAGATAGATAGATAGATAGATAGATAGATAGATAGATAGATAGATAGATAGATAGATAGATAGATAGATAGATAGATAGATAGATAGATATAACTCCAAATAAGAATAATAATAATTATATGTTTTGTAATGAAAATATAAATTAATTTGTGAAACAGAATTATTCTCACATATAAACTAGTTTATTTGATAATTTTATGGTGTTAACTTTTAGTTTTTTGCAGCAAACTTTTTTTTTTGAAAACTCCAATTTTTTGCCTAATTTGCATTTTTTCTTCAGCCATGTCTTTTTAGTGAAAATATTCAATATTATGCATTTTTTAAAGTGTCTTTGAGATAATTGAGTCTACCTTTCCTGCAAAACCATGCTCATTGTTTTAGAAAGTTTCTTGTAATCCATTCGTTTAACCTGACCAATCCAAAGAAGATGTGATTTTATAATAGTATACATCAGAAACCTAAAAAGCATATTCAATGTTTTTATGATTTTGCTATAATATTTTTTTTTACTTTTATTAAGCAAGGAAAATAAATGCCTCTGAAGAAACTCATATTTTAAATGGAATAAGCCACTATATTATAATACAGTAATTAATTCAACTTATTATTAAAACAAACACTTTTTTAAAATCATATATTTTCAAGTTTTGTTCTTATCAGTGCATCTTTAGCCTTGGTGCCTTGGCTCAATGATATGGCAAACATCCATCACTCCAGAAGTCAGGTCAACCTCTCAGTCAAGAAGCATTTGGAAATAGCCACTTTACTTTTCTCAAGTGAGTAAGACCCATGTAGTTCATACTGTAATTAAATTTCATATGCACAACTGCACATATTATTACATTTCAAACTTTTATTCTATTACATATTTTTGAAACATATGATCAAAGACAAATGAAAAATATAAATGATCTTCAAGATGTGCATTTGACGCTGAACCAGCACTCATCAGTTAGTCCAGATCACAGTCGCTTACAAATATAGACAACAATTTACCATAGTTTGATCACAAATGTTAAAATATTTACATACACAAAATGTTTTAAGCAGTAAAGTAAATATTTCTTAACAATATAAAGTAGGTGTAAAATTAAGATGTTAAAATAAATTATGTTAAAAGTGTGACAAGTAATGTCAGATGATGATCAGTGGTGCTTGACTATAATACTCTTTTGTCTAATTGCTTTACCTGTCTATAGAGAGAAATTGACATTTTAATATAATATTAAAAATATAAGAAAAAGACATAATAAGCAAGAAAAATACATCTTGGATTACTCTAAAGCCACTAACAGAGAATTGCAAAATCAATGGGAAATTATAATTAGACAAGATGCTGCCATTACAAAAAGTAAAGTTCACAGTAGAAACTTCCCCATGTAGTTCAGTGGAATAGAGTGGCAGATTCTGGATCACAGTTCTAGCTCTGTCACATCAGTTGTGATTATTTCACTGCATCAGTTGAAAAATATCATACGAACATGTCAAAGAAAGTCACTGAAGAACCAGCATGTAATGTATGTGAATATATTTGTTTTGTGTATTAGTTTGCATAATCATAAGTAGGGTTTGAAAGTTACCGACATTTTATTTACCATTGAATACCAATATATGATTTTTTCTACAGTACAGACATTTTTCATACCTGCACTCCAATATGTAATGTATAGCAGGTTTGAACTCAGACTTTCACATGACCCTCAACTATCCATGTTATCTCATACTGCTAACAAACTTGATCACACACGTCGTCCGAAAAAATAAACAATCACCAATATTCATATTTTGTGCTCATCTCCACACATATATACAATCAATGGATAGTTGAGGGTCGTGTGAAAGTCTGCGTTAAATACCAAGTAAAATTTGTGATTACTGACAATTACCTACAAAAAAAAACAAAAACGAATGAAATAAAAAATGCTTTATTTAATAGAAAAAATACTTGAATAAAAAAATATAGAAAAATTTCCTTTTTACTCAATAAAAAAAATGACCTTTTTTTAAGAAAATAAAAATAATTGTGTAAAAAAATTAAGTTCTTTAATATTATGGGGAAAAAATAGCATTATACCCTCCCTATTCACATGAATTTTTAATGAAACGAGATTTTAAACAGCATAAGCTATCTAACGTTTTTGGTGATAAGCGTGACCTTAACTTTGAAACAAAGTTATCCCACACTTGAAATAGCTCTTTCCTCAGCACTCGTCGGTGTGATAGTATTTAAACTTTTATAGTTTTTCTAGATCCTCAGATCCTCTCCAGTAGCCTCAAAAAGCTTCATTTTGTTAGTTAAAGAAAAGCTATGAGAGATAAGGCGTTTGGATTTAGCTTTTTTTGAAATCTCTTTGATGTATCTTTGAAGCATTGGACTACGTTTTTATCTGCAGATTCTACATCTGAAATTTCATCTTGAGCAGTTTCTCCTTGGATTTCTTTCTCTGCATCTTGAGTATATTTTAACTGCACTAACCACTCAGCTTTTTATTTATTTTTTCTTTGTATTGCCACACATTTGATTTTTTTTTTTTGAGACATTTTGAAGGGAAATGTTAAAAAATAATCCATAAAATGATACAAGGTAACAGCACTTTATAGAAACGTTCAAATCAAAACACATTCCGAACTTCGTAATAGTGATGCAATACTTACATATCTCCGCACTAAGCAGACTAGAACATTAAACAAAGCAAAACTCTCCATACATTATGTGCTAGTAAGAGATAGTGATCATGTGATGTTTAGTGGTTTCAGACTAGAACATCAAATTTTAAATGGAGCTTAATTTGGCTTTTTAGCACAGCAAATACATATTTGAAAATATTGGAGAGGAAAGGATTGGGATTTATATTTTGAGAATATTTTAACCACCCTTAACTTTGAACATAGTTCTAGACTATTATAATCTACATAAATATTAAATAGATAGAATTTAATTGCTTTTCGCAAACTTAAAAGGATTTTAAAATTATTTTTCCTTTTACTAAAAAATTAAATTTTTGAAAGAAAATTGTTTTTATGGCAGACTTACATAAATTAAAATTTTGTTTTTTAAGCCGGTAATACCGGTAATAATATTTCGGTAATGATATATTTTTTTTTTTTTTACAAATCGGTAATTACAGGTAAAAAAATTACCGAATTTCAAAACCTAGTCATAACAGATTCTTTTAGAACTTTTTAAGTAACACCCCCCCCCCTCTGTTTTTGTTTTTCTTTTACGATGGCATTAAAATAATAATTTCTGTCTTGCGTTGTTAGCCGAGAGGTATCGCAGCCACCATGCAAGCAAGTAGTTGGTTGCAGACGGTTGTGGGTTCGCGTCCCGATGCTATGACATATGAAAAAAAAAAATAATAATAATTTCTCAAAATTCGGAAGCAAAAAAGCTATTTATTAAATTATTCGGAGAGGAACATTAAATTAGATCAAGTTTTAAAATAATTGCATCATTTTAAAGAAAGGTAATTAAACATTTTTCTGTCACCTATTTATTATTTTATAATTTATGGTTTTAATCCAAATGTCTGGATTTCTACAAGTAAGATCTATAAATTTTACGACAGACCGGTTAGCCGAAATTCTGAAATAAATTACATTTATATAAAAAGACAGATCATATTAAGTTTGACATTAAAAAAAAGAAGAATTTTATGTCAATCATTAACATATAGGAAATTGCAATATCAAATTTTAATTTCAGAATAAAGAAAACAGTTAATTTTTTTTTTCCAGAAAGTATTAAAACTAGTTTTGATTTACGATGGCAGGAAATTTATAACACAAACAAAATATGTCCAGGCACACACACATACACACTATCTACAAGAAAAGCTCTTTTATGAATTTTCTGATTGGTTTAACACCAAATCTAAATAGCTATGCAAGTTAGGTTGTCTTGGGTTTAGAATACTCTCAAATTATTAACTGACAAAGAAAAAAGATGGCTGCCAAATATATAAGTATAAATTTTCTTCATGCTGAAGATGGCAAATAGTTGAAACCCCGTTTATGGATTTGAATATACACGAACATCTAGTAACATGTTTTGTAATGCATTTACTTTTTTTAACTGTATTTTCTTTTTTTTTAATATTAAAAATTATTTATTTACATTGCCTTGTTTGTTTCCCTTAGAAAGATTTTGTACACTAATATTTATAACATGTAGGTGGTATACATTAAAGTGACCAGATTTTAACATTGGTAAAACGGGACACCATTGACCGGGGGGGGGGGGGGCTGATTAAAAATTTGGTTTATATGGAGCGTTTATATAGATATAGCGTACATTAATAATGATAAATTAAATATGTATGTTTGTAATATTATCTTTTTTTAAAATTATTTCATTTATAAATTGTAAATTTATTATTAAATTTGCTAATATTTGCATAAATTTAGAGGTTAGAAAAATTAGCAAAAATTTTAAAAATAATGGGTTTGTTAAAAACAGACAGTGACGCAAATAATAAATATGAAATTTAAAAAAAAAAAAATATTTGAGATTAAAATATGTAAATGTTTTTCGAAAATTATTTTAAACATTTAAATATTTTAATCTCAAACATTATTTTTTTTAAATTTATTATATATATATTTGAATCACTCTGTCTATTTTTAACAAACACATTATTTTTAAAATTTCTGCAAATTTTTCTAACATCTAAATTTGCCGTGTTAAATTATATATTATTTCATACAAACCGTTTGTATGAAATAATATATAATTTAACAATCAATTTTATGCTATTTTTGATATCAAAAATAGCATTACATCGTGCATTCTTTCTAAAAATCATGACTTAAAATTAAAACGCCACGGGACACGGTCGGGTCACCTTAGTAAACATACATATTGACAGGGGCGCCAAAATCAAATTTGCATGCAGGCGCCTAGTACCCAGCGCCGGCCCTGCTTGTATCCACTAGTTTACTCAAGATTACAATAATTAACTTGGTAATAGGGTAGATAGAATAAATTACTGCTCATAATGTAGATGCAAGCACAATCAACAACAATAAGGCAATACTTATAAAAGTTAGAAGACCTAGAGATAATGTCAGTGTTATATAAAAGTTTTCACAAATATGGTAGCTGGAAGGATCGCAAAATGGATGGAAGAAAACAATATAGTGGAGAAACGCAGGGAGGTTTTCGATTGGATAGGTATATAGGAGATAGTTTATTTGTAGTTACACAGCTTATAGATATGAGTAGAAATACAGGTTTAGTTATACATTGTTTTTATAGATATAGTGAAGGCAAATGATAGAGTAAATAAAAATCGATTACGAGTAAGTTTAGTAAATTTGGGAATGGATGAAGTTTTAGTGGATATTATTAAGAGATTATATGAAAATAATTGCTATGCATATCAATTAGGGAATATAGAATCAATTAAAGTTAAAAATGGGATGGGACTAAGGCAAGGATGCCCAATGTCACCTATTTTGTTTTTACTGTATTTGAGAGAAATGGAATAATAGAAAGACAAGGAATAGGGATAAAAATACCATTAATAAGTGGCAAGGGAATATATAGATTATTGGGTCTTTTATTTGTGGAAGATGTCTTTTTGTGCACAGAAAGAAATGAAGATATAGAAGTTATACTGAAGACATGCATAAGGGTCGGTAAAGAGATGGGAATTAAATTTAGTGAGAAAAAATCAAAACTAATGATAATTAATACTAGGGAAAGAGAAGACAAAGATTTTGTATTGGGGGATATAAAGTTAAGCATGGTGAATAAGTATAAACTACTTAGGAATTGTCTTAAGTAATCAGAGAAATTTCCTGGATGAATGAGAGAAAAAATTGATAAATGAAGCAAAGAAAAGAAAGGGATTGATAAGAAATTAACAGTGCCTTCATATAATAAATATGATGCAGCTAGAAATATATGGAAGGGAGTGGCAGTAGCAGGGTTAACATATGGTAATGATGCATTATCTGTTCATAAAGGGGTACTAAATTTCTTAGAAAAAGCACAAAGAGAAGTAGGAAGACATGCATTAGATGCAGATGTGTGGATGGCAAAGTAGGCAATTCAATGAGAAATGTGATGATCAAGTTTTTATATGAGAGATGCAAAAAGAAGATGTTCAATAGATTGCAGTTTATGGATAATAAAAAAATAGCCAAAATAGTATTTAATTGGGTTATGAATAAAGGGCATGAAACAAAATGAGTATAAAGTTAGTACAGTATGCAAAAGATTTGGATAAAGAATTTATGTTAGTATACTTATACAAAAGGTGGGATGATTGGGTTAGGAGAATTGTTGAATGTTATAGTAGCAAGGAATGGTATAGGGAGTTAGAGAGATGGAGAACTAGTATGGAGAGTAAAAAGAGTTTAAATATACATATAGAAGTAAATAGAAAATTGGGTGTGAGTTAATTTATGATAATAGCAAGAAATGTAATTTACTGCTTAAGGCTTGAACAGGACTTTTTGCAACAATGGAATATACACCTAAATGGAAAAATGTGGGTAATTTAGTCTGCAAGTTGTGTAAGGAAGACAGAAAATATTAGGCATCTGTTAATTGAATGTAAATGATCTGAAAGCAGAAAGGGTACAAATAATGAAGTTGTGGCAGAATAAATATAAACAAAGTGATTATATAGAAAGTGAATTATTGGTTTTTATGCTGGGTTTGAGAAAAGATAAGGGGAATTTAAATATAAAGGCTATGGACTTGGCAAAGATTATGTTGTGGAAATAGGATAGAGCAAGACATGGGAAAAACTTAGAGTGGGAAATGGAAAGGGAAGGTAAAGTGTCTAACAGGTTTCTCTGGGCATAGTGGCTGAGAGATTCCTGACTCCATATAAGGAGAAGTCACAGTGCATCGCATCTCACACGTGCATCTGATTTTCGATCATTTTATAGAAAGAACCAATGAATGGGAATTGGCCATTATGCTTTGGATTTATAGTTTATGAAATGGCATTTCATTTTCATAAGTTTGGATATATATATATATGAACTATACATAGCGTATATATTTTAAAAATAATAATATGTTCTTGTAACTTATTTATATAAATGAAAAAGTAAATAATAAAAACGTTTTTTTATATAATTTGTTTGAACATTTAATAAATCAAATTAATGTAGGATATAATTTTCTCTTTTATATTACGCTTATCACTTTGTGATAGTATAATGAGCTTTAATTTAAATGAAAATGTTTAATCTCAGTTTCTAATTGATTTCTTGTGTTTATTATAATTTAATAATTCTAATATAAAATATTTCTTTAAACGATATGTCTTTTATGAATCTTTAACAATGTGTAATTCAAATGATTGGATATGACTTAAGATAAGTCCAATTTTAGCATTACAATACAACAATTAAGCTAAAATTATCAGAATGAAATATGACATCTTTCGCCCAAAGCTTAAAAACATTACCTGCAAATTAATTCGAGAAAGACAAATATGCAGTAGTTAATAAAATCAATCTTAAAAACAGAAGTTGATAAATGAATAAATAAAATTCAGTACACAATTATAAAATGAGGACAAATGCGAAATACTGTTTAAGGGAGGAGGGGATTTGTAAATAAATATTAAAATTTAATAATTTAATAAATACTGGTTTATTCAATCTCAAATTAAATTATTTTGCTTAGTATCAACAAATATATCTATTCAATATAGCATAAATATGCATAGTAAAATAATAAGAGCTTTAACAGTCATTAATCCAGCTTCAGGGCAAATAACTCTCTCAATTAGCCTCTCATAGAAGAACAACAGATAATGTGAGGACATTACTGCTTTATCAATTCCAGGTGATCAGGGTTCAAGTGTTTTCCCAACATTGTTTAATTATCAAGTTAAGAATAGCTAGATACCCATTTACTGACTAATATTGGATAGTTAAATCGAGTTAGCAAGTTGTAAGCATGGTCAATGGATGCTATTATTGCGCCAAAAGATTCTTACATAAATATACATAATTTTATTTCTTAAAAGTGATGAAATATTTGGATCATAGTTTTCTTATGTAAAAATATATATATTTTTAAGATCATTTTTTTAAATAAACAGAGCAAAACTCTCCATACAGTATTGCCACCTGTGCTAAACAGAGTAATCAATGGATGCCAGAAGGCTTGTGCATAAAATCCCTATCTAATGCCTACTCATCCAATATGCCCAGACTAGTTTCTGGCTTGTGGCCTTCATCAGTGAGGAGCTTTGGATCTGAGAGCACTGCATCTAGATCTTAGGATCTAATGCAACCCTCTAGCAACCACCTTTTATCTCTACTTAACTATAAAACTATGAGAATGAAATTGAAAACACAAAAAATATTTTCAATCTAAGCTCAATAGCTTATATAGTCATATGGGTCTGAACTCAGTTCAGCACCCATACATTTTGGTGTCTTTGGCTCTTTTACAACCATAGCCACCACTATCCTATTAGGCAGGATTGGTGTTAAACCATTAAGCATCACACGATCACATTCCCTATACTAGCACATTATTTGTTGATAAACAGAGCAAAACTCTCCATACAGTATTGCCACCTGTGCTAAACAGAGTAATCAATGGATGCCAGAAGGCTTGTGCATAAAATCCCTATCTAATGCCTACTCATCCAATATCCCCAGACTAGTTTCTGGCTTGTGGCCTTCATCAGTGAGAGAAACTAGTCTGGGGATATTGTATGAGTAGGCATTAGATAGGGATTTTATGCACAAGCCTTCTGGCATCCATTGATTACTCTGTTTAGCACAGGTGGCAATACTGTATGGAGAGTTTTGCTCTGTTTATCAACAAATAATGTGCTAGTATAGGGAATGTGATCATGTGATGCTTAATGGTTTAATCATTTTTTTAATGATAAATGCTACAAGAGAAAGTACATGAAGCCTTTGTCTATGATGGTCCCCATCACCAGACCGTTTTCAAGCTATGGCTCTCCTCAGTGAGGAGCTAGGACATTAGATTCTATTTTTAAGATCATTTTGACTGAAGATATATTTAAAATTGTCAGATTTAAACTAGATGTATTGCCTCTGTTTATAAAAAATGAATAAAATAATTTGAGTATGAATAAATAACAAACAAGAGGAACTTTTTCTTATATATATATATTCAGAGCTTTAGAAAATTTTTAATGAATTTTGAATAAATTCAAAATGGTTGAAATAAATTTTGCATTAATGCAATGGGATAGTTCAACAGCTCTTCTCATCTCAACCAAAGTTTCTTATAAATTTGCCTGATTCAACTACTGTCACTATATATATATATATATATATATATATATTGAAGAAAAGCACTATATTATATATATATATATATATATATATTGAAGAAAAGCATAGTAACCATTAAGTAACCAACTGTAACACTTCAACTGCCCCCACCATTTAAAGAACAATAAAAAAGCAGGCATGCTCCTCAGATTAGTTTCAATTTCCAAATAATTGGGGTTTAAGAGTTTTCTTTCCTATTGTACTCTACCAATTTACTAATGAATATTTAAGTGACTAGCTCAGTTTTCTATAATATGGCCACCAGAATAAATTTTAAGTTTCATTCAGTTCTGATATATACACAAATAATTGACGATAGTGGAACAGAGTTGCCATTTATGAACCTTGACTTCCACACTGTGACCCTATCAATTGCACTAAATCATTCAGGATCATCATATTTATTAAATAGTAATAACAGATTGCAGTAAATAGCATGATTTCTGTTATTTTAGTGTTTTTTTCTATGAGCCAATTTTTTATATATGTTATCGAAAAGCTATTGAAATCAGTTCATCTTTTTTCATAATATAAAATGGAAAGTAGTATTTTTTTTTTGCAGGGATTCAGTGTAACAATTGTTTGATTGTTCATGAAATAACCATCAGCACTATTATTACAGAATTTGCTTAGAAAACTGTAATATATATATATATGTCTTTGATGTGAACTTTCATTTTGCAACATGCATATTTCTCAGTTGTTTAAATAACTTTAAGAAATGGTTTTGAGTAGAGGAAGGTGCTATCTCTTTATACTCACACACACATTAGATCCCTAAGATTCAAAACTTCTCACAGACAAAGTTTATAGATCAGAAACTAGTCTAGTAATATAGATAGGTAGTATTATACATGAATTTCAAAAGTATTACAAATATTGTAATTCTTGATTTGTTAAGCTTACAATAGATGGCAATAGTGAAGTATAAAAATAGTGTTTACTTCTGTAAAGCATTGTGTAAACTAGAGATTAGATGGCAGTAGTGAAGTATAAAAATAGTGTTTACTTCTGTAAAGCATTGTGTAAACTAGAGATCTTATAATATTTTTAATATATATAGGTGTGAGATTATGCATGAATGTTTTATTTATCTGCAACTGTTCTACACAGGAATTCAAATTTGGGCTGAGTACAATATTAAAATTTTTTAAAAATTTAAAATTGAACTTTTCTTTCATGTTATTATTCATAGACAATTTAGATGCTCAACCAGCTAATCTTAAGTGGAAAGTAAAACAGATGTGGAAACTATAAAAAATTATCATCACTTAGGATTTGGCAAGCTTGTAAGTCTATTGATTTTGCTCTAAAGTAGGCTGTTTAAAGACTCTTCCATTCTCTTTTATTTATTATAGAATATTAATTTTAACTAAAAAGAGGAGCCATTAGGGAACAGTCAAAAATATGGCAATTATATATATATTTTTTTAATAATTAACTTTTGTTGAAATCATTTTAGAAAAATCCTACTGCCAACAATAAAAAATGTTTTGAAGCAGTGAAAAATAAGTTCTGAGGAAGACTGCGGATCAGATGAAACTGTCAATTAGATTGAAGTATTAAATAAAATAAAATATTATATTATAATATGTTGATATAATTTTTTATGTTAGTATTAATTAAATTAATATTCATTTAATAAAAAGCTTCAAAACATTTTTCTGTCTGTTATTTAACATAATACACTTATTTTAATAACAAATATATATATTTTATTAAATACTAAAAAAAATTTTAAATCAAAAAATGTGGACATTACATATCACAAAAGTTCTTATCTCATTGAATCATTCTAAAATTTGAATAGCTAAATGGATCACAATTTTTGCTTGATGATAGCAAGTTAGTAACCATTCTGTCTATTTAATCATAATTAAATAGTTACTTTGTCAGAAGATCATATGACCTTAGAGAATCTTAGGCTCCAAAATTCATGATTCTATCACTTTTCTACAGGATAATAGCTCTTTTAATAATGAAAATAATACTTTTTAAGGGAGTGAATTATGATGACTAAGAATTGGCATTAAAATATTAATAGTTATAATAAAAATAAAAATAAATTTTAATGGTAATATATATTACTTATTGGCTGTTTGTTAAACTTTGTTAAACAGATTTGTGTATTTATTTAAATTTAACAGTATGCACAAAGAAGTATGGAGAGATGCATGTTGGGATTAACAAGAAGAGATCAAAAATGCAATGTATGGGTAAGAGAAAAAACAGGTGTTACTGACCTCATTGAAAAAATTAAAAGACTGAAGTGGAGTTGGGCTGGATATATTTCTAGAAGAGATGATAATAGATAGACAATTGAACTTTTGAACTAGATTCTAAGAGATTGTAAAAGACCCAGAAAGAGACCACATGTGAGATGGATGGATGAAATAAGAACGTGTGCAGTGGTGATGTGGAGAAGAGAAGCTAAAGATAGGAAAAGATGGATTGAACTTGGAGAGACCTTCATCCTGCAGTGGATTGATAATGGTTGATGATGATGATATTTTGACTGATATTTAAGATGTTAATATATAATTCATTCCAACTTTGCTTTATAATATTTCACTTTAAAGTTTAAATACTTGAGTATGTTAGAGTGGGTTGTAATTATTTCATGCCTTAAGATCAGAGCAATCTGGGATTAGATATTTATATGGAAAGGGCTTTATAAGTTGCATTAAAGTATACTGGCTGTTAGATCACTGTCATATGATAAGTGATATTAAAAATATAAAACAAGTGTCTCAGGACAGCTCATTGGCTGATTATTTCAATGTGAGAGATCAAAGTTTGTATTATTGATGATTGGATGATTGATTTGTTAAAGTAACTTGAATTATATACATAAAGGAATCAGTGTTTTACAATAAGTTAAATTCAAAATATTTTTAATATAATTGATGACAAATAAAGGGCAAATAGCCATTGAAGAAGATCAAGTGTTTATTGCTGAAACCCCCTTTTCTTTCAGCTTTCAATGAATCATTTATTATGTGAAGCTTTTCACAGCAATAGCTCTACACAATTTAGTTTAGTGGTAGAATGCCAGATTTTGGTCATGGATCAACTCTGTCACTATGTCTATCAAAGTTCATGTGACATCCCAAGCTAAAACCATTTGATTATATGTATCACAATGATAGAGTAGTGGACTCAAGGACAAATATTTCTGGATAGATCCTCTGGTAAGTAATATAAAAATATTCTCTGTTTGGTCAATCAAATAGAACATGGTTTTGTGCATTGGTTGAGTTGCCAATTTCAGAATTAAATGTCCAGGGATTGCTTCATGACTTGGTCACTTCTAATGTTCAAATATTCCATACAATTATTTTAATAAATAAGTTTTACAAATAGATGCAGATATATCAATGTTTCTAATGTTTGTCTTTGAAAAGGTGCACTGCACTGAAAATACAGTAAGATTATATTTAATATTCTTGATATTTTCTTTGCATAAAAAGCATTGACATGATTACATAGAGATTTGCATTTCAGTATATAATTAGAACTGGTTCCATAGGTCAGGCAGTGGGATATCTATTTCAGGTAGATCCTTTATACCACATATATAATAAAAAATATCTACACACAAATATTAATAGCACATTGTTTTAAAAGATTATGTAACTTGAGTCATTATGGTTTCCTTTCTATGACAATTAAAAATACTGCCTTAAAATCATTTTGTTCATTGTTTTACTTACGCCATATAAAATTATAATAGCGTTATTATATTATATTAGTACGGCGACAGAAAATAACATTTTTATTATTTTAAATAATCGTATAATTTTATTACTAATACAAACGAATTTTAAAATAGAATGAGATATTAAATTTTTATCTTTTAATTTTTATCGCGATGTAATAAAGTATTATAAAAAACATGATTCAGAAATGGAGGAAGGGGATATACAGTACATCAAACCATTTTATTGATTTAAAAAAAAAGGATGAACCATTCTTATTCCAAAAGAGAGAAACAATAGAGAGAAAGACAAAGAATAATAAGTTAGGGGAAAAAATAGAAAGATGATTGAAATGCGAATTATTGTATGGAGGGAAATGTGAATATATAATCAAGTACTTTGAGTAAATATATAAATATTTAAATGACTTTATTGTTCAAGCGTTTATAAGGAGAACTCTGGAAGTACCAGCATTGGAATCGATCCTAGGATCCCACACATTCCAGAGTCTAACATCCTAACACTACACTAAACCACATAGGGAAAGAGCTTTAAGTTAAAGGCATAAAAAAATTGTATTTTGAACAAATAGTTTAAATAATATTTAAAAAATCTTGTTAATAGCAATTGAGTACTTTATTGCTCAGGAGGGCTTAAGAAGTTTGACCTAATTCAAGGCCCTTGAACTCTAGACTTACTATTCTACTAGTGCACAACTATGGAGATAAAAATGCTGTGACTTCAATTTTCTTTGAAGTGAAAGATTTTGAATAGAGAATGTATTAAAATATATTTATTATATGGATTATACTTTTTTTAAAAAAATTGTCAGGTAAGCAGAAATCTTTTTCTTCAATTCTAACCTCAAATCTATTTAAACAAGAAAGGCCTTTATAAACCACTAAACATTACATGATCACTATTTCAAATTTTATTCTCATGGTTTTGTAGTTAAGTAGAGATAAAAAGTGGTCACTGGAGAGTTGTATTAGATCCTAAGATCTATGTACAGTGCTCTCAGATCCAAAGATCATCACTGACAAAGGCCACAAGTCACAAACTAGTCTGGAGATATTGGATGAGTAGGCACTAGATAGTGATTTTATGCACAAGTCTTCTGGCATCCATTGATTACTCTGGTTGGCACTGAGTGGCATTAGTGTATGGAGTTTTGCCTGTTTTAAAAGCCTTTATATACAAACAACTTTTGACGAGCTACATGGCACAGAAATAGCATATCTACCTACCATATTGATGACTTTAGGTTGTGCCTAGATGAATTTTTTGTGAGAAGTTTAGGAGTTGACACATAACATTAATTCACAATAGGATATTTAGCTAAAAAGAGTGAAATAAGAATTGACAATGCTCAAATCTTCACCACCTAACATTGAAGAAGCCCTGAGTATTTTCATCTTCACTGTTCTTTTAGGAAAAGTTGTTGAGATCTTTTCTCTGATTGGATTATTTATTTAAAAGGCTGTCTTAAATTTAATGTTTGAGATTTAATTTTTTGTTAGTTTTCCTCTGAATAATGGATATCTAAAAACATAAAATATAACAAATTTTGCCCATTTGCCCTTATAAAAAAAAAACAACTTTTATATAAATAAAATAAAAATTTTAAAATCATTTAAATAAAGAAACAATAATTGTATGATGTATCATTGGGGAGGGGGTGACATGAAATTGAGCACCAAAGGGATCGGGTATCTATAGTACTAAATATTTGCCTGAAGATTTGTGATGATGGTATATTATTAGATGTGATATGGTGGACTATTTCTATCATCTATGAGTGAATGTTGAATGTATAGACAATTTTAAACTTTATTTAAATTTTTCAAATACAAATAACTTGTTAGTAATAACCCACAAATAGACAATACAGGTTAGTAATTACATAATGTTTGGAGTAGTATTATTTCCCATTCTTCTTCAGGTGTTGCTGGCCTGATATGCACAGTGACAGTATTCACATAAAAGTCAAATTCACACCTTTAGATTCTTGAATATCAAATAATACCACATGAAATGTTGTGTAATTACTAACCTGTTTTGTTTATTTGTGTGTTATTAATAACAAGTTGTTTGTATTTGAAAAGTTAAAATAAAGTTTACATTTTTTTATACATTCAACATTCACTCATAGATGATGGAGCAGTTCAACATATCACATTTGTAATACTAACTGTTTTAATTTTATGCTTTTTATTTATTTCTAAGCCTGGACTATCTGTGGTAATTTCAATTATGTCAGAATTAGTTCCTTAAATCAGTGCATTAACATTTCTGAAAACTGTAATAATGCATCATAAATAGAATGAAAAATGCTAAAGTTTCTAAAAATGACATAAAATGAGTATTATGGTTAAAACTTGTTAAAACATGCATATTAAAAAGAATAATTGCTCATTTTGTCATCTAGACACATATTCCCAAATTTTTAGTTTTTGAATCTGACTTTACTCAAAACTACACAAGGCAAGAAAAAAACCTTAAAGATTACTATTTTAGAAGGTGGATTCAATGAATACCACAATAATCAAAACATCACATAATCACACCATTTCCTATGATTATATAAACTGTTAATAGCAGTAGCAAAATCTCCATAAATTGGTTCCACCCAGTGCAAATCTTAGTAATCAATGGATATAAGAAGGTTTGTGCATAAAATCCCTATCTACTGTCTATCAATCCAATATTCCCAGAATATTTTCTAAACACCAAGGATACCAAAATGTATAGATGCTAAACTGGGTTCAGGTCTATATGACTATACAAATAAGTGAATAAGATTGGATTGAAAACATTATTGTGTTTTCATCTTAAATTCCATGCTTTATAGTTAGCTAAATTGGTAAAAGGTGGCTGCTAAAAAGTTGTATTAAATCCTAAGATCTAGATGCAGTGCTCTCAAATCCAAGACTCCTTACTGATGAAAGCCACAAACTAGAAACTAATCTGAGAATATTGGATGAGTAGACACTAGATAAGGATTTTATGCACAAACCTTAGCATCCACTGATTAGTAAGGCTAGCATTGGGTAGCATTAGTGTATGGAGAATTTGCTACTGTTACTAATATCACCATTGATCTAATTTTCATTTTAATAATTAGTGAAATCAGAATTTGCTACTGTAAATGAATATCACAATCATTGATCTAATTATTTCATTTGAATAATTAATAAAAGCATTTTAGTCACATATAACAACACCAATTCATATATGATATTTATTCTTTATCTACAAATAGCTATATATCTATTTTACAATCAATAGCAGGGCATTGTAAAGATTTTGTGGAGCAATGAAAAGGCACCTGTCTCTCATGCCTACAAGTTGAATATTTTTTTTTAAAAATAAAGTCAAGTCAGTTGTATTTCAAAAGCTGTTGGTAAATGAGTATCAAAAATATTCTTATCTAAAAAATATTACTACGTAGCAATCAGTAAACATGTTGAATACTGCTTTTCCTTTCATTGTTCTTCAATGAGAGACAATTGGAGAAGTCTTTGCTCTGGCTTTTTGCAGAAGGTTTTACATTTTAGCTATTAAATAGCTAGCTGGGCTGGATATGAATCAAATGCATAAATAAAAATTCTAAGCTTGTTAGTTCCGTAAAAATTTTTGCGAAGATTCACCTACTCCAAATTTGAATCCTTGGAAATAGGATGGTAGACACGTTTGTTAAACACCATGCCATAATCTTCTTTGGAACATGATAAAAATCAGTTAATGTTAATTCTATATATATTTTTTTCACTTTCACTAGTGTAATTTAACTCTCTTTCTCTCTCTCTACATATTCAATATAAACTCAGAGTTAACTTAGTAAATACTGTAATACAAATAAATTGTGTTATAATTATTTACATAAATATTTTATAAATAGATAGCAGTAATTAAGTTTGAAAAAAAAAGTTGCATAACTAATGATTATGATTAGCATGGGTAATGGCTTGCTATCTTCTAAAGAAAAAAGTACATTACAAAAAAACAAAATATTAGCAAATTTAATTTCACATTTAGCGCAAACGCAGCTTCAAATAACGGATTAAAAAAAAAAAAACTTGCTTGTAAATTGATGGATTTTTTTTTATCAGCAAGCAATTTTTAAAAAAAACAACACATAGCTAGAGACAACTTGACCTATTGATGATTATTGATTTCTTGAATACTACAGTTAAAAGACCGAACGTTTTGTAATTTGAGAAAGTATTGACTAGATTCTTATGAACATTATGTGTGTGTGTGCGGCGAGAGGTGGCGGTGGTAAGAAAGAATATTGATTGCAAAAAAATCTATACATGTATGAAAGAGTTATTTTACAAACGATAAAAGCAGATTTCTGACGAATTTAAATCATATTTGCAGCGTTACAGTTAATTGTCATTTGTTTTTGTTAGTACAATATCAATGTCATTTGGCATTAAACTTCCGTACGATTAAAATTTGCGAGTAGTAGCGAACCGTATTACAGTGTCTTTTTAAAACATACGTATGTACACAGATGGTTATATACTGTCTATCGCCATACTAGTAATGATAAATGAAATAGAAAATCATATAACATTTCAATACCAACCCCCTCCCCCTCCAAATAAAAAAAAAACATTTTTACTAAAATTCTCTCACGTTCATGGGTTTCAGCTGTTAACAAATAAACCTTTTCAAGTAAAATTCAAATAGGTACAAATAAGATATATTTATATATTATGGAAAGGGTAGCTAATTGTGGAAAGGGGTTGAATTTCTAGTTGAAATTTCATTTAAAAAGATTTATTTGTTAAAACTATTGAAGATAAAACTATGGTCATAAAAAAATTTTGGTGAAAATTTTGTTTTTGGCTATATGTATACATATTATGCTTGGCAAACTAAAAAAAAATTAAAATGTAGGCATTTAAAATGTTTTTTATTTTTCAAATAAATTTCTAACTTTTTTTTTAATGTATATATATTTTGGTACGTGGATAATTAAAACAGCAGATACGGAGATATTGCTACATACAAGCACATCTAAAAAAAAAAAAGTAGTCTAGACCTTTTCAAAGTTTTTTTTCTTTTAAAATAAAAACAACCTTAAATTGTTAATGCTTAATATAGTAATTCTGTCACTTAAGTCACTTAAACATAATTCTTTTTAATAATATTATCAGCCTGTTTAAGCTAATTCCAAACTTCTTGGTTGGTTGTTTAGAGATACTTTTTATATAATCTTTTTGTTTAGGTATTCTTTGTGAGATATGAGCCATTAATATTTCCTATGCAAATCACTTAGTATAAACATTAACTTGAAAACTATGCACATATAAATTTTTTTAATAATAAATCTAAAAATATTTAAATCGATTAAACTCATCAAGACTAATGTTATATATAGCTATTTTATTCTTATTTAAACTTCCTGAAAGAGCAATGTTAAATATATATACTGTATCTCATTTTTGATCATACTTGATGTCTCATACTGAAGCAAACAAAGACATTGGAAGTAAATGACCCCAAGATGCATTTCGACAAAACTACTCTCTCTTCATTCAGCACAATCTCTTTATTAATGAATGCTTTCAGAAAATGTAATATCTATAAATTGGACTGTGATGAAGTACACTAGATAAAAAAATAAATGATAAAGATATTTGAAAGAAATATATAATCTGGGGCAACCCAAGATTCTAATTATATAGGGTATATAAGCACAGACTTTCACATGACCCACCACTCTCCACACTATCTCATAACACTGATACACTCGAACACATATGTAAAAGCTTGCCTATCAATGTAACTTTAAAAATAAGTTTCTAAAATTTATAATACTTAATCATTTATTAATTTCATCTTTCTATAATCTGCGGCCATGCCTAATTTTTATATTAATTATTTGATTTCATTTTAAATTTATGTGATATGCTATGCCTTCATTTCAAAACAGGGAGAATTACTATAAATCTTTGGGAAGAATCAATTAGAAGTTCTCCAGTAAATTGTTTCATTGCTTTTTTAGCAAACATAAATCGCTGCTTTGGAATTTATTATCACATATAACAACAGACCACTATGTGCTCATTATATACATATATGTTTTACCTAAGCTACCATGTATTATCCTGTTAGTGAGGTTTGGGATTATTATTATGTATAGTTAAATAACAGCCAGAGATGATATCACAAACATATTTGTAATTATTAATAAAGACCTGAAATATGCTTTCCCCTCCCTAGTTAATTATAAGGGAATATATGTACAGATTCCATTATTAAAACTAGATTGCTATTAATAAACCCCTCTAAGCATGATTAAGATATGCTATTTTAAGAATTGGGTCAAGGTAGTTTCGCTGAACAAAACTAGAATTTAATGCATTTAAATTTATCTTTAATATTAATATTATTTTACAAGCATTATGAATGTGTTTTAACTAAACACTGCTGTGTATTATGCCTTGCTATACTTTCTTTAACATAGTCTCATGGTGATAAGTCACCCACTATTTAGTTTGGACAACCATACTTAGAACTGGAACACGAAGATCCAGAACCATATGCAAAGCTGCGTCAAGACCCCAAACTAAGATTCTTTATTATGCTAACAAGTCATACAATCTAAGGGAACCAAATACCAGATACTGAATTCCATGAATAACTATGCATTCATACTGAAAACTTTAATTTAGTATTTAGCACCATAGTATCAGAAGCCCCACTACAGTAAACAGCTCATTCTACCTATTAGATAATTTCAGCTTCAGTCTGAACCTGAAATCTGGTTTATCAAGGGAATCTGTATTGGAGTGTATTACTTTATCAATGATAATATTATAAAATTAGCAACTTAATGCTTTATATTATGTCATCTCTGTAATGTTTAGCTTATAGCTAGCAAACCTTGGGAATAATTGGCAAGCCATATATATATATATATATATATGCATAAATCTTGATAATAGAGAGTATAAAGTGCATTCTAAATAAGGTAAGACTTCAGTACTTTAATTATCTCATCATTATTGTAATGCCTGCTTAAAACCTCGCAACAAATGCACATCTGTTTGTTATTCTGTAATTATTTAATTTTGTTTATTAAATATATTTAAAATTTAATACTGTTTAGTGTATATCTCATAATGCACTCCAAATCAACCCAAATTAGCATAAATTCATTAATATGTTTATGTGTTAACCTATTAAGCCATAAGTGTGTGTGTGTATTCTATTTAATATTATTACTAATAAATTCTTATTTATCTCAGCGAGTCTTATGTCCCACCCTTTTTTCAACCAGCTCGCGAATTAAATTGAGACTGAATGTAACCTTATATATGTTATCCATAGTTAAATCATGGAGCACTGGTAAACGAATTGGCTTGTGGCCAGATTCGAGTTCTCAACTCCTCATCTGGATCCGCTTTAGTGTAATTTATCTGAACTCTGTATTTTGTTGCGTGAATGTACAAATATGACCATTACAATATTATATATCTAAATTTGAAATGCTAGGATTGGAAAGCAATGGCAAATTCCCATTATCACATGGAATCACTTGATCATAATATCCTAGTGATTAATTATCCCAATCTGCATTCACACAAAGAACTTATTATATATATATATATATATAAGTTATAACAAAGATACTTATTATATATATATATATATAAGTTACAACAATAAAATGAAACACATTTTAGAAAATAAGCCAGTCATAATATAATTTTCTTATTTTGATTAAAATTTTTAAAGTATCTTGCTTATTATGATATCTTTCAAAATATTATAAGTTATTTTACAAAATTTTAATATTCTTTTCATATTTCATAAACATATTAGTAGGAAATTCTTTTGCAACTATTTGTATTATATTTTTGAATTATTAGAATGATTTAGATTTAAATTGTAAGACTAGAAATTTTATTATCTCCATCCACTCTCAAAATACCCCAAATCATGCAAACTTGCAGGGCTATCTACTTTATTATTTCGTAAATCACCATTTATGCAAATTAGAGTCAGACAAGAAAAACAACATCACCAGCTACATCAGGGATTTAATAAGTGTGGGCTTTAATCACAGAACAGTAGCCAACAGAATTGAAGGCTTTTATAAAAAACTTCAGCAAAATAAAAAAGAAGACAGACAACATCTGACTGTACCATATATACCTGCAGTAGTAAAAAACTTCAGTAAAAATTTACAGAAAGAATTCAAACTAGGATTTAGAACTCCTCCAAACACCAATAGGCTTATTAATAATACAAAGAATAAAAGAAACATTGAAGAAACCCCCCAGGTGGTATATACAACTGTGGGCCCTCAAATGGGGTGCAATGTTGTTTATTATGGAGAAACTTATGCCACAATTGACAATAGAATAGCTCAACCCAAATACACATATACAAGAGCAACAATAAAAAAGGCAGTTCTGTATTTGCTGACCATCAGCAAGAGCTCAACCACAGATTTGAACCCTCCAAGGCTAATATATTATGCACAGAAAGGAATGCCACCAAGAGAAAAATTAAGGAAGTTTTGTTTTATCACCAGTGATATCAAATCAATTAATAGAAAAGACATTTGTTTTGCCATTTCCAGAAAATGAATAGTATAGGAAATAATTTTGCATACATTTGCATATAATAATGTTGACAATATAGAGACTATGATTATGGAGCAACAAGGGCTCTGAATACACCTAGTCTGCAGAAATTGTAATATAAAAAAGCCTGCAAACTATTATATAAAAGTTTCACTGCAACACAGTAGCATATTATTTATTAATCACAAAGTAAAGGTGAAATAAAATTTGTAATAACATTGATAATGTATAATAAAATGATGATTATGTCCCATATATTGCATTAATGAATATTCTAAAAGATGCTAATCAAAACAATAACATCATCAAGATATACTTAGACTATAAGCACCCCCATACTATGTATTCTTGATCTATCATTCTTAAGGACTTGGAGAAAATAAATGATAAATACATATGTAAAAGACAATAGAATAAAATCCTATTAAAATTATAGATATGTGAATAACTTGATGACTATTCACTAGACTATTGCATGCATATAAAGTGCAATTTAACTTTTAGTTTTGAGTATATTTCAAGTTATAATTTAAAACACCCCTCTTTTTATTTGCAAAATGTATGTGCATAAACACAGACAAAAATCTATATAATTTTATTATGATAGTAATTATCGGGGATTTGAACTCAGACTTTTAAGCACTTGCATATATTTAATAAATCAAGATTAATATTATTTTAGTGATAAAATAAAACTTTTTTTTCAAAGTAATTCATCATATCTATTTTTTAATTGATTATATTAAACCACTAGAATATCACATGATCAAAATTTTTAATGCTTACACAATCTGTTAATACACAGCTTTCTCCATGTGGTACTGCCATCTATTGTAAGATATAGTAATTAATGGGTGTTAGAAGATTAGTGCATCAAGTCCCTATCTGATACTTACTCATTCAATATCCCTAGACTAGTTTCTATTTTATGGCTTTCATGCAGGAAAAAGCCTTGGATCTTAGAGCACTGCACCTAGATCTTTGGATCTAATGCATCCCTCCATCAGCCATATTTTACCATTTTAGTTAACTATAAAGCTATGACCCCAAACTTAAAACACAATAATCTTTTTAATCCAGCTAATTTGCTTATATAGTCATACAGACCTGAACCCAGTTCAGTATTTATATATTTTGGAGTCTTTGGTTTTTAATAACTTATAGTAATCAACATCTTGTGGTTAGAATTGGTATTAAACTATTAGAATATCACATGATCCCCATTTATTATGCTTACACAATCTGTCAACACAACAGCAACTTTCTCCATATAATATTGCCACCTAGCAAAAAGATGTTGGTGACTATGGTTGTTAAAAATCCAAGACATCAAAATATATAAATGCTTAACTTGGTTCAGGTCTATATGATTAGATAAGCTATAATTAGCTGGGAGCCAACACCTTATTGTGTTTTAAGTTTAGGATAATAGCTTTAAAGTTAACGAAAAAGATAAAAGTTGACTGTAGGAGGAATACATTAGTTCCAAAGATCTAGGTGTAGTGCTCTCAGATCCAAGGCTCCTCACTGATAAAAGCCATTAGTTAGAAACTAGTCCAGGCATAGTGAATGATAGATATTCGATGCATTAACCTTCTAGTATCCACTTATTACTATGACATACACTAGATGACATTACTATATGGGGAAAATCTAATTATAAAAAGTAATTTTACCACTGGCATTTATTTGCTTTGTATACATTCTACCTTTCAGTCACTTTTTAATTTTTGAAAAACTATTAACTGGAAAAAAAATTCCAAAAACACACACAAAAAATCTACCTTTTTAAAGAACAAGCAGCAAAATAAATAAATAAAAAATTAAGTTAAAGTTAAGCAGTTTTTAGATAATTCTAATTTAAAAAATAATAAAAAAATATTTTCAAACTATAAAAGAAAGAAGAAAAGTTACAATTGTCATTTTTTAAAAATAAAATTATAAAAATACCATTTAAAATTATTTAAAAAACTATACATACAATGAAGTCATTATATCTGTAATATTAGTTTCAAGCT
This sequence comes from Epiperipatus broadwayi, assembly GCA_028023455.1. NCBI lineage: Eukaryota > Metazoa > Onychophora > Udeonychophora > Euonychophora > Peripatidae > Epiperipatus > Epiperipatus broadwayi. Next base: position 7,504,240 of record JAQFVV010012405.1, read on the forward strand.
TTGTTGACAATACAATATGTATTGTTCATCACATTGTCAGTATATGATACTTTTCAACACACATAGGTATATACAAATTAAAATTACAATACAAACAGAATTCTAAAAAATAATATAATTAATATTAACAAATTGAAAGGGCACCATATATGTTTAATGTGTGTGTTTTCACTCATTCATTCTAACAAAAATTATAATAAAAAACTATTATGAATCATATCTTAATTTTTTATTAAATAAAATGAATAGCAAAAGTTCACGCATTGACTATCTCTAGCCACTTATGTATGTATCAGAACAACCCAATCACAATCAAATATATTCATTGTTCTGTAGTAACTTTTTTCTATGAAAGTACAATAGGAGTCTCACTATTGGCCGAAATAATTTTGCCAATTGTTTTGGTGTTTTTATATCTGTCATTCCCATTTGCAGTTATCTGTTTTTGATTCTTGGATAAAATCTTTTTACAAGCTTTAATGTATTTGAGCAATAGCCAAATGCTTTATCAATCCTTTTTTGTTGGCCTCTAGAAAACTGGTAACTTTCATTTTATCATTACAAAGAATATTTTATAAATTCTCTTAAATTTCATATAGCTTCTAGCTTTACACTTAGAAAACAATTTATTGTACAAAATACTACACCTTAACAAACTTTGGAAAGAAAAAAGTAAAGAAAAAATACATGTTTTCAATATAATTAGAAAGAAATTAACACTTAAACGATGCCAATATTAATAACAATCAACAATCTCAGTCTGTTGTCAAGGCAACCTTCTTTATAATATAGGTGGATATCCATCTTTATATATGATCTAATGTTTATATACACTAATGATAGCAACTTGACTACAAAGAATGAAATTATTAATTCAAAGAATTTTAAATAAATTTCATTAAACAGGTAAACATAAACTGTTCTGAAAGTAGATTAATAAATTATCAATTATAACGTTCATATTGCTATTATAATTTTCAAACTGCATTACAACTATGTATCATTTACATAATAAAGCTAACACAAGAAAGCAGTAAACACTTAAACAATACCACTAACAAAAAATGAGGATCTTATAAAACATAAATACTGATAAATAAAAAAAAAATATTTTCATACAATATTTACACAATCCATCATTTTCAAGCACTTGATCCATTACAAGATGAAGCTTTCTCAAAGTTTAATTCAGTTTTCCCTTTTTCTAGCCTCTCCATCTTGCACAAAAAACTTTATTTATGTACCCATCTTATACATAGTGTTTTGGATTTTTTTTACAATCATTTACAATTCAATCTTAATTCCATCTGTTACATCTATTAATATCTCTTTTATCAATATGTTCCTCCCAGTTCTACTTCGGTCTCTTAATTTGTTCAATGATGTCAGTAATATTTATGTATATTCACACCCAGATATATTTTATTTTCACTCTCTTCTTGTTATTCCTTATATACATCTCTCCATATGTCATTGAATGGTCTGAAGTTTCTGTATTGCTCTTCCATTAGGTATGGCAGTCCTAGATTTATAAGTAAGAACTTTGATACAAATATATTAAAAATTCTTCTTTTTTTTTGTGTCATTTCTAACAAAAATATTCCATTTAAGTTTAATTCTATGATTAGTTTCATCCATTTTATTAATAATCTGATCAAGGTTATTTGTAGTTGTTTACTTCTTTTAATTCATGATAATCAATTTTTATTCTCTTCATCTGAAAAATGCATTAAACATTACTTTAATCTTTTTAGCATTTATTTTTAGTCCTATTATCTTATTAGTGTTTAATAAATCTTGCAACATTTCCTAACGCTTTGATGCATATCTTTCAAAACAGCCACATCATCTTCAAAATCTACATGACTTAAATAATCTCCATTTATTTTTATTCCCTTAGCTTCTCATTTTTAATCCACAAAATATTGCTTGTAAAAAAATTTAGAAGATATAAAATCATCATCTTATGATACACTTTCTCAATGTTAATCTTTTTAGTATTATGGTGTAATACAATCATTGCTATAACATTTTAATTATCATTCAGCATATGATTATATCCTGTATATATATATATATATATATATATATATATATATATATATATATATATATATATATATATATATATATATATATCTTGATGATCCAATGTTTTAATCATCATGGAAATGCTTATACAATCAAATGCCAATGGCTTTTTATAATCTACAACCAAAAGCATAATAGCAAATACCCAGATATTATTGACTATGCTAAAACCAATTTTAAATCCAGCTCAACTGGGGGGGGGGTAGAATCCAAATTTAGCTATATATCTTGGCAATGATTTTGTATAGAAGTGATAAAAGATTATAGTTCTGTAATTTATAACTCTTTTATCACATTTTAAATAACAATATTATTATTACATTCTTTTAATCATTTTGTCCATCTTTATTATTTTATTTTATATATAATTTTGTCAACAATTTTCTACTTCTTCAACTACCTTTTTTAACATATCAATAATAATATTTGTCTGAAGGTTTGTAATGATGCTCAGTTGGTAGAGCGTTTGCCTTAAATTCGATATTCAAGAATCTAAAGGTCCAAGTTCAACTTCTAAGTGAATATTGTCACTGTGCATATAGGCCAGCAACACCTGAAGAAGAGTGGAGACTAATACTACTCAAAACATTGTGTAATTACTAACCTGTATTGTCTATTCGTGTGTTATTACTAACAAGTTGTTTGTATTTGGAAAGTTTAAATAAAGTTTAAAATTTTCTATACATTCAACATTCACTCATAAATGATGAAAATAGTTCAACATATCACATCTTATATCCATAATAATTCCATCAGTTCCTAGAGCTTTTTCTTCTTCACATATTTACTTGCATTTAAAATACTTGGAATTTCAGAAAAAATAGTAATATCAGATTTTTTCTCTTATTAATATATAATAAAAATTCTTCCAGACATTTTATGAGCTCATTTTTCTTTTTAATAATAGTTCTTATTTTTCTTACTGCTGAATCTATATCCTTCCAATACCAAAATGTTGTTTTAATTTATGAGACCTTTATTCATTTCTATAGCTTTTCTTGCCAATTTACATTAATATTTTTTTACATCTATTCATTCTTTTTCATATTATTTTAGTCAATTCTTAATGGATTGTTTTTAAAATGTTCATATTCATTTTTTCTTTATACATTGTCTTATCTCAGTAAAAAATTTACCGAAAAATTGTTATCTTTCCTTGCAGTACTTAATAGAGTATCAATTATCTTCTTACTGATTTCAGTCAGGGCTAAATAATTTTCAAAATCAGTTAATATTTCAAAATAATTTGCAAGTTCTAATTTGAATCATTGGAATGTTTCAGAAGATTAGTAAGATCACTTTTTAATATTGTATTTCTTAATAGATTTTATCTTCCTACCTTAGCATGTGCCTATCATGTCATTAATCCACGATCACTTCTTATGTTAAATCTATTAAGAATATTATCAAATTGAAACACATACTTTCTATTATCCAAAATTTATAATTCAATTTTGCAGTATTTTTATTTGAATGCTTCCATGTCCATTTTTATTTAGCATTTTTCTCAAAAAAAGAATCCATAATATACAGTTTTTATTTTTCTGCAAACTATACAAGTTTGTCTTCTTTCTCATTTCTGTTAATATAATCAAATTTATCCCAACACTCTCATCTTTCAGTTATTTACCCATTCTAGCATTAAAATCTTCAATGACAATTTGAAAATATTATTTGGTGTGATCAAAAAATACTTTATATATCAATATAAATTCCTCTACTTTAGCATTTCCCTACTTTGGGGGGGGGGGCAGAGAGGCAAGTTTACAAAATAAGGTTTTTCACAAAAGTTTTATATATTTAGAGTATCGATTACAAACAAATAAAAAAAAAATCAAATGAAATAAATATCTAAAAAATTAACAAATAATTAGTAAAACAAGTAACACATTAACATGAAATAAAATATCTCATAAAAGTGATCGTGCTTGATTTTTGTTTTGTATTGATTACAAATAAATTATCAGAAGATTACAAACAACAAATGTATGGAATGTGAAATTTGCTCCTGCCTTTCACTTATAATTTTTTCGATCCATAGTTACAAGATTATTTCGGAAAGACGAAATGCAGCATCAGAATCCAAGCGATTTCTGTATTTTGTTTTTATAAATTTATTATACGCACATTGATTACATAAGTAATATTTACTGAGGCTGTAACCTCGAGCATGTGCGTGTAAAATGCGATAGAAGGGACCTCTACAGGTGTTTAACCACAAGCTTACGCTATACGTTGATGATGAAAATATATTTTTTCATAAATAGGTTGTGGAAAAACTTAGCAATAATTTTAAAGCTTTTTTTTCCTAAGCTCTGGATATTCATTATTCACAAATATCCAAAATTTGATCAACTTAGTTCAATAAGAGCGTTTTTTCCATGAAGATTAAGACATATAAATTAGATTAACATGATTTGATTTATTTTTTCATGAATATCGCAGACCGGGAAAAAAAATTTGGACCAATGGTTGGAAAAAACTGCTCTATATCATCGTAATGAAAACTTGGGAAGTATGAATATGAAATATTTGCATTTAATAACTTTTATTAAGTTGAATGTGTAATTTTGCCGTTCTATTTAATATTGCATCAATCTGTACTATTTGTTATTCCACTTTTAATTATAATGTGATGCACTGCGATTTCTCCTTATACTGAGTCAGGAATCTCTGAGCCACTATGCCGAGAGAAATCTATTAGCCAGTAAATCATATTCCACTTGTGCTTCTGCTATCTGTATCTCTGTAGTAAAATATAAGTTCATTTTTTAAATCGTCTCTTCATCTTCTAATTTCACAAAATTCACAACAATGTCCAAATAAATATTAGTTACTTCATTGTCTACATTTTTTTCTTCACTTAAATATAAGCTGCAGAAGCAGATATCTAAATAACAGTTTACCATTGAATTGCAGCCCGAGTCCACAGTCAGAGGATCTTAGCACCCTCTGCATTTGGACACCACTGGTAACTTTACAGTCTCTTGGGAATAAAGGCTATCTTATCTGCCATATCATAAATATATATAACAAAAAAAAAAACAAACAGATAATTCCCACATATATTCATACTGCTTTCAAGAAAACTTGACTGATATTTCAATTAAGAATTATCAGGCATCTGAGAAAACACTGTTGCATTTATTAATAATAAACTCAGAAGTAAAAATTCAGTGAATACACAAAAATCTGCCTAATGCATATTAGATAGCAGCTCAGCCGGGTTCATTTACTATATAAATAACTATAAAGTAGTATGAATTGCAATGACATGAATTTATCGCATGGACTTTAAAGATTCATCCTGTTCAGTTTCTTTAAGGTTTCAAGACGAATCAAAGAATCGTTTTTCAATAAACCGCAAACATCCATTTCTCTATCGGTTTACTAAATTCACTTTATTTAAATTAGTTTGTATGGCGGGGTTAGTGACTACCTATTAGAGAAAAGGGGATATGCAAGACAAAATATAAAATCAAAAACATTCATAAGCTTCATTTTCGACTTGAAATTTTATTTTACTTGCCTTTATCATTTTATGTATATGGATTATCTTAATTCACTGGGGGGGGGGGGATATACTACAGTATTATAAAAGCAACAAATACAAAAATAAGTAAGTTTATTTTTACGAGTTAAATTTTTTCCCCATAAATATTATTTATTGCATTAAAGCATTATTTCAACTAAGTAGAAACCTTTCAATAAAGACATGTTACTAACGTCAACATCACCCCACCCCACCCCCCACCCCAAAGAGTTGTTATAAGTACTAAGCTAAAAAACATATTAGAAAAGTAAATAAAAATCACACAAACACATGTACACGAAAGATTAAAAATGATGGAAAAGTTTTCCAATAAATGAATATTACGATCAGCTAGCTAAACAAATCGTTGAAAAAGTTGAAGTAACACGATTTTATATTCACTATTTAGTAAAAATGAATAACTTTATGAATAAGATTTAGAAGAACTAGAGATGGTAGAAAATTAATAAGTAAGAATAATTTTAGAAATTGGAAAATAATTAAATAATGGAAGAACTGGACATCTAATGAGATCTTCACTCTAGATGTCGCCACTTTACCATTGGAGCAGGAGAGATGCAAAAAGCAAAATGAAAATGTTCGGTAGATTACAGTTTACAGATAATGAGAGAACAGCTAAAATAGTATTTAATTGGGTTATGAGTAAACACAGGCAACAAGATGGGTGAGAAAGGTAGTATGGCTTGCAGAAGTTTTGAATAGAGACTTTATATCAGTATATTTATACAAAAAGTGGGATGATTGTGTTAGGAGAATTGTTGAGTGTTATAGTGGCAAGTAATGGGATAGAAGAATAGATGCATTAATAAAGAATAGAGAGTTGGGGAACTAGTATGGAGGATAAAAAGAATTTAAATATACATAGAAGTAAACAGAATATTGGGTGAGAGTTAATTATGATAATAGCAAGGGAAGCAGTTTACTGCTTAAGACTTGAACAGAATCTTTAGTAGCAAAGAAATATACACATAAATTTAAAAAATGTGGGTGATTTAGTCTTCAAGTTGTGTAAGGAAGGTATAAAAAATATTAGGCATCTGTTAATTGAATGTAAATGCCTGCAAGCAGAAAGGGTTGAAATAATGAAGTTGTGGGAGAAAATATAAACAAAGTGATTATATAGAGTGATTCTTGGTTTTTATGCTAGGCTTGGAAAAAGATAAGGAGGATGTAGAAATAAAAGCCACAGAGTGGACAAAGATTATGTTGGGAAAATGGGATAGAGCAGGATAGAGAAGAATATGGGGGAAATGGCGGATAATGGAAAGAGAAGGTATGGTGGCTAACAGGTTTCTCTGTGTATAGTAGCTGGAAGATTCCTGACTCTGAGAAAGGAGAAACCACAGTGTATCACATCACATCCTGGCTAACAGGTTTCTCTGGGCATAGTGGCTGAGAGATTCCTGACTTCAATAAAGGAGAAGCTATAGCATATTGCATCAACATTAATTGAATAATCATTTGTTCAGGTATTAATGGACAGAATTAAAATCAAAATCTATGGACATACAGATTCAGAGTCTGTTCTGTCACTGAAGTAAAATACATATAATAATTAAAAAAACAAAAGTATATATTTGTAGTTTTGAAAAAAAAAAGACAAGAATATTAAGATCATTCTCATGAGAATTTTATGATAAAGATTAAGCATTGGAAAAAAGAAAAATTCACAATGGAGTAGCTTCCTAAAAAATAAAGTTGCATCTGGAGTGGCAAAATAGTTTTCAAAATCAACACTAGTTTATTGAGTAAATGAAATATTCTCAATCTAAAACACAAGATGAAGTCTTTGAAAAGATAAGAACATCTTATCTTTTCAAAGACTTTAGTAAAGACAAGAACATCTTATCTTTTCAAAGACTTTAGTTTATGCTTTGGATTGAGAGTATTTCATTTACTCAATAAACCAGTGTTAAAATCTTAATCTAGTTATAATTACTAATACGCTAAAATTAATTGCGTTATGGTGAAACTTTTAAGTTTATTAATTAGTAGGCTTTTTTTATCTATTCTATCTTTTAGACTTAGCACTTTCAGAGCCCTTGCAGCTCCATATTCATAGTCCTTTTCATCATCATCATCATCAACCATTATCAATCCACTGCAGGATGAAGGTCTCTCCAAGTTTAATCCATCTTCTCCGATCTTTAGCTTCTCTTCTCCACAACACCCCTGCACATTTTCTTATTTCATCCATCCATCTCACATGTGGTCTCTTTCTGGGTCTTTTACAATCTCTTGGAATCCATTTTAAAATTTCAATTGTCCATCTATTATCATCTCTTCTAGCAATATGTCCAGCCCATTTCAATCTTTTAATTTTTTCAATAAGGTCAGTAACACCTGTTTGTCGTCTTACCCATACATTGCGTTTTCGATCTCTTCTTGTTACTCCCAACATACATCTCTCCATACTCCTTTGAGTGGTCTGAAGTCTCTGTATTGCTCTTCTATTAAGTGTCCAAGTCTCAGATCCATAAGTAAGAACTGGTAAAACACATTTGTTAAAAACTATCCTTTTCAAACACATAGACATATTTCCTTTTAGTATCAAGTTATTTCTACCAAAAGCACTCCAACCAAGTTTAATTCTATGATTAATTTTCTCCATTATGTTTCCATCTGTATTAATAATCTGACCAAGGTATTTGTAACTGTTAACTTCTTCTAATTCTTCATAATCAATCTTTATTTTCATATTTTGAGCAAATCGATTAAACATTACTTTAGTCTTTTTAACATTTATCTTTAGTCCTACTTTTCTACTTTCATCTGCTAACTCCTGCAACATTTCCTGCAGCTATATGCAAATGCATGCAAATTGCTTATATCATCCATTTTTTCGAAACCGCAAAGCAATATAATATTAACCACTGGGAAAGGTATATATTTATACATAAACATTACAATAGTCTTCGGGGAACAATGCTTAGATCATAACCTACTATGCCAAGAATATGAGGTTCAACTTGTTTGGGTGAACCCTGAAAGATAGCTAGTTTACAGCCAACCTAACTTATCTGATAGTGGTAAACAAATAGATATCTAGTTATTTTTAGCCAGAGAATAAAGCTCTCAGGTTAATCTAGATTGATCAAATGATAATTGTTAAACTGATTGCAAAACTATAATTGTAATATGTTATCTATTTTGCTAACGGCAGAATAGGCGAGATCACGATAACTTCTATTTTAATAGAAGAAAGTATTCTAAATGGTGATTTATTTACTGCACTAAAACATTAATTAAATCTTTGATTTAATTAAGCAATTAATATTAAACACACGTACACACACATATATATTTAAACAATAGAAGAAAGTATTTTAAATATTGACCTTCAGATAAAAAATGTAAGTAAGAAGGTCAGAGGGTTTGCAGGCAGTAAATATTTGATATTATAAAAACTAGATCTTTATTCCTCCCTCCCCCTCAACATTTAATATTACTTTACTATTAGATATGGTAATAACTTAACAAAGAACAGGTTTCACTGATAAAAACATTAATTATTTGGCTTATATTATTCATTTATGATATCTACCATTAGGTACCTGTTTCACAACTATCAATTAGTTATTAAATGCAGGAATAAAAGTAGCATTTCTACTTAAACACACACTTCTATTACATATAAAAGAAATCAGCTTTTTAAATAATAGTCTTCTTTATAAAAAGGTCTATCTAACAGTCCCTCACAAAGGAACAATGAAGAAAAAGGCAATGCTCACCATGTTTGGAAAATGTGGATGATAATGGCTTGAGTTGATGATTTTCATCCTTTTTTTAATTTCTAGTTCAAAATATAGCTAGATAATCATTTGATGACTAATATTGGTTGGTTATCTAATTAGTTATAATCAGCTATCTGAAAAAATTTAAATATTTTGAAAAGAATTTCATTTAGTCATAGATTCAGACCTCAGGTCATAGGCATGACAGGTGGGGTACCATGGGGCTTTTCCTTTATTATCTATATATATACGTATAAAAATTGTCATAAGAATATATTTTACATATCTATCAAAGTGAAAAGATATAAGTAAATAAATACCAATATTAACAAAAATGGGAAGCAAAAACAGTGTAGCTGCAAACTATACTATATCAATATACACGACTTCAGTTAATGCTACTCAAAAAATAAAAATAAACTAACAAAGAAAAATATAAATAAATTTTAAAAAAATTAAAATTTGTAAATTTAATTACATTTTACAACATGTAAGCAGCCATCTTTCCATTTTTGACACCTGGACATTACCATGTTATACACACATATATATAATATAAAAAAAATAAAATCATACATCACATGACTTAACTTAATAATCTTGTATTACAAATGTAATATAATGAGCATGTTAATAGCTCTCAACAAGCTTTTCTGATAAATGCCACAAGAGAAAATATTTAAAAATCTCTATCTAGAATATCCCCATCTCCAAACCAGTTTCAAGCTACTGGCCATCCTCAGTGAGATTCTGGAATATTTAGACACTAGAACTAAAATACCAGCTCAGGTTCAGCATTTATCTAATATTTAACTATTAAGTAAAAAAAATCTGAAATATTCACATCTATATGTCTTCAGATCCCGCTATCTAACTTTAATAGCTAAATGGGCCTGAAGAGACTTTCGTTAATTAATAGCCTTAACAATATATCATGCTAAGGCTATTAATATATCATGTAGTTGAAGAATTTTCAGATCTATATAGCTATTTAAGTGAGATAGCTGGATTTGAAGACATGTAGGTGTCTGAAAATTTCAGATTTTCTACTTAATAATTAAGTATTAGATAAATACTGAGTTTGAGCTGGTATTTTAGATCTAGTGTCTGAATAACCTAGTGTCTCATTAGTAGCTTGAAACTAGTTGGGGATGTTGGACATTCTAGATAGAGATTTTAAAATGCTTTTGCTTGAAAATTTATCAGGAAAGCTTGTTTAGAGTTATTAGCATGCTTATTATATATATTATAATGGTCCAAAAGAAAAGGAGCCCTACTGCATCTGCACTACAAGGGCGCCATCTAGGCATTTGAACCTAGAAAATTTATAAAGTAGGCAGATACGTGCTGTTAAAGATCCTACTTTATTTTATATTTAGACCGTTAGCCCAAGTCACTAGCTCAGTGGAGATGCAGAGATAATAATATACAAATTTGTTTAATTTCATATCTTAAATATAAAAAAATAAAAGCCACTGCCAGTAATTAACACACAAACAACATTTATTAATGCACATATATAATCATTTTAAATTTGAGGAATAACATTTATTTTTTTTTTTAATATTAATTTTTAATTTAAATTATTATTTTAAAATTTTAAATCAACCACACAGATGAATTTTATATTTATTTTAAGATTGTCGATTATGAATAAACTACATAGATTGTATTTGAAAAGAAAATATTCTATCCCTTATTTAACCTTAGGCCAAAAGTTTGCAGTCAAACTGGCATCAATCCATCTGATACATTGATGTATTCAATGTAGCATGAAAATATGACAGCACTAAATACTATACTGTCAGGAATGGACATCTGAACAGTATGGTTAGAGAAGATATTGACTCTCAACCAAACAGGAATGCTACCTCTGTCGGCAAGAAGAAGAATAAAAACAAAAACTCCATAGGAAGGGACTGCGTATCATCTTACTATCCCTTCCATAGGCAACAAGGGGGTATGCAGCATATAAATCAATCCTTCCCATAGCGGATCTCATACTACATCTACTAATTATGCCAATATATCCAATCCATTGACCTAATTTAACTACGAAACAAATAACCTAAGATTACCCTCCCCTAATTAATTAATATAACTTTACAAATCTATATAGCCATTCATGCCCGATTTAAATTTAACATTTATATAAATTCGCACAGATGGATTTTATAAAAGTTTGTTGTTGAGTATAGATCGACTACATAGATTACATGCTCAAAAACATTTCAACATAAACATAAATGATCAAAATATAAAGTCATTGATGTAATTGCAGAGGGAATTCACTAGAAACCCAATGGTATTCATCATAAGATGCCGCATTAACACCAATAACTAAAATGACATCTGAATAAATACATTTTAGATATTCAACGTAAGATATCATTATTTACCAAATGTCTATATATTTTAATCATATATGAAAACAAAAACATAATTAAACATGAACGAATCTATGAAAGCATCTATGCCCAACTTAAATTTAATGCATTTAATAATTTCTACAATAAATATTAATAAAAAAAAAAGGAAATGATTTTTAGAAAACTTAAATGTAAAAAAAAAAATTAAACAATAATTGATTTGGAAAAGTCAGATTATAGCTCATTTTACAAAAATTAGATTTAGCTTGTTTATTAAACTTGTCAAATCTTGATGAAAGTTCTTAATTACTTTAAAATTTTAAAATTGTCCAGTCCAATAGCTTACAGTAGAAGAGTCATGATTCTTGGTGCCAATTCCCACAATGTCCCCATTGGAAGACCGGTCTGATGTTCTGGAGGTGGCCTTAGCTGGTTCCATTCTGGTATCACAGTCATTTCATTTTTTAAAATAGAGAGAGAGGGTGATATGTGCGTCCTATCACACCTCTCAAAAACAATCAAGCTGGAATTGTCTGGCACTGTCCTTAATTTCAATATTTTTCATTTTATAATCATCCTCTGGATTCAACGAACAAAACATCACTAATCCATCATTTTCATTAGGGTCCGAGCTGAGGCTTGGTGCTTCCATTGGTCAAGCTAATTCTTTTTATTCTCTTATCTATATCTTTCCTCTGACTTTTTAATTATATAAGAGCCCCAAGGGCTAGTTTGCTTTTCAATTAATTTATAAAACAATCATTTCCATTTACAAAAATATTTCATACTTTTCTTATACTTTTTTCTAAAAAAGTACGTTCAAATACCTTTTTTTTTTATTTAAAAAGAAATAATTTTTAAAGTTTTGCATCTGTGCAAATATATTGAGCTGATATTTTAAGTCAGCTCATATATATATAAGCTCACATATTTATAATTTCATCATAGATATTTTCCGAAGTTAAATAGTTTGTAAAATAAAAATTAACAAATGATTTTAATTTAATGGGAAGGGTAAAATCTTAAACTTTTATTTTTGCTATAGATTTGAGCAAAAATTTGTTTTAAAAAAAAAAAGAAAAAAGATAAAATATAATTTGTCAAAAATGTTAAAAGTGTTTAATTAAAAGGGAGAAAACTCGAGAGATAAAAGGGTGGGGGAAAGAAAACAAAATTAGATTGTTGGTAGTAATTAGACTCTATTGTTGAAACTTTCACAAACTAAAAGTATTTGGTTAATAATTGCTGTTACGCTAATTAAAAAGAAAAAAAAAAGATAAGAGAAAGAGAGATAAAATCGCTTTTAGAGTAGGTCAGTTGACTTGAGAGACCAGCAAGGACAATAAAGAAAAAAAAGAGAGAAGCTGTGCTCCGAATAAGAAATTATTATAGAAATTTTTTTTTGCGGACTCTTTTCAAATGCATAGTGGCTAAAGCTATCAAAACCTTCCCCTTTGGGGAATTGGCCGACACTCCATCTGAATGAAGCTACCGAAAGAGTCAAGGAATGGAAAGAAATGTATATTGCTAGATGGACAACCAAAGGAACATCCATGGACACATTCTCATATAGAAGGACAAAGGCACGACAAATGGAATGTGAATCTATGAAAGTCAGGCCACTTCACTCTGATCGATCAGGGTAATTATAAACTTTTCAATTAATGGGAACTTTAGTTAAAGCGTAATAGAACTTTATTTTTGATTTATCTTTCGTTTATTATATTTGTTACAAATGTTTCAACAATAGAGGTGGTGAAATAAATTTATTTAATATTGTAATCTATTTATGTTAATTCTCATTAAATGTTTTTATGCAATATTGGTATGACTGTATATTAAATTATTTAATATCTGTTCGATCTAGAGGGTAACAACAGGGTGAGGGTATAAAAGTGTGCTGCCAAGCAACAGAGAACCTTAGGGCATCACTTGTTTGTTAGCAGAAAATAAGGGAAGTGTTGAAAGTATAAGAAAACAAAAGACACTTATACGTTCATTTTAAGTTTTTGCAAGTTATTTATTTACCAAATAAAGTGGGGTTTAAAAATAAACTTCAGGAAAGATTATATGCTATAAGTCGCCTTTGTATACATGCCTGCTAGAATCCGCAGTATTAGTGTCAGCGCGAGTAAATGCATGGTAGATATTTGGGAAGAATACTTAGAAAGTTAACAGTTTGAAAATCAGAAATTGTAAGTCAGTTCTCTCTGGATCGGGCAGAAATATAATGTTATTAATAATAATAATAATAAAGGAAAGTTTTTTTTTGTATCCAACGTATATTTGAATTCTTTAATTATTTATAATAATTAGTTAGTGTCCTTAAGTGAAAACCCCTGTCAGATTATAAACAAAATTTGTAATCGGTGAATCACCGTTCGAAAATAAATAAGACCAGGTTTACATAAAGCTTCGTGGCCAGGTTCCAAGAGAGAAATCCTTGGTGGCGCCCTCAGCGGCAATTCTAATAATTAAGATTCAGTTATTAGGGGAAGGAAAAGAATTGTAGTGTCACAGAGGAGGTTAGAGGAGAAAAGTTAGAAAATGGCACCCAATGTGGGGCGGGCTCGTTAACAAGAGAAATGCCCAGAGATCAGAGTTGAAAAAAAAAAAGAAAGAAAAAAAAATTTAGTAAGGGTGGTGGATTTCAGATGGTGGTGGTATGTCAGTATTCTCGTAGGGAGGGTTATGAGTTCGAATATAAAATTAAAGAAAACAAAAGAATAAAATATGATTGAGGACGAAAGTAGCATGGAAAGCCCGGTGGTAACATTTAAAAACCCCGAGCGGTGTCAGTTACAAGAAATATTGAGAGCTATCGCTGAGCTCAAAGAAATTGTAATGGAAGACTGTAAAGAAATAAAAGAAATGAAAGGCATGATACAAGAATTGAGGAAAGATGTGAATGAATTAAAAGAGAGGGAAAAGAATAGGAACAATAAAAAAAAGGAAGTCATAGACCCAGCGGACCATAAAGTCAGTAAAGAGGAAGAAAAGACAGAAAACGAAGAGACAGAGCAGTTTACAGGGGAAACTAAAGGAATCCCGAACAAGAAGGCTATACAAATAAACCGAGAGAAAGAGGTAATGGAAAGAAAGCTCAACGAATCTGGAGAAGAGTTCGATAGGGTCACGTTGGCGAAATTTATACACATAAAAACATTTAAAGGGGAAAGGGAGGAAAGCCCTTTTGACTACTTGGACAGTCTAGGTGATTTTTTCTACGTCCATAAGTTGAAAGAAAAAGAGAAGATCATAATAGCAACGAGCCATTTGAGTGGTTCCGCTAGGGAATGGTGGAAGGCGGTAAATTACAAACCCCAACATTCCAAGAATATCGAACTATGATTTTGTGAGGGTTTTGGAGCATGGAGAAACAAGAAACCATATGCATGAAGATATCGCAAGAAAAGTATAAAGCGGACAAAGCGGTATGTATGGTCAGTTTTTCCAAAGTCAAGCAGCAAAATTGAGAGCCTTGGAGGCATATCCGATGGATCAATTCCAGATAATGTGAACTATCAGATTTAGCCTTCTGTCAGGTGTGCAACGTAAGTTGGCCGAAAACCATCGGCTATCCATTGAGGAAGCATTAGAAATATTACAAGATATAGAATGGGAGGACCAGGGGGTAGGTGGAGAAAGTAAAGTTAGATGGGAGAACTGTAACGAACCCGCGAGTACGAGTAACTATAACCCCAAGAAAAGTTGGGACAAGTCACCTCGGGGCAATTAAAGTTTTTTTTTATTGTTTTTTTTTATATGACAAATGGGGCAATGAGCTGATATTTTAAGTCAGCTCATATATATATATAAGCTCACATATTTATAATTTCGTCATAGATATTTTCCGAAGTTAAATAGTTTGTAAAATAAAAATTAACAAATGATTTTAATTTAATGGGAAGGGTAAAATCTTAAACTTTTATTTTTGCTATAGATTTGAGCAAAAATTTGTTTTAAAAAAAAAAAGAAAAAAGATAAAATATAATTTATTGTCAAAAATGTTAAAAGTGTTTAATTAAAAGGGAGAAAACTCGAGAGATAAAAGGGTGGGGGAAAGAAAACAAAATTAGATTGTTGGTAGTAATTAGACTCTATTGTTGAAACTTTCACAAACTAAAAGTATTTGGTTAATAATTGCTGTTACGCTAATTAAAAAGAAAAAAAAAGATAAGAGAAAGAGAGATAAAATCGCTTTTAGAGTAAGTCAGTTGACTTGAGAGACCAGCAAGGACAATAAAGAAAAAAAAGAGAGAGAAGCTGTGCTCCGAATCAGAAATTATTATAGAAATTTATTTTGCGGACTCTTTTCAAATGCATAGCGGCTAAAGCTATCAAAACCTTCCCCTTTGGGGAATTGGCCGACACTCCATCTGAATGAAGCTACCGAAAGAGTCAAGGAATGGAAAGAAATGTATATTGCTAGCCGGACAACCAAAGGAACATCCATGGACACACCAGAATTCTCATATACAAGGACAAAGGCACGACAAATGGAATGTGAATCTATGAAAGTCAGGCCACTTCGCTCTGATCGATCAGGGTAATTATAAACTTTTCAATTAATGGGAACTTTAGTTAAAGCGTAATAGAACTTTATTTTTGATTTATCTTTCGTTTATTATATTTGTTACGAATGTTTCAACAATAGAGGTGGGGAAATAAATTTATTTAATATTGTAAACTATTTATGTTAATTCTCGTTAAATATTTTTATGCAATATTGGTATGACTGTATATTAAATTATTTAATATCTGTTCGATCTAGAGGGTAACAACAGGGTGGGGGTATAAAAGTGCGCTGCCAAGCAACAGAGAACCTTAGGGCGTTACTTGCTTGTTAGCAGAAAATAAGGGAAGTGTTGAAAGTATAAGAAAACGAAAGACACTTATACGTTCATTTTAAGTTTTTGCAAGTTATTTATTTACCAAATAAAGTGGGGTTTAAAAATAAACTTCAGGAAAGATTATATACTATAAGTCGCCTTTGTATACACGCCTGCTAGAATCCGCAGTGTTAGTGTCGGCGCGAGTAAATCCATGGTAGATATTTGGGAAGAATACTTAGAAAGTTAACAGTTTGAAAATCAGAAATTGTAAGTCAGTTCTCTCTGGATCGGGCAGAAATATAATGTTATTAATAATAATAATAATAAAGGAAAGTTTTTTTTTTGTATCCAACGTATATTTGAATTCTTTAATTATTTATAATAATTAGTTAGTGTCCTTAAGTGAAAACCCCTGTCAGATTATAAACAAAATTTGTAATCGGTGAATCGCCGTTTGAAAATAAATAAGACCAGGTTTACGTAAAGCTTCGTGGCCAGGTTCAAAAAGAGAAATCCTTGGTGGCGCCCTCGGCGGCGATTCTAATAATTAAGATTCAGTTATTAGGGGAAGGAAAAGAATTGTAGTGTCACAATATATATATTGAACAACTCTTTAAATTTTTTTTAGCTTTTAGTTTTTAATAAATTTATTTTTATTTGTGAACTTAAAGTTTTTATTTTAAATTAATGTAACGGCATATTTATATATCGTTACAATATATATATACACAAATATTTGTAAATAGATTTTACAATATGCCAACAGCTATTTTTTTATCCCAGATCACCAAATAAGATTAAGTTTATGAACAAAATTTCTCCAGTTTATGTTAAAAGCATATACTTTTCATCCATTCTATATTATTCTTTTGGAGTTTCAAGTGCAGTATTTTGCATAATAAAATGTTTTCTAAGCAGAACACTAAAATTTTTTAAAAAATTTACGAACATATTAAAAATTAATACTGACTTAAAAACATCAAAACAATTAGAAAGATTGTAGTTTCTTGATGATAAAAAAATATTGTAAAAAGAGATTTGCACCCAGAGAATATTTAATTGTGATGAAAGTTATACATTTTGCTACTCATTTTATTTAAAAAATAAAAGTACAGTATAATAATTTTTTTTCTTATTCTTATTTTTTTTAGTGTATGAATGAGTGAACGCATACTCAATAAAATATATGTAAAACCATTCCCTTGATTTATTATTAAAATTATATTTTTTAAAAAAATTGTTTATACTATAATCTTAATTTATATATGGATACTATTTATATTAAAAATGTCTGTTATATATATGTTGGAACATTACTGAATATTTGCAGTTCAATAAACACTATATGTTATATTTTTAATCAAAGTTCACCAACAAATTGTAAGCTATTATACATGATGTACAATGTACATGAGGGAGAGGAGCTAGGAACAAATATAATGAATATCATGTTGCTACTGATTGTCTGACAAAGTAATCTAAATTACAAATGACCTATTTTGTGAATGTTCATTTAATATATTGACTGCTTACATAGTTTTTTCAGAAGGTTATTTGATAAGTATATCCTTTAATAATTATTTTACCTCACATAATTTGTTATTTAGAAAGTATTTCTTCAAATTTTTGTAGTAAAAATGTAAGCAAAGAAAGGTAATGGTTAAACACTGATGGTGCAAAACTTATTTTGAACAAAATGTCAAATTTCCATAACTGTAAAGATTATATGAATTTAGATTTTCTTAAGATATCACTTTTTATTTAATCTGAAATAAATTAACTACAAACACACCTTTAAATGTAAACTAAAATATATAAATAAAAACCCTATACATTAAAAATATTCCTAATCAGGATAGCATCCAGTAATTTAGCCTCTGGGCAAAATGAAATGATTGTGCCTTTCTAAAAATTTTAAAATACTATTACTAATGAAAAGTTACTATTGAATAAAAAATAAAAAATGTATAGATAATATTTTAGTTTACAATAAATTGTGTTAATTATAAATTACAAATGAATATAATAAATTTAAATATAATGATAATACTAATAGCTCTAAACAAGCTTTTTTCTTCTTCTGATAAATGGCACAAGAAAAATAATTTAAAAATCTCTATCTAGAATTATCCTTATCCCCAAACCGGTTTCAAGCTGATCACTCTCCTCAGTGAGGGGCTAAGATATTTATACCCTAGATATAAAATACCAACTCAAGCGCAGTGTTTATCTATAAATATAATAACTAAATTAAATTTTAGAATATAAAAAATGATACAGAATACAATTTTTTGTAATGGAGAAATATATCATAAATATAATATAATGATAATAACTATATAAACAAACCTCCACACTAGAGTCATTTTTTAAACAATATGAGAAAACTGTAAGGATACTTTTGTCCCAGCCACAAGATAAAGTCTTTAAGAAAATAAGAATGACCATCTTTATTTAACATTGTCTAATATTGGCACAAAGTAAATTTTAATGTTTCATAAGTGGTAATAAGAATATTAAATTAAGAAATAGATTTAAAATGAATGATTTATACATTCATGCTCTCACTTCTAGACACTTATGATTGGTTCATGAATTACTATGCGAGTTTATAAGATGGTCACTCTTATTTCCTTAAAGACTTTATCTTGTGGTTGGGGTGAGAGGGTTCTTACAGTTTTATCATCTTGTTTAAAAAATGATGCTGGTGTGGAAGTTTGTTTAATTTCTATATAGTTACGATTTAAACCCTGTGCTTATAGAGTATTATATAATGATAATAATTACTGTGTTGTACAAATTATTGAAAAATTATCATAACTGAACACCAATGCTTTTAGAGCTGAACCTTGACTATAATATCATTAAAAGTATTTGTTTTTATAGGAAATAATTGATAGATAATTAAATTTGATAATCTATTTTGTTCTTGAGGTAATAATCATTAAAATTAAATTTCAATGGGGATACAAAGTGACGTTATTTTGAGATTGTGGTAACCTGTTTAGAGAATGAAGTCTAAAACAATAAAATACTTCATTTTATGTCTGACTGTTTTAGTAATGAATAGACTGCTTGCTTTGATGCATCTATGTCAGTAACAGAGATGAATTTAGATGGGGATTTTGACTGAAGTTATATGTTAAGGCAAGTTAAGTCAGAAATTTCACTCTGAGCAAAAAATCAAATGCCTACTTGACCATCAGTAAAATATAACTTATTAATCCTTTTTGGCCTTTATTAAGTAAAATACTTACAAGCAAAAGATGTTTAAAATGTTCCCACAAAAATAACTGGTTCATGGCAGTCAAGTGCCTGTAATTGAATTCGGATTTTGACTTGTTGATATCAAATTAAAGCTTAATATAAAAGTGTGTTTCTAATCCAAAATAACAAAACTTAGATATTTGTTATAAAGTATTGGTCCTAAAAATCCTTTTTCTTGCTTTCTACAGAGATGACAGTCACAAAAGGTTTATATAGAATACATTTGATTCATTAAAAAGATAATATGAAAGTGGACTAAGCAGATTAATGGAAAAAATTACAGTTCGACAACTGATGTCTTAAATTGGACTCAAGAATTATAAAAGTTCTAACAAATACAACAAATGAGATAGATGGATGAAATAAAAAAGTTTGCAGAAGTAATGTGAAAAAAAGCTATGGATTGGATGAACTAGCATGGAGAAATCTTCATTCTACAATGGATAAATAATATTTTGAAAAAATGATGGTGAGACTACATAATTTTTTAATAAAGATTATTTTTCAGATATGGTACTTAATATTCATTTAATTCTAGAGTCTAAAATATAGTTCGCTGATGCTATGTTCTATAGAGATTTAAAAACGATTAAATACTTATATGCCTTATCAATTAATATATTTTCCATGATATTTTTTCAAAAAAATATTAAATATATTTATTGATATGGATTTTAATCTAAAAATAATTTAATGGAATTTTTTTTCTAAAAACATTATTAATAATAAGTGATGTTAAATATTTTTGAATCTCTAATAAATCTGACCTGCAGTAAACTACAGAGTTTAAGGTCTATGGATTAAAGTCCATCTCTACTATTTCTGGTACTTAAACTTCTTAAGAATTCCTGTGCAGTAAAATTTTTCATTATTATTATAGTAAATCATATAGACTTGTATCAAAATATGATAACAGTGATAAAAGATCCTTAAGAAGTAAGATCTACAGTGTTTCTAAAGATGTTGACATTGCCGTAAAACTTTTTGAAAAGTCAAAAAAGCCATGGGTGCAATGCCTGTAAGAAGATGACATCCTCTGCATTCATGGTATACATTGCACTACATTATAATAACATTGGTTTTACAGTTAGTGCACCAATATTTTTGCATATGGTATTTATTTATATAATGATTTCAAAGAAAGAATCATAACTGGCTATGAATATGAGAAGTACTTCTTGAAATCGCTCAGCCATTTAATTTAGTTTTCTATTTGTTGACAGCTTTACGTTGGAAGTGTGATAGCACGATTTAATATTATCATAATTAGTTAATAATAACTAGTTAACTATTTATTTACAAATAATTAAATAAAACTTGAATTGTCCATGGTGAACTACTGAAACAAAGATTTGGAAAAACACTTATATTATTTGTATGGCCAATAATTATTTTGTGGATGAAATATTTGAAGACTATCATATACATATATTAGGTTTTTCAACTTTTTGAAATAGCTTTATGTATAATAGAATTATTAGGATTTTTGATAGAAATCCAGTTAGATTGTTTGCAATTAATTTAATGATGCATTTATTGATAATTCCTTATTTCTAAGTCCACATTGGCAAACCAAGTTCATTGTTCTATGCATCTGTTATTCTTGGACAAAATCATTCTCTATACAGTGAATTCTCTTAGTGTTCTATTTAAACTACAATTCATTATATGTGATAATATGTGGGAATATTTTCATAATCTATCATTAAATGTTGAATATATAGAAGATTTTAAACTTTATTTAAACTTTTCAAATACAAACAATTTATTAGTAATAACTTACAAATAGACAACACTGGTTAGTAATTACACAATGTTTTGAGTGTTCTCCATTCTTCTTCATTGTGTAATTACTAATATGTGCTGTCTATTTGAGTGTTATTACTAATAAGTTGTTTGTATTTGAAAAGTTTAAATAAAGTTTAAAATTTTCTATATATTTAACATTTAATGATAGATGATGAATACCATAATTCACTAAAATTATAAATGTTACTTAAATTTTTAGATCTTCTAGAAAATTTTCAATGTATCAGTTAAAAAAATATATCTATTCTATTCTTTTTCTTTAGATCTAAAGTTAGAACGAAAGAAATATATGTTATATAATATATATACATTGCCTTTTGAACTATGTTTTTGGCATCTAGCATTGATAAATCACAATTCTGATGCAATATTTATCACCATGGTTAGTTATTTAAAAATTTGAATAAACATTTTAATTTTATAAATAAATAATAATAACAACGACAATCATATCCCCCCCTCTCTCTCTCTCTTTTAATTCTTATATGTAGTAATTATTTTTCTTTTAGAAAGAATTTTGCTATAAGTTTAAAAAAAAAAAATGTTTTGTTTTCAGCTTGTTATTTATTTAAAGTCTTAACATTATCAGAGATAACTGAAGTATTAAACAAGTAAATGCCAATTTATTTTACTTTTTATATATATAAAAAAAACTAATTAGATATGATTGTATACTAAAAAATGAATGACTATACATAATTAATAGTGACACTAATTTTTGTATTAGTTATATCTATATTGTATTTTATTATATATAGAGCTCACAAATAAGCTCTTAACAAGCTTTGCAGAATATCCCCAATCCCAGACCGGTTTCTGCTACTGGTTTCCTCAGCAAGGTGCTAGGATATTCAAGCATTAGATTAAAAATACCAGGACAAAAACAGCACTTTATAACTATTAAATAGAAAATCTTAAATTGTCAGACATTCATATGCCTTCCAATCCAGTTATCTAACTTAAATAGCCATATGGGACTGAACCAAGTTCAGATACACCATACATTAATAGCTTTAGCAATATAAATTCACCAAAGCCTTAATAGCAAAAAATAAAATTACAAAGAAATAAAGTCATATGTCACATGACCTAATTTAACAAACTTGTATAAAACTTGTTAAATTAGGTCATGCGACATATAACTTGATTTCTTGTAATTGTACTTTATGTATACACACATATTTTGCAAAGAAGTGTAGAATGTTTTGAATTATAATATCTGGTACTTAAAGCCAAAGACTAAGTTATATTTTATGTGTACTGTATTTTCAGAAATGGTCATTAAATTACTTATATTCTGCCATTTTTGCATGAATATTATTTATTTTCACTGGTCCTTTAAAAAACACTGTATCAAGAGTTCATCATATTACACTCATTTAATAAATATTTATGTATTATATTTTTCAGATTCTTTATAAATATTTCTTTTAAGAATGTAAACATTATTTTATATAATTTAAAATTATGTTTTTGCTTTTATAAATAGACAAATATACCTTAAATTTTAAATTTATTTTTATTTGGTTCCAAGTTTATGTAGATCCATCACATGATATAAAATAGCAGCTGCTTGTGACTAATAGATGTTTATTAGTAAATAAACATAAAATCACCTGTAGAAAAAAAAACTAGTTCAAGCTTCCTTGGACTTAAGTCAATTTTATTAAGTCACAATTAAGCAATAATCGTAGATTTAAAAAATAAAGATCACGTGTCAGCGTATAAATTAACATGTTTAGAAATTTTATAACAAAAATAACTCAGAAGTTCATCCAAGTTTAATTTTTTACTATTATTTAAAAATGGAAAAAAGTATTTTACTGTGAATAAAGAAATTATGTTTAGTGCTTATATATATATATGCACAGTATATGTATAATTTGCTATATCATTCAGTATTGCTTCCCAGAATGCATCACTCCAATATGAATATGCAATAATTTAAAAATTATATTATTTTTTTAATAATTAAAATGGATTATGCTATATATTTTTTTATTTATTTAAAAACAACAAAATCAAACAATAAAATTTTGCCTAATTTCTAGAAGATTAGAAAGTATTTTCGCATTACAAATGAATTAAAAACATTTGCTTTTAAAACAAGTTTTTTTATTTCAAACAAAAATTTATTTTAAATTTTTAACTTGGTGTAAATTTTAAATGAGTTTTTTTTAAAAAAAAAAAAAAAAAAAAAGATTCTGGTATTCAGGTGACGTCAATGTAATTAAAATTCTCACTTGAAAATAAATCAAAGATTAATTTCTATTATAACTATAAAAACAAAACAAAACCAATTGTAGGTGAACAAAAATTATTATATCGTAAATTTTTACCTAATACCCTCCTCACATGCTAATGTATATATATGATGGGTGAGTATAAAACTTAACATGGTATTTTTAAAAATTTAAGTTTATATAAATGTTTTAAATAAAAGGATTATTAACATTTTTGGCAATATCTACTTAACCCCCCCCCCATCCAAAATCTGTCTCTAAATCTTTTATATACGTACATGTATGTACACACATTACTATTAAATATATACAGAACAAATATTTCAAAGGATAAAAAAATTATACTATATAAACATATATTTTTTCTTGAACAAGAGAGATTATAAAAATAATTAATACAATATAATATTATAATAAACTATGAAAAAGACTATCATTGAAATGTAATCAACTATATTAATACTTTTTCAGAGAAAATATAAAGAACATTAAATATGACTATTTTTTTTTGTATTTTCGGTGCAGCTCACTATAATGCTTGTTTAATAAGAGGGCTTTGCACTAAAAGTGCATTAAGATTATATTTAATGTTCTTCACATTTGCTCCGATTAAACAATGTTAACATAATTACATATAGATGATGCCACATACTAATAAATTGCTAGAAAATATGAATACTTCCAACGTTTGTATCTGTTCAACATACAATCAAAATCCAATTAAATTAAATAAAAACAAAAAAGGAAATTTAAAAAAAAAATAGATTCATTAGATCAATTTATAAAAAAATTATGGTTAGCATCGTTGCCCCACCAAATGAATTTTATTTAAATGGCATTATCATTTTAGCACTATATTAAGAATATTATTTATAAGTATCACATAACAGAAATTATCTATGTATGTACATGTTTAAACAATGTCTTTCTATTTAATATTTTCATTAACACAATAAATTATATATTTCTTACCATTTGTATCATTCTGATCCTTGTTTGCTCTGAGTACACAGTTGTCCAGATTGTCAGGGATTCCATCATTATCATCATCATCATCGCACAAATCGCCTTTTAATACAAACATATTAAATGCATATTAAAAAACAATAACAAATTTAATTTGTATTTATAAACAAAACTATTTAAAATAAACAAACTATTTTATGGTCTATTATAATAAGCAGATAAAAAAATATTCATTTGGTTTCAGTTTTAAATTACATTAGTTTAAAATTAATTTTAAATGTTTAAATATGAATAATTAATTCTACGTTTTTATTTGCTTATCGACCTATGTTTTATTACATATAGATATGTACAATTACATTTTTAGGAATAACAAGTTTGCTATTAAATGGATTAATTATAGTTATTATGATAATTAGCAAACTTTTTATCTTCACAAGATGATCATAATTAGCAAACCTTTTATCGACATAAGATGATCAGTTTTATGTGCATTACTATAGATGATATTTTGTGCGCATTCATATATTTATTTTCTCAGACAACGAAATTTGTCAACGGTTATTATTTTTGCCGTTTGATCGACTTTACCACGTAACATTTAATTCTTTGGCATAGATCAATATATCAAAATTCATTATCCATTTCGTTACTATCTACTTCAAATAGAATTAAAATGCACAGTAGTTTTATTTATAGTTTGGAATATTGCTATATGCAATGATATATATATATATCAGTAGTTTATATATACATAATTAATTTAATTATTATCAGGGTAATATATCTGGTAAAATAAAAATACACACAGAAAAGGTATTTTTTAAAAATTATTATTTAGCTTTATTAAAAAAAACTACCTTTTCTGTGTGTATTCAAATTTTATCAAATATTAGGTTGATTGTCAAGCGTTGTTAGCCGAGAGGCCAACGCAACCGCCTTGCAAGCAAGTAGTTGGTTGCAGACGGTTGTGGGTTTGCGTCCCGGCCGATGCTATAACATATGAAAAAAAAAAAAAAATATTACGTTGATTCAGAAAATAAAAAAATTAGTAACAATTGAATTATTAACAGAGTTTAACTATAGAATTTTTTTTTAATTATTACAAATATAATTTTTGCTATTTACAACATCTGTAGTTTTAGTTATTATAATTGCTGTAGGTAGTAAATTATATTCATAGTATTTGACTGAATTTATTACATATAATCATAATTGTAAAATTAATGATTATATATGCAGATATAGACGAACCTTACATACATATACTTATATCAGTTAACTTCTGAAAGGAGTCTGCTATTAATCACAATAAGTTCCTGTAATTCCTCTTTCAGGCCTTAAAGACATTGAGCAAGGCAAATTTCTAAAGTCTATCCTATATAATCTTGTCATTTTAGCTGTTATAAACATGTGATTATTCATATTGTAAATGAAAATAGATGGACTGCTCACCAACATGTCTCAACAAAGTGACGAGTTTATTGGCTTTTTATATCAAATTTAAGACCAAGAAACACCATAGTATTTTTCATAATCTGCCTGATACTTCTTAAGTGAAATATCAGTTAAGTTTTTTTGAATATGTGTGTGTGAATAACCATTTTTAAAAGAGATATTTATAATCATGAAAATTAAAATTTCATTTTGATTGGATGAAGGCAAAAGATGTTAAAAATCCTCTGATTGGTGGATGAAGGTATAGAGTGCTAAGAATATTATGACTGCAGATTCAGGCTGCCATTCAATGATGATCTTTTATTTAGGTACTTGTATCTGCAGATCACTTTCAAGAAAGTGATGTCATGAATAAGAAAAAACCTGTCTGACATTAAATAGAATAAGTTTGGATTTTGTGAAGTTAAAAAAAAAAAAGAAAAGACCATTGATCTGTGGGCATGTAGTGGAGTGGGAAATCATTATAAATAAAATATTGGTGATTATTTATCTTTTCAACATATATGTGTTCAGGTGTATCAGTATTATGAGATAGTGTGGAGAGTGGTAGGTGGTGTGAAAGTCCGTGCTCATATACCCTATATATTACATATATAGACCCAGGTATATAATAAACAAGTGTGTTTCAGTTATTATAAATAAAATATGGAAGAACAGCATTGTGGAGACTGATAATATATATTATATGGAGTGAAAGATAAGTTGCTCAATTTAATGGAAAATGCCAAATGCATATAATTCAGATTTATGTCTAACAAGTTGTTATCATGATGAAAAAGTAGAGGATTTTTATATAGATGTACAAAATGTTTAAATAACCTCTACACCACCAAACATGAGATCAAACTAAATAATATTTTAAAACTATCATGAGTGATTTTTAATGTAAGAATTGGTAAATGATTGAAAGATGAAAGTACTGTGGATAAATTTGATTATGTGATAAAAATGGCAGTGGACACTTGAGACATGTGGAGTCAAACTAATATAACATTACACGATCACCATTTTTTACACTTACACAATAATGTTAACACAATAGCAATTTTCTCTATATGATATTACCATCTAGCATCCATTAATTACTATGGCTTGCACTAGATGGCAATACTGTATGGAAAAGTTTCAACAGTTTTGATGTGTGAAGTTCACAGAAAATGAAACACTTAATATAATGGTTTTTTACTTTGAGAAAATGCAAAAAGGAAATAACATGAAAGCATCCAAATGAAAGTACAGCAAAATTGAATTATATTTTAACGATAGAAAAAAAAATATATTCCAAGTTTGTAATGTTTTTAATAAATGCAACATAAGAAGTGATCATCAATTAGTGAGATTTAAGATACCTGTTAATACAAAATTAAAAAGACAAAAACTGATAAGAAATATACTATTAACAAATGATATTCCTAATCTTCAAAACACCCCAATAAATTTAAATTTAAATTTGCAAATCGTTTTAAAATATCATAGACTTTAGGATGGCTCAAATTTAATTGAAAATCTGGTACCAAAAAGTAGCAATTTATTACTAAGTTTTTTACTGAGACAAAACATTAATATAAAAAAGAAATATGAAATTTTTTAAAAATTGGTCTATTGAGAAGAAAATATCTAGAGTTTTGTAAAATAGTACAAATTTTTTTTTTAATAATGATATAAAAAATATAATTGTGAATTATGAAGGAAATCTGTAGAATAGAATAAAAGTCTCAAAAATGTAAAACATCTTCATATTGGACAGAAAGTTGTTTTGCCATAAAAAGAAAAGATGAAATTACTACCAAAAAGAGAGATGATATCATGAGATATGTAGAAGAGTTCTATAAAGAATTATATAGTAACAAAAAGCAAGAATGTCTTTTGAATTGCCACACTTTAGATGAAGAAATGATGCAGTTAAATCTAGAAAGAAAAAGTTCAAGAAATAATGGAATTATTATACATATCTTAAAGAAACAAGTGAAGAAATAAAAAAAAATGTTTGCAAAATTATATAAACAAGTGTCTAAATAATAAAGATAAATCAGATGATTAGAAAAAACTAATAGTAATACTGATATTTAAGAAAGGTGATAATAAAGATATTAAAAAATTATAACTTAAAGGTATTCTATCTGTTGTATACAAAATCTTCACCAAGATAATTACAATTTATCTGCAGCAATCAAAAGAACAAGTTGGATTAAAAATTGGTTTTAGCCCCCTGGATCATATCCATATATTAAGCAAAGTTATAAAAAACTAATGAATATTAATTGTCATTATGCTATGGATTTGTAGATTATGAAATGGCATTTGACTCTATAAATATTTCCCTGTAATTAAAACATTGGACCATGTAAACATAGACTCAGAATATTATCACATTCTACAGAAAATTTGTCAAAATACACCACAAGTGATTAGATTATGAAGTATCACTGAGAAGATTAATATTGATAACATTGTATGATGATTCCATATTTTTGAAACATTTTACAGTAGTTTAAAAAAAAGGAAAATGAAAGGAATAATAATTCATAGAGATTATTTAGGTTATCTACATTTTGCAGATGAAATGGTTGTTTTTGAAAATACTGTTTCGGAATTTCAGGAGCAAGAATTATCAAATAAAAGTAAAAAAAAGCAAAAATAAATACTAAAAAAGATAAAAAAATGTTTAATGGATTATCTCAGAAGCTAATCATGAATTGGAAAAGGTTAATGATTTTATATATTTTGGTGAGAGAATTAATACAGATGTAAAACCTAATGAATAAAAGTCATTATAGAATTAAACTTGAGTAAAGTGCTTTTGGTAGAAATAACTTAATGTTAAAAGAATAACATGCCTATGCATTTAGAAACACTTTCAAATAGATGTGTTTTACCAGTTTTCACTTTTGGATCTGATGCTTGGACACTTAACAAAAGAACAATTCAGAAATTTCAGATTGCTCTATGAAACATGGAAATATATATTTGTGAATAACAAGAAAAGTTGAAAAAATCTTGTATGAAAAAATGAACATATATCATTTATATGATTGGAAGAATTAAGAAGCTTAAATGAAGCTGGTTTAGATACATTGCTAGAAAAGATGATAATAAATGTATAGTTGATGTCTTAAACTAATGCAAGAGATTGTAAATAATTAAAAAGAAATCATAGGTAAGAGGAATAGATAAAATAAGAAAGCTTGTTAATGTGATATAGAAAAGAGACCCTATGAATTGGTTAAATTAGATTTAATTTGGAGAGATTTTTTATCTAGTAATGAACTGATATTAATTGAAAATGATGATGATAATATAAAAATCCTTATGCTTTTATAAGTTGCATATTTGATTGCTGTAACTATGATCTGGCCAGATGAAACTTTTGAAATTTTTTTCAGTTATCAGTTATGCTTTGGATTATTCTTTCGGGTAATTAACCCATAATCAACTCAGATAACTATCTTATATTGATAAGTAAATGGCTAACTAATTATTTATAGTTAAAGGAGAAATCATCCTAGACTGTAAACTATCCAAACTTATCATCTGGAAATTTGAGATATGATGGAAAAACTTTTGCCACTTAAAAACTTTTATCTTTTATTTAAAATATGGTTTTCAAAAATTCTAAGTAAGAACAACAATGTTCAACATCAATATGGATCTTGCCACTTACAAAATGACAGCAGAATCTTGTAAAATAATATAGAACTTAAAATACAATTTTATTAACTCACGAATTTCTAAACAATAATTTATATATAAATGCTTAGCCAGAGCCAGCACTTAAAATATCTCTGTCAGGAACCCCCTTCCCCCAAACCCCTGACCATGGTTTCATGTTTCATGTCAAAATATGAAACCATGATCAGGGGTTTGGGGGAGGGGGGTTCCTGACAGAGATATTTTAAGTGCTGGCTATGGCTAAGCATTTATCACAAAGCTTGTTGAGGAATTGGCAATCCTCATTGTTTATAACTTACAAGCTTAAGAGATAGTCATGTGATCTATGACTCTTATTTTGAATAATATATATAAGTATTAAATTCAACTGAATAAGTGTTTTACATATTTAAAAAAATCCAAATCAGACATTCGAAAATCTTTTAAATGAGATCTATTACTCTAGATTGCAGTGGCTACACAATTTATTTCAAGATTTTTACAAACTCAAAAAGTCTGTCACATCTCATAATTCATGATCCGGACATGTTAGTGCTATAGTTAAAATATGTCCACATGTAATACATGTTTTAATTCAGTGATGGCATTGCAGTCAGCTTGGAGAAAGAACCAGTTGCCTTTTACAAATTAGACACAGCTCATTATTAACTAAATCACTACATCTACAGAAATATGGCAGAAAAATAACTGATTATCAATGCAATGAAAACAACAACAACTAACACCTGAGTAACATAACCTGTCACATTAATAATCAATATTAGACACCCTAAAGCCCACAAATAAAACATTGATTATTATTGTTCTATATCTTACTCCCAAATAAAAAAAAACTTGATTAACATATTAAAAATAATACAAAATAATTCCAATACAGAGAAAGATATTTAGCATATGAAATAGTAACTAGAAAATAAATAGTTTTTCAGAAACTTTACCTTTGCCATCTTTGTCGTGATCTAACTGATCACTATTGGGTACTGTTGGGCAGTTATCCATGTTATCTTGAATACCATCCTTATCTCTAAAGTTATATAGATATTGATTAAAAATATATTAATGTGTTAACGCAACAAATTTAATAATATATTAATTTAACAAATTAATATATTAATGTAACAAATTTAATGGTATTGATAAATTTTACTAAATTATACCCATTCATAGTAAAATGAATTTTTTTGCGACTAACATTTATTGACATCTAATTGGTTTTCTAGCCTTAAAATCAATTATAAGTTTTGCCTTGTTAATAAATGAAAACAATAAGTGCAGTATATAACATGACTATTCAGTTTACAACTTTACCAATTTATGCAAATACATTTCCAATTAAATGATTTAATTTTTATGATTAAAAAAGTTCATTATATATATATATTGTCTGCAAGGTCACATTTATACATGAGTTTTAAATGCCAATATGGCTTCTGAAGATAAAAGAACCTCCAAAAATTTATGTTTGTCATAGAGTTTGCAGTATCTTATAAATTTTACTCTGATTGAAAACTTATAATTTAATATTATTTTGAGCCTTAAAATGTATAATATAGACCCAAAAGTATGCCACTATATTTGCCCCCCCCCCAATATTCAATTTTGTACATTATCACATAGATGATATAGACATATATATGTAGACTATACATAACATTAAATCACACCACATGGTTAAGAACTCCAGCAATGACCTCTGTGAAAATAAATATATTAAAGTCTGTATTCGAAATATCCAGCCTTAGAATGATCGTTGCTTATTTAAATTTCAAGCTCTTTGTTTGAATTAGTGGTATTTCAATATTTTAAATCTAATAGCATACAATTTCAAAGTGATATCATTTTGAGTCTGGCTATTTTGAAATACAGATTTTAATATATTTATTTTCAGATGGCCATGCTGGATTTTTTAACCATGTGGGGTGATTTAATATTTGGATTTTTATTTCAGTTTAGTGTTAGCACTGAGAATATTTTAAAGATTAAAATTACTAATGTTTAGTTGGTCTTTATATAATAGTAGTATACATGTTTGTTTAGTAGCAAAGTTAAGATTGTTGCATATTTAAATTTAAAGCTTTTTATTTGAATTAGTTTGTATTTCAATATTTATGATCTAAGAGCATACAGTTTCAATATGGGATCGGTTTGAGATTGGCTACTTTGAAATATAGACTTTAACACATTTATTTTCATAGAGGTCATTACTGGATTTTTTAACCATGTCAGATTTAATATTTGGATTTTTATTTCAGTTTAGTGTTAACACTGGGATTATTATACATAATGTAAAACAAACGTTAACAAAAAAAAATTAAAATTAAAAATTAAAAGACTAAAATACATATGCAAATATTCCAATTGTGCTAAAGATCCTGATTCATACCTAGGAAAGAATTGAACAAAATTACACCACATAAAGATTATAAATATTTAACAGTAATTTATAAAAATTATAAAAGTATTTTTGGTAGTTGTGAGTTATGCCTAATGTGGCTGCTTGATGGTGTTGTTCTCTGCAAAAGCACAGAAATATGCCATTTACGTGGCCCAACTTACAGCCTATAGAACAGTTGTTCATATTATCCATTAGCAGGCCTAGATGGCATTGCACATTGTGCTTCACATCACTATGGAAATACCACACACTTCACAGATCACTACCATAGGATGTGAGGGTGTTTGGAATTCAACTGGCCATAAGTGTTTTTATGTGCATTGGAAGTAACCATCTTACACCTTACCTGATGTAGTATTACATACTAATAATTGTAAGCCCATCATGTGTTTCCCTATACCTCTTGGAAGGTCAAAACAATTGCAAAAGGGTATGTCCCAGAAGCATTTCACATAAATCACATAAAAAGGCATGTTTGCAGGAGAACAGCTATGAGAGTAATGAAATGGTTGTCATTGTATGTTGTTTTGGAAATCATAATCTTTGTTTTCTCAGAGTAGTGCATGTATTGGCCAATCCTTCAGATTTTCAAAACCATCATTGTCCTCCCACACATTCCAGAGCTATGCACTGAAAGTTTGGTTTGCTCAGATTTTTGCATGTATTGGCCGATCCTTTGGATTGTCAAAACCATCAGAGACCCTCCCCACACCCTCCAGAACTACACACTGAAAGCTTGGTTTTCATTATGTGCTGAAATGTATAATATAATTTAGAAAATAATGTTAGTTCGTGAAATTTTTAAAAATACTTTTAAAAATTGTCAGAAAACAGAAAGTAAAAAATGATCCACCCAGTAATGTTACATTTCATTATTTTTACAAGCAACTATGCTATCAAGTGGCCACATTGGGTTTAAGTCTCAAGAAACATATTTTCACAGCTCAAATGCCACATTAATAATAGCAGACAGGAAAAAAATTACAAGGCAATTAATTATCAGGATTAAAAGCAGAATTTGATTCAATGGAAGAAGAGGACATATAGTGAAATGACTTGCTAAGATTTAAATAACAACAGTAATATATAATCTCATGAGAAGAGTTTGGGTTTTGTAAATAATATCAATAAAGTATATATACCATAAAATATTAAATCATCCGTGCACTTTACTACTGTTACACAATGCTTTATTTACTACCCTCTTTTACAGATTACAGTTTCGATTGCACCAGCAAACTATTTTAGAACTCTTATATCTCCTAACTTCAACTTCAAAAGTTGAAGTTAGGAGATATAAGAGTTCTGAAGAACATTTCTGGGGCAATCAAAACTGTAAACTCTAAAGAAGGGTGGTAAATAAAGCATTGTGTAACAGTAGTAAAGTGCATGGATGATTTAGTATTATATGGTATACATTTGGCAATGCAATAAGAAAGAGTAATTATTATACTTCTTAAAGAAAATAAAGTATATACTATGCAGTATGCAATTATAGCAATAATAATTGTATAAAAATGTAAATCAACAGATCTTATTTCATAAAAAAAACATTAACTTTAAATCTCCAAAAATTTGAGCTGAGTCAAGCTATATTTTAAATCAAACACCTATAGTCTAACTTCATAGCACTGAATGAACTTTTGGTGACTTATCACCAGAATCATCATGCAAAATTATTTAACAAACAATGCTGGGAGCAAAGTCATAATAGAAAAGTACCTTTTCTTTTTTGATTTTGTTCAAAAGTTGATTTGCAGTCCATTATTAATGATTTATTTCAGATACTAGTTCGAACTCAGACTTTCACATGACCCACCACTCTCAGTACCATCTCATATTGCTGACCCACATGATCACACACATGTTGAAAAGATAAATAATCACCAATATATGTATTTCATGCTAAACCAGCAATCATCAGTTGGTCTAGATTATTATACTCATAAAGCTGAATACTGATTATATATGTGTGTGAGGATAGTAATCTAGATCAACTGATGACTGCTGGTTTAGCGTGAAATACATATATTGGTGATTATTTATCTTTTCAACATGTATGTGATCAGGTGGGTCAGCAATTGAGATGGCACTGAGAGTGGTGCGTCGTGTGAAAGTCTGAGTTCAAACCTCACATATATTACATATATAAATGCAGGTTTAAGCCTGTACAATGTATTCAGATACTAGTATAATTTTAATACAAAGAATGTTTATAAGTGACATATATCCTGTGTGTATATATATATTTTTAAAGTGAACATTTTGATCCTGGATTGATCTATTGAAAAAAGACAAATAATCCTCATTTTCCGTATACATTTCCGCTGAATTAGTTTTTCAGGTGATGAAGATCTTAGAAAGATGTGAACGAACTAAAAGTATCCTTTACTTTTTTGTGCTAATGTGTTTGTCCATTTGCTTAAAATGAACATTTTTCCAAACAATCTTACCTATAGACTAACCCAAGTAATATATTTACATTATTTATGTGTAAAAATCCATTTTAATATATTGACTATCTACAGGAAGGAGAAGAGAATGCCATAAATAAATAAAACTATTACATGTATAACTGATGAAAAGTGATATATTAATCTTTAATTTGATTAGAGAATATATCTCAGTGGAAAATAATATAATAATCTCTTGTCTGATAAATGATTATTAATATGATCATTAATAATCGTTAATGCATTTGTGCAAAAGCAGTACTCATCATCAAAATACATGCAGAAAGTATAGCACTTATAAACTGAACAGGGATAAACACATTTTGAGATAATTGTTTGACCTGGGTCAAACTGACAAAGTTAATTCAGTCAAAATGCATCTAAGGAAATCATTTTCTCCTTTTAAGATGTTTTTATTCATTTATTCCAAGTGAAAAATATTACTATCAAATAACTTAATATGCAAACCTCAAACATCTCTTGATAAAAATATATAACTTATTATTATGTTTTGGATTTGTAGATTATGAAAAGGCATTCGATTCTATACACATTTCTTCAGTGATTAAAGCATTGAATCATCAAGGTATAGATCCAGGATATTGTCATATTTTGAAGAATATTTATAAAAATGCAACAGCAACAATTAGATTACATAATGATACTGGAAAAATCAACATTGAGAAAGGTGTAAGACAAGGTGACTCCATATCTCCAAAACTCTTTACAGCAGTGCTGCAAGAAGTATTTTGTGGATTAAAATGGGAAACTAAAGGAGTGAAAGTAAATGGAGAGTATTTAAGTCATTTAGATTTCGCAGATGATGTAGTTGTTTTTGCAAATAATGCTTCAGAGCTGCAGGAAATGTTGCAGGAGTTAGCAGATGAAAGTAGAAAAGTAGGACTAAAGATAAATGTTAAAAAGACGAAAGTAATGTTTAATCGATTTGCTCAAAATATGAAAATAAAAATTTATTATGAAGAATTAGAAGAAGTTAACAGTTACAAATACCTTGGTCAGATTATTAATACAGATGGAAACATAATGGAGGAAATTAATCATAGAATTAAACTTGGTTGGAGTGCTTTTGGTAGAAATAACTTGATACTAAAAGGAAATATGCCTATGTGTTTGAAAAGAATGGTTTTTAACAAATGTGTTTTACCAGTTCTTACTTATGGATCTGAGACTTGGACACTTAATAGAAGAGCAATACAGAGACTTCAGACCACTCAAAGGAATATGGAGAGATGTATGTTGGGAGTAACAAGAAGAGATCGAAAATGCAATGTATGGGTAAGACAACAAACAGGTGTTACTGACCTTATTGAAAAAATTAAAAGATTGAAATGGAGTTGGGCTGGATATATTGCTAGAAGAGATGATAATAGATGGACAATTGAAATTTTAAACTGGATTCCAAGAGATTGTAAAAGACCCAGAAAGAGACCACATGTGAGATGGATGGATGAAATAAGAAAATGTGCAGGGGTGTTGTGGAGAAGAGAAGCTAAAGATCAGAGAAGATGGATTAAACTTGGAGAGACCTTCATCCTGCAGTGGATTGATAATGGTTGATGATGATGTTCAAATATCAGCCTTTCAAGCTAATTGTGCACGCGCTTTGCGAGTGTTAATGATAAATGAATACTTCCCCCTCCAATACATGCTTTCAGAAGAAACTTCTTTTCATAACTATTTTTATTTGTAAATATACCATTTTTATGTTAGTTATTTGTTGAAGAGACACATATAATCCAGCTATTTTTTTTTTTCTAAGAATTTCTTTATTTAAAAAGCTGCTCCATTTTTTAAGGGAATGCATCAACTTCTTTTTCATTCTATCGGTCTTCAATTCTTCAGTCTTTTAAAAAGTATATTTTATAACTGCTGTGTATTGAATGGTTTGCGTAATAAATAAACATACATGTGTGTGTGTGTGTGCATAACTGGTCAATACAAAAAACATTTGTAGTCAATCTTAACATAATGAAAATGATTAATAAGTAAAATTATGTAAATTACAAATATTACATGCTTATGCTAATTTGCATAAGGACAATAATAAACTATTTATGCAAATTAGAGGAGCTATCAAAGTTGTTAGCACAACTTTCATGTCACACAGAGCCAGAGAGCAGTTTTAATACTTAGTGTATACGAGCAGTTACGTGTTTGCAAAACCCACAATCTGTGAGCAGTGAAATATGCTGAATAAAGCATTATAGTGAAAAGGTAACTGCTATGTCTAGCTAGTTTAAGAGGGCACTTTCCAAAAGTACAAATCACCACTAAACAGTTAATATTTAGATAATTTAATAAACGATCCTTAGTAGCGTTTTACATAAAGAGGCCCGAAGGCGTACATAAATAATAATTTAAATCAATATGACCTGCAAGAGTCCTAGCTCATACATTCGGAGGCCAGCTCTCCGCACTTGAAGTCACTGTGCCATGGGAGACGATATCCTCCAATATATATGTCCGTGGTCACAGATGAAGCTCCAAAAATGAAGTGGTGTTCTTGACCCTATTTGTAATGAGGCCTTCATTGTTTTAATCCCTGCAGTTAATTGGCTTGTACTCTTGTCGATCCGTTTAATCTTCATACAAGAATTTATATCGTTATCTTTCAGATTTTAATTAATGACTTATTTTTATAGTTTGTCGTTTATCTTATAAAGGAAATCTAACTCGAATTCCTTTAATTGTTTTATGTCATTAATGACATATTCTTCTACTCTCATTAATTAGACTGGTATTC
The DNA here is from genome assembly GCA_028023455.1 of Epiperipatus broadwayi. NCBI lineage: Eukaryota > Metazoa > Onychophora > Udeonychophora > Euonychophora > Peripatidae > Epiperipatus > Epiperipatus broadwayi. The sequence goes on from JAQFVV010012405.1 coordinate 7,541,846, forward strand.
ATTTTAGAAAATAATATTTTTCTAATTTTAAAATTATAAATTTTTTACTTACTATTTTAAAAGAATGTATTTTAAAATTCTTTAATTTATTTAAACTTATAACTTTTTCTCATTAAGTTTATACCTATATATGTATGTGCATTTAAGCATGCACATACATATCAGTAATAAAGAAGAGTTAACAGAGTGAAATAAAGAACTGTAACATAGATATGCAGCACAATAAACTTGTTAAGTTATTACAACTCTTTTGTGTGTTATTTTTAAATAATTAATGAGTGTAAAGTTGTCTTAAATTAAGGTGTAACCCTGTTCACATCAAAAACTTATCTAATTCCAAGTATATAATCAATTCAATTTCTTTATTTTTTTGTTAATATTTGTAATAAAAAATCGTATTTCACATATTTTTTAATTATTCTATTTTATTTTTAGTGATCCCAGTTATTAATTAAATAAATTTAAAATTTTAGCTAACTTACGATTTTACATTTTAATCATATAGCTACATGCAACGTAGAAATACATATAAATTCCTAAACATCACATGATCACCATTTCTTATGCTTGCTCATAACTGTTATTAAAACAGGCAAAACTCTCCATACAGTAGTGCCACTCAGTTCAAGCCAGAGTAATCATGGATGCCAGAAGACTTATGCATAAAATCCCTATCTAGTGCCTACTCATCCAATATCCCCAAACTAGTTTCTGGCTTGTGGTTCACTGTATATACAATGCCACATTTATATTCATCATAAATCTCACAGATCACATTCAATTATGAGCCTCTCTCTCATTTTCTTTTTATTATACATCAACTTCTTTTATTAGTAGTAATAAAAACATCTTCATTCTATCATTTTTTTTATTTTAATACTATTTATAAAGTTCATTAATAATTTTTTTATCCGTAATTATATATTTCATTTTCTATCCCTTCTCTCCCCCCTTTTTTTAATTTTAAATCTTAATTATAGCATTATTATTGATTTTTATCTTAATGTCCCAAACAACAATAATTATTTTATTATTAAAATCTCTGATTATTATTTAGTTACTTTAATATTTATTAGTATTAATTATTTCATGACCAGCTAACATCGGTCTAAATAATTAACTGCACCACTAATTTTTTGTGAATGATAGTAATTTTTTTTAATACCACACTTAAGACCTAAATTTATCATTTTCCTTTTATTTATATTGAATTTATTTTCATACAAAATTTGTTCTTTCAATTTTTTTTACTATTCCAAAACATTACAGCAATATCAGGAAATCTAGTGCATTAAATTTTTTTTTATTTTTTTTTATCTGCACTGTTAAAATATAATGCGATATAGAGTATTAAGCGTTAAGAATGACTTACTAAAATAGTAAAAAAAAACTTCTATCTAAAATATTTTTATAAGTTGAGCTAGATATCAAATAATGCTTAACAATAATAGAATTGAAAGATAATACATCTTTCAAAAATAAGGCGAATTTGAATATGGTTTTTATAATAGAGGTAGGCCCCGTTATTCTATAAAGTTTATATTCAAAAAACATTAATGTACTATCTTAATATAAAGCTGAGCACTGATTATATATATATATGTGAGGATAGTAATCTAGACCAACTGATGATTGCTGGTTTAGCATGAAATACGTATATTGGTGAATATTTATCTTTTCAACATGTGTGTGATCAGGTGGGTCAGCTATATGAGATGGCACTGAGAGTAGTGGGTCGTGTGAAAGTCTGAGTTCGAATCACGCATATATTACATATATTAATACAGGTTTAAGTCTGTACAATGTATTGCTTTCATTTGGAAAATTTAATTGCAAATAGATAACATTGGAGAACTAATTTGAGTATTAAAATGTTGCAGAAAGAAAAGATTACCGAAAAATAAATCAAAAGATAGCATTGCAAAATACCAATTACATTACCCTAAATGGTTTAGTTCAGTGATAGTGTCCGATTCTGGATCTAAGACCCTATATTCCACAACTAGCACTTCTGGTGGTCAAACCTTTTATAAACTATGGAGCAATAAAGCCATTTGGCTATTTCATAGAATAATGGGGAGCATGTTCTGTATGTGGGCTTATTTGTGGCTCACGGAAGAGTTTCTGTATTTTCGTAAAATTTATCTTTAATGTATTATTATATTTGTCTTTCTATCTCTTTTTTTTAGGAATTGTAAAGATCATTCTCATTTATGAGAGACTTGATATTATAAGAATACACTGGCTATCAAAACTAAAGAATACATTAGCAGGCAAAACCTATTAACAAAAAGAGATATTAATTGTTTATATACTTCTTCAAATATGAAGCCTATCAATCAAAATAAAAACTATATTGTAAAGTTATATATATATTTAGTTTTTTTTTTTATAACATTGTTGATTAATTATTGCATATTTTTAAAGGTGATTAATTCATTAAACATTAATGTGTATATAACTTTTGCTTTAAAGTTAACAATATGTGAGTACATTTTTTTTTTTTCTAGATTGCATAATGATACTAGGAAGGTTAACACTGAGAGGGGTGTAAAACTTTTTATGGCAGTGCAGCAAGAAGTATTTTGTGAATTAAAATGGGAAGCTAAAGGAATAAAAGTAAATGGAGAATATTTAAGTCATTTACATTTTGCAGATGATATATTGTTTTTGAAAATAATGCTTCAGGAAATGTTGCAAGAGTTATCAGATAAAAGTCAGAAAGTAGAATTAAAGATAAATGTTAAAAAGACTAAAGTAATGTTCAATGGATTTTCTCAAAAGATGAAAATAAAGATTGATTATAATGATTTAGAAGTTAACAACTACAAATACCTTGTTCAGATTATTACTACAGATGGAAACATAATGGATGAAATTAATCATAGAATTAAACTTGGTTGGAGTGCTTTTGGTAAAACTAACTTGATGTTGCAAGGAAATATGCCTAAGTGTTTGAAAATGAAGGTTTTTAATAAATGTGTTTTATCAGCTCTTACTTATGGATCTGAGACTTGGACACTTAATAGAAGAGCAATACAGAGACTTTACATCACTGAAAAAATTATGGAGAGAGATGCATGTTACGAGTAACAAGAAGAGATTGAAAACACTATATGCCAAGAGAAAAAATAGGTGTAACTGACACCATTGAAAGAATTAAAAGACTGAAATGGAGTTGGTCTGGACATATTTCTAGATGAGATGATAACAGATGGATAATTGAAATTTTAAGCTGGAATCCAAGAGATTGTGAAAGACCCAGAAAGAGACCACATGTGAGATGGATGAAATAAAGTGTGGATGGATGACATGGAAAAGAGAGACTAGAGATCAGCTTGGATTGAACTTGGAGAGACCTTGATTCTGCAGTGGACTGATAATGATTGATAACATTTTTACTGATTATTGTATAGTAAAAGTGAATCCACCAATTCAAATCTAGGTTTGAACATGTTTTCTGGTTTTCAGGTAGTCAATCCATAGGCAAACTCATATAACTATTAAATATTGATCAAAAATGGGTATTTGATTATTATTATTAGCTGGAAAGTAATTCCTCAAATTCTAACTACTTAGAGAAGTCAAGTGAATATTGACTTCTCCTTATATTGTTCTTCTATTTGGGGCTAGTGTACAGACTTTTGTAATGAACTATATTTATCTATGTATGTCTGTGCTTGTATGTTTATGGGTGTGTATGGTGTGAGTTTAGTATAAGCTACATAAGGCAGCAATTATAATTATATAAAATAAAGAAAAAGTTATATGCTATATATTAAACTTATTTCTCTAAGTTCATGAATGTATAACTTGTACGCTGTATTTAAATTTAAAACAGTTTGAATATTTTAGGACATTAATCACACATACTTGTAGATATTTATATTGAAATTATTACATATTTTAACAAAATATATATTTTGAAAAAAAGCGATGTGTTGTTTATATAATCCATTTTTTCCATGTTCACAAATACGTTATTCAACGTCCAAGCGTCCCAGCCGATGCTATGACATTTAAAAAAAAAAAAAAAGTATCTTATAGCAATAAAAAAAAGCTACAGACCTTTATGTTTAAATGATAAAATATTTCTAAATTTATTATATTTTATCAGAGGGTACACCTTGCACATAAATGTCACTAATATATTATAACGGTCAGTAATGAATGTGAAAATATCCAGTCTTACCGTATCTGCCATACAGGGCACTACTAGATGATTTGAACCTAGAAAATTTATATAGTAGACAGATATGCGCTGTTAAGATCATGACCGCTAGCCCTAGTCACTAGCTCAAGTAGATGCAGAAACTTAATATATTTATTAAAATATATTTTTAATAAAGAAGAATAAAAACAATCACTGTCAGTATTAATAACACAAAAAAGATTTTATTTATGTCTATATAAGTAATAACACACAAACTTTAAAATTATTATATAAGAAAAAATTATATTTTATGTTTCATTATTATTTACTATTATTTTTATTTGTTTTAACTTTTATTTTTAATCTTAGAAATGTTGAGTATAGATGAGCTACCCAGATGACACACTTAAAAGACTTTCAAACATTTGATTCCAGGCTAAAAGTCAGCAGCCACACCAATGCTCGCTTCCAGATATATATCAGCAACCAATGCAATGTGAACATGTTAGCATAGAATCATGCCGACAGGATTGTGCATCTGAACAGCATGATATTATTGGAGAAAACATGTTCTTCATCCAGTACAGGAAATGGACATCTGTCTGGTGAAGGAATCATGCATGTAATATAATAAAAATAATGCTTCGTATGGATGGGAGAGCGGTCTATCTTGCCGTGCTTATCCTCCCAATCCATAGAGCTGGAATGGGTCAATGGTGCAGGAAATACATCTGCATCCATTTCAATGATATGACTGCCTCTTTGAGGTCATGCATTCAGTTGGACTCATCGGCCTAGGTGCTAAACACTTCACATTACATTGATATAAATGTCCATATATTTTTCCACCAGCATTGACACAACTATGAAACAAATAGTCCGAAATCAAAACCCCTTTAAAACTAACATATATTTAAACGAGTCTAGCAGCCATCTACATTCAACTAACATTTAAATCATTTTATTAATTTATTTTAAAAAAAAAAAATCTTTAGTTTAAGGTTTTAAAATCATTTTAAAATGACACATTATATTTAACTTATTTTTTTACTACAAATATTATTTAACCTACTTTTCCTTTAAATTCAATAATGCACAAATAACAATATGTGTTTCTACTTTTAAATTTAAGTTTGCAATCGCAAACCCCTACCATATTACAAACAGATATTAAGCATGAATAAATAATAGAAAAGCAATACATATTTTAAGAGATTACATTTTAAACTTTAGCTATTACTTTTAACATTGCAAGATTTTAAAAAAATAAGAAATAAAGTTCATGTTTGCTCCAGAGAGAACGTCTATAGTTAATATTAAAGAACTTAATGTTCGGAGATTTTAAATTGAAGAGTTTATATTTCATATTTATAATTTATACTTTCCTTTCTCCATGCTCGTTCCCTCGCGATGAAAATTTATGAAGACTTATGATGATTTATGAAGATTTTCTATGACTTCTGAAAACGGGATCCGTGGAGATGATAGCTGCCTTCGGCCGGCCGGTCCGAGGGAAGCGCGATTATACAGATTACATTTTTGGTAACAGCGACAATATTTATTTTAACTTTTCAGCAACAATGAAACGAATTAAAAATTCTAATTCTCTACTTAATTATTTCCTTTGGATTTTCTTTTTATAGTCTTCAGGCACCTTATCTCTTGAATGCATGGATCGATCTCATATTTCATATCTATTTTTCATTGGTTCATTAGGTTTATCGAAATAGATTTTGGGTTTGTGGCTAGGTAGATTTTGGGTTTTCCACTGAGGTCTGTGTCACTATCTCTGGGCAGGAAAAGCAAGTCTTTTGCTTCTATTTCTCGACTCCTATCTCTTTCGTAATCTCATTTCAATGGCCATTTTGCCCCAAGGATCTGTTTGTAATTTTTATTTTTAAGATTAAAAACTCTCTTCGTTATTTTTAAAATCAAAAGGTTTTTTATTTAAAGATTAGAATCTTTGCTTCGATTCTATAATTTTTTTAAAGCTTATCTTATTTTAATATTTAAATCAAACATATTAATAAATTAATAATTCATTATTTGTGCATTTTGAACGTTTGTGCTTTTAATTCAGTATTAGATATTTACAAAAAAAATCAAGTATTAAAATTTAAATGTAACGCATATATATATATCCCGTTATAATATATATAGTATTTATCGCTGTCAAAATGTTTCCAAACTTGAAATAAAATAAATTTATGTCATGGCCATATAACCTTGAGTTACCCAGCAGTAATAACAAGAACACATAGCGAGAAATAAAACAGTTTCATTTAATAAATAAATATTATTATTTTAATTGCTTGTATACATAAATTATGTTAGACAAGTAATTCCAATCTAAGATTATATTTCTTTACATTTTATTAATTATTTTTTAAATGTTTTAATAAATATAATAAAATCTTTTTTATACAAAAAATAATTAAAGGAAATCAATATTATTTATACTGTAAATAAATAATATTATTTTAATTACTTGTATACATAAATTATAACAGACAGTTATGTTAATTAATCTCATTAATTATTTTAAAATGTAGTAATATATGTGCTTATAGTATTATGACAGAACTCGTGGCACATGTTTTTCACATCTATGACTTGGATTTGAATTCAGACCAGATAAAATCTAGATTTTTTTTTCAGGTTCTAGTGAGATTTCAAATTATTTCATGTGACCAGCTAATATCGGTTGGTAAATGGGTATCTATTTCTTATTTGCTAGACTGCAAAACAAGAATTTTAAAAAAAATTATCTCTCTTCAACAATTTTTAAGTCTGATGAGTAATATTTTCTTTTTCATTACTTTTTTAAGTTGAGGGAAGACCGTTGGAAATTATTTATTTAAATGTCATTTTGTTTTATTTTGTATAAAGTGCATACACATTAATAATATAAAATTGCTGAAAAAATTGAAAAGGAAAATTACAACTGTTTGATTACAGATAACTGGAAACTAAAAACCCTAACATGTGGTAAAATTTTACATAAAGCATAAACAGAAAGAGAATGATCTATTTATCATAAAGAAATAATAATAAAGAATGGCATGGAACATTTTTTTTATTGCAAAAGTTAAACAAAACTGTAAAGAATTAGTAGAGAAAGGATCCAATCATACAAGAACTCAATCCAATTTTTTGATGAAAATATATTAAGATCAACTTTACATAAACTTGTTTAGAGCTACTAGCAGGCTCTTTATATATTATATATTGGTAATGCAAGCTATATAAGTCATGTGACTAATTTTTAGTAATATTATGTTTTTGCTATTAGGGCTTTGTCCATATTAAAATGCTAAGCCTACTAATATATTGTACTGGTCAAAACATGTTTATCCATCTAACACGAGCTGGAACTCACAAAATGTACTTCAAACCCAGTCAAGCCCAAGATTTAAGTCAGGGACCAGTCTGGATTCGAGCCCACTCTCCAAGCCCCAGATCAAACACCTAATGGACAACATAACATTAATGGCACATGAGAATTAATTCTTAATCTGGCCCGCTAGCAAATCGGAAAAAAAACAATAAGACTCACGGACTTAAACATATATATAAACAACTTAAATACTAGAGACATTCCAAAAATAAAATCTAATATATTTAATTAATAGGGGCTTTACTAATGAATAGCTATGGTCAATTCGTGAATTGGATTGATTTAATAATGAGACAGAAACTGATATATGATGAATTATAAAATATATTTATTGACAATTTCATATATACTTGATATAACCATTATTTAGCATTGGCAAAGGCCATTTTACAACAATAATTGATAATACATTAAAGATCATCCTTTTTAAGCTATTGTGCATGCACTTTTTACGAGTGTTAATAATAAATGAATACTTTCACTCCCAACACAAGATATAGTATTTAAGAAAAAGCGCATGCACAATAGCTTGAAAAGGCTGATCTTTAATGTATTACAATTTATAACACAATGCTATAAAAATAAATGCTTATTAACAATAATTGATACATTGGCAAATAGGTTTGTTGCTATTATTTATTGGAGCCAAATATCGTGCTATATAACAAATCACTACATTCCACTTATTAGTTATGCCCTTTCATCATCAGTTCGAGTGGCTATTATAAATATAATCAAACCAAGTCTGGAGTGGAGCTTAATAATACATCTGATTATGATAAATTTTTATATTAAATATGGGCATATAAAACATCCCAGATAGCTTTAGATCGAACGGGTTTTCAAGAATGTTTCGGTTCAATGCCGAAGATTGCATATTATGGAGATAGAGTTGGCTATAAAGATTTTACTAATATGCTACACACAAGTAAAATATAATAATAAAGTGGTTCTGCAGATGGATGAATAGATTTTAGGATTTTCATGACCAACACCGGTTTACCTCATGACCGATTGTCATGCTGCTAAAAGGGAACCTTGACTTGGTTCATAAGAGGTGGGGGACTTACATGCTAATCTGTCCCTTAGCTCAGTCTTAGCTACTGCACTACCCATAAGAGAGGAAGATGGGATGGACTTACCATGGCTCCATCTTATATATATCAAAACAGCATAAGGTTAAAATATTGATAAATTTCACATCCGCCAAGCCGAAGGATATTATAAATTAAATACCATATATTACATGAACACTAGTTTATCAGCTTGATCAAAAGAGCCAATTCTTCTGTAGCATGAAAAATACATATATGCTACTGATGGGAATATATATATACAAACTTTACTTTATCCCGTTCAATCTTTTAGTTATCGATAATTAATAAACTCTTAAAGGGGGGGGGAGTATATTTAAGAGACTTACGAATACTTTAATATAAGAAAAATATACTTATGATTACACTCCAGGCTAGTTTAATCTTTAGTAACATAATATTTAAAGGTTGAAAGTTTGGATTTATAAGCCACATTTTATATTTACATTAATTATTTACTAAATGACAAAATAATAATGAGTACAAAGGGTCGCCATTATTTATAAATTAGGGTTTTAAAATAGAGCGCTATATGATGCTATAATTAATACAATATGAAGATTTTAAATAATATCTTCAAAAAGAATATATTTTGTAACTAAATGTGCACTGCTTCGAGACATAGGCATAATTAATAAAAACTAAAATAAGCAAGAGAGAAATAAATATAACTGCAGTGATTAAGTTATATAGCAAAACAAGAAGTTAATAAAGGAAATTAACACAAGTATGTCATTTATAGAATTGATATATTATTGATAAGACAATTTAGAAAGCGTTTACAATAATATAGTTAGCTAACCTGATTTTGAAGCAATAATGATTAATTTGAATTTTACAGAGCTCTGCGATTTTAATAATTTTAAAAAATAGTTCTTCTATAGCTGGACTGGAGATACTTGAGCTGGAACGAAGGTGAGTTCTTTGGCTGCTTATGGCATCTTCTCTTTAGTTGGGAGATGATTTAAGATGGTATTCCTATAGCTGGACTTGGGGTAGTTGAATTTGAAAGAAGATGAGTTCTTGTAATGGCTTATGGCATCTATTATTATAAGCTTGTTAAGGCAACAGTTGTTGCTCCGGCCTTGGATGGATCAAATTCCAAAGTTCCATCATGGGAAAGGCAGCAAATTCTTGCTTGACTAGCAGGCCATAGCTAAATTAAAAAATTTTCAGCTTCTCATAGTAACAGCTCTTCAAAAGCAAGATGGAGTATATATCCCGCTTAAAATCTAGCCTATTTATACATTTCCACCAAGCCTTAACACCTTTTTGAATTTTGTTTGCCTCAGGACCAATCGACTTTTAATTAAACAAAATCATATAATCTAATTTCTACTACTGATAAAGTCTCCAAGATGTTATTTTTAATTTACTTAAAAAAAATTATTAAAATATATAAATTATATAATTTTGATTCTGTTTTCATTAATTAAATTTCTTTTTAGGTGTTATAAAATGTTAAGGCTTAGCAGATAGTAATGGTATTCTGATTTAATGATAAAATCTTTTGTTGAAACAAATTCAATCAGTAAACTAGATTTTACTTTTACCCCAGGTGCGGTCACTAATTGATTTCTTGTTTACACAAAATTCCCATTTTTAATTATAAACCAATGACTTTTATTTTAACTTGATATAAATAACTTTTAACATATTTTCCTTCCCAATATTATTTGTTTAAAAAAAAGCAAATTTGACAGATCTAAAAGAAAATACTTTAGCTTCAATTATATCTATAAAACATTAAATCAGAAAACCGTAGTTTTAAAGAAAACATTTTATACTATTTTTATTTAATCTTAAATATATATATAAATCATTATGCCATTATTCCAAGGTTTAAATTAACCATCCACATATGAATATAATACCAATATAAATTTTAGAACTGACTTATAGATTAATAAAATATTTTATGAAAAATTATGAGGATTTCTATGCTATAATTTTATCAAACCTGTCTAATTATAGCGTACTTTTGTATGTAAATGGATGATGCCATTCAGGCAGCCATGATGGAAAACTTTACTGCTTGACTTATACATAACATTTTGACATTTAGAATAGGTTCGAAACTAGTTCAGACAAGTAGGTCATTAGGTTGATGGTGAAACGGAAAGAGATTGGAAGGTTTTCATTTCAATATGGGATCACTGAATTTAGTTCAGACCCATATAGGTTCTTTAGTTAAAGAGCTGAATTTGAAGACGTAGGTGTCTGAAGATTTAGATCTTTTTCTTAAAAATTAAGAATTAGATAAATGCTTGGCTTGAGTTAGTATTTTGAATCCAATGTCCCTAGCTCCTCACTAAAGAGAGCCATAGCTTGAAACCGATCTGGGGATGGGGACCATCATAGATAAAGGCTTCAGGTACTTTCTCTTGTAGCATTTACCATTAAAAAATAATTAACTAAGCTTATTTAGAGCAGTGGTCTTCAACCTTTTCACACCTGCAACCTAGCAAAAATAAGTATAAGATTTTATAAACCAGCATAAGTTTACAGATAAATTTTCTTAAAGATGTAACCTGCTTAGCATTAGATAAGCATAATTGTTATAACTGACCAAAACAGCACACTAGTTATTGTGTATTGTAATGATGTTGCTTACCTTCACATGCTGAACACAGAAAACAATACAATAACAATCATTCTCATTAATGTGCTTGCATTTCTATGTTTATTATTTCTTTGTTAAAACATTCAAGAATAAAATGTTATTCACCTGAATATCGGGAAATATCATAGCTAGAGTAATTACACGGCAATGATTATGATAAATGTAATATCTGTATTTAATGTTAAATGTACAAGATGGTTATATATATATGGAGGTTGTCTTTTGATAGTAGTAAGGGCAAAATAGAAATCGCATAACTAATCACCGTACAGTCAAAAAAAAATTCACTGTATTTTAAATCTGAAAAAATAAAATGAAACGTGTAAAAGTCTGAAGTTTTGATGTTATTGTAATTTTTTTTTTTTGTGCTGGTGTGTTGAAAGGATCAAAAAATGTAATTAATAGGAAAAGTTTTTTAAAAAAAAATGGTAAAATAGATATCGTGTAATAGAAATAAAGCCAAAAAAAAAAATTGCAAAGTTATTTTTTGTTTGTTTTTATTTTTAAAAAAAGGTTAACAGAAATTGGTTTTAAAAATAAAAGTTTTAGTATATTAGTGGTATACAAATAAAGGCAAAAAAGATATCACCTTACAGGCCAAAAAAAAAAGTGGCCGTATTTTTAAACAAAAAAAAACCTGAAACTTGAAAAAGTCAAAAATTTTGATCTTGTTTTAACACATAAACAATGCCAACAAGCGGCCATGATTGGCTATAAAAAAATAACTGGAGTTTGTATAATAAAAAACTTTTTTTTTTTAATTTTGAATTTTTTTAGAAAAATAATAAAAAAATTAATTCTACCCCTCCACAAACATCTGTGATAAATAAAAAAACAAATTAACTTATGTATGATTGATTAGATTTCATTTTTGTTCTGTTTCTTTTTTTTTAACAGGGTAAAAATGCGATGAAAAAATAAATAAAAACTTTATATTAATTAAAAGTTTAAAATCTTATTATTTTGTTATTACTAACTTTCTTGCCAGTCTAGTGCGGTCCAGCAGAAAACTTCTGTGGCCCGGTGCCAATCCGTGGCCCGGTGGTTGAAGACCACTGGTTTAAAGCTATTAGCAGGCTCTTTATATATTACATATTGATAATGCAAGCTACATAAGTTGTGATATGTGACTAATTTTTACTAATAAAATAATTTAATTAAATGGCATAACTTTAAAAATCAATAAAATAAAAATTAAATTATCAATAGCAGATGAAGGGATATATCTTTAAAAATAAAGATCATAATTGTCCAAGTCGTGAATGTTTCTCTGTGACTTTACAAATGTGAACATTACATTGCAGAAAAGGATAAGAAAAGCATTGACATTTTTAAAATTGTGGTATTGACAAAAACTTGAGAATTTCATGGATAATAAAATAAATAAGTGGATAGTTTAGGTCAGACCTGAACTCTGATTTAAAGCACAAATGACTATCTTAAAATGCTTTTATTTTGGCCATATCATGCAGCAATCCAATTTAATTAAAAGTATGTAATGGGTGAAAATGTTAATTGGTAAAAGTAATAAAGAATGACCAGCAATGAGGTGAATAGATTTCATTGTTACAATAGAAAATGTGCTTTTAAGCAGAATAAAAAATAAAAGGGTAAGACATTCAAAATAATGCTATTCATATGGTAACGAAAATGAATATTGACCTAATAGTACATCATCAGCATCAACATCATGATAATTTATTCAACAGCAGTATAATAATGATAGCAATAATTTAATTCATTTCATTTTTAAATGCTTTTCTTAAACTTAGAAATTGTTTTTGTTTGTTCAAATTTTATAATTGATTTTTAGCATACTTTAGGTCAACATGGTTGTAACAAGAATCTTGGCCTGAGGGTAACCTTTGAGCATTCCATCATCAGATTTTCAATTGGATGGATGGTTGAAGAGTTGGAGTGTGAAGTTGATTGAAGCCTGTCCATTACATTATGAAAATTGGCTATCTTAATATATATCAGCACTTATTGCATATATGTGTAGAGATGATAATCTGGACCAACTGATGATTGCTGGTTTAGCATGAAATATGTATATTGGTGATTATTTATCTTTTCAACATATATGTGTTCAAGTGTATCAGTGTTATGAGAAAGAGTGGTGAGTATTGTGTCATGTGAAAGTCTGTGCTCATATACCCTCTACATATCATACTTCTATCAAGCAGATTTTTTTCAAAATTTGCATGTACTAGTGATTGATGACATTGCAGTATTTCAGGGTTGTACAGGCTAACAGTATTGACAGGGTTTCAAACTGCAATGCACAATAGATGACAGTATTATGCTTTCATTGAATTTCATTGCTTTTTCACTAAAAACTAAAAAATACAAAAGTTTTGTAAACGATTTTTCATGTCCACAAATTTCATTTCAAGTACTGGAAAAATGGCAACATTGTTTAGATTCTCAGTTTTTAAACTGGAATATGATTTTAAAAAGTTGGCTACAAAATATCTGAATATTAAAAAGGCAAAATAATATATAAAAATATATAAACAATGAGCATTGTAATTGCTCAACAAACTTTGTGATAAATGCTTAACCAGAGAAAACATTTAAAATATCTGTCAGGAACCCCCCACCCCCAACTTCTGATCAATGGTTTCGTGCTTTGGCACTCCTCAGAGAGGCACTAGGATAGCTTCAGACATTTAATTTGATAAGCAATACACTAAAAGTAATATGTATATATTTTAAATCACAATTTTGGTTGTTATATATAACATAAATTATGGAATATCCATATATTATTTTTAAAATTAGTAATTGTATTAATTAATTTATGGATACTCCATGTTTTTTTATTTCAAGTTAAATATAACAATCAAAATTGTGGTTGAAAAAAAAATGTTTCTTTAAATGTATTGCAATACTCCTCAAATTAAATAAAAATGTTTTCTTATAAAATATTTATATATATTATTTAATGTATATATTTAGAATCAAAGACCAGTTATAGATTGCTTATATATAAATTAAAAATTAAATATAATAAAAACAAGTAAAAGAAAGTTAATGAATGAATCATATTAAGAGTAAGAAAATTGATTAAATTCAAGATGAAAAAGATTTTCATCAACAAAATCAGTTTTATATTTGTTAGCAAGGGAAAGAATATAGGAAAATTTCAATATATTGCACTTATAAGTTTTAATAAAATAATGATAATTCAATTTATTTTATTTGTAAATAAACAATTCAAAAATGATCGCAGGCATTTATAAAATAGTACACACACATATATATATATATTAGTAACATCAATGTAATATTCATTTATTTTATATTTGAACCATATGTAATCTAAAGAAAATGTAACAACATCGAACAAACTATTAAATTGAAATTACTATCTATGAAGAATGTTCAAATTCATGACTTTTTGAATCATAAATGAGATTTTTGTAATTGCACATTCTAATAGTTTAATGTTATTCTCTAATGTAAATAAAATTTTTATGTCTGTTAATAAACTTTCATCTACTTTAATATGATTTATCTTTTAAAAATATATTTAAAATATTTGTCCTGATGATATTGTAATTTATTTTTATTGGATTGATTGTATAAATACCATAAAATAAATCCATAGTTCCGGAGAGGCACCAGTAATATATATGTTTCTATTTTAAATATTTGATCTATTTTCTAATAATTCATGTAATAAAACAACATTTATAAAGAAGAACATGGGTTTTGTATATATATCCATAATTTTATGACTTATTAGGCACTGCTGAATATGATAATAATAATAATAAATGATGATGATGATGATGATGATAATAATAATAATAATAATAATAATAATAATAATAATAATAATAATAATAATAATAATAATAATAATAATAATAATAATAATAATAATAATAATAATAACAATAATGCAAGTATATATTATGAGATACACTATACATTATCATTAAAAATAAAACAAAATTGACTAATATTAATTAAACTTGCAAAACTCCGTACAGTAGTGCCACCCTAATCAATGGATGCCAGAAAGCTCTGGTTAGCACAGGGTGGCACCACTGTATGGAGAGTTTTGCCTGTTTAATAACAATTATGTGTTATTATAAGACATGGAGATCATGTGATGTTTGGGGATCTAAATATTAATTATTGATAAAAATTAAAGCTTGATTATAAAACTACTCTATCTTAATTAATTCAAGATTATACAGTTAACAATATTTATAAAAATATGTCTAAGTCGCTTCCAGAGCTAAAATTTTAATATAAAATTATGACTGTCACAATCAAATAAGGAAAAATGATAGTATGTAATAATCAAGTATATTTTTTAAATGATTTTCTGTTACTTTCATAGATAAAGATGGATATCCACCTTATTATTGCCTTGACAACAGATTCATATTGTGATTGTTATTGATATAAGCATTGTTTATGTGTGGATTGCTTTCATCTATTTATATTTATAAACCTATCTAGCCTTGAGCATTATTAGCTTTATTATCTAAGTAATACGTAGTTCCAGTACAGTTTGAAAGTTATAATTGATTACTTGTTAGTCTTCTTTCAGAACAAGTTATATTTGATTGTTAAATGAGGTTTATTTCAACTTTTTCTGAATTAATAATTTCACTCTTTTTAGTCAAACTGCAATCTCTAATGTCTATATAAACATCATAAATAAAGGTGAGTATCCACCTTTATCACAAAAAGGAGGTTGTCTTGACAATAGATTGAGATTGTGATTGTTATAGACCTTGTTGAAGTGAGGCTTATTTTCATGTATTTACATTAACACATTTTACAAAAAGTTAAATTATGCAAAATAGAACATTATTTGAAATACACATCAAAAGGTACTGGTTCATTTTGGTTATTGTTTAATTTTAATAACTTTAATGTCAGTGAAGTTTAAGAAATGATTTAATAAACTAAGTTTCTGGATTGATTTTTTATATGGAGTAAAGTAAACAAATAAATTTCAATTTGATTGTTTGAATAGAACTACCAACACATACCATGTTACTTTTATCTGCTTTTAAGGGTCTATAGTTAAAAGAAATTGCATTTAAATACATAATTATTGGCTTGGCATCAGATCTACATTCCTATGCAAATAAGTTGACTTATGTTCAAAATCTTAGTGTTTGTTTTACTTTCAGTCTAGTAAGAAAGAAGTAAATGGTGGCTTTGTAAACTGCATTGATTTCAGCGTTGAGCCCCAAGTTTTCATTGATAAAGGCAAAAGCCAAAAATTGAATTGCACTACCACTTTGTTAATTCTGATTGTCCAAGTTTTCAATAGATGTCACTACAGAAAAGAATAACAACCCTTTTTAGTGGAAGTGTTAAGACCCTAGGAAGTAACCTTCAATTATTATTTTAACAACTTTCTTTTAAAAAAATATTAAATATTACTAGATAACTATTGGCTGCTTGATATGCAACTCTAGTCAATAAAGATTTATATTTAAAGCAAATAAGTAAAATTATAACATGTTTAAGTTAATTTTATTGTTATATTATCTCTTTAAAAATATTTCCTTGTAACATTTAATGTGGTAAGGGGGGCAGACTTTGAAGTTAAAGATTCATGCATTATAACTCTACTTTGTCAATTCCAATTCTCAACTTCCTATGAACTACTGAGTAATAAACCATTCTTTTTTTTTTTTAGTTATTAATATTTCAATCTAGATGAGTGTTGGTAAATGCAAATTGATAACCACTCAGATTTTAAAGACTATTATATTTCCTTTATTGCTGACTCTGTCCTGGTCCAGTATTCAGAACTTTGCAAAATTAAAATCATTATCAAATACAGAATTTTTTATAATCCGTAGATCACAACTTATTTTTATGGTTTTTATTCATCGCTGCAATAACATATGACATCTCAAATTCTTGTATCCTCATCAAAATTATAGTTCACTTGGTTGACAGTTAATTCTAAATACAAGTGGTTTTCTTTACCTTTTTTCCAACACTATCTTAAAATTCTCAAATATATATTTTTTCTTATATTATTTTATCTACTAGTGAATGGAATAAATATCTAATCTTTACCTTCATATTTAATTATGTTTATGGTTATTATATCTTTTAGTTTCAATGTGATAATTGTAAGTTAACTAAATGTAAAGATAAACAATAAATATCTATCTATACCAGTGGCCCTCAATCTTCCTAATGCCATAACCCTTTAATACAGTTCCTTATGTTTGTGGTGACCCCTAAGCTGTAATTTTGCTACTGTTATGAATCAAAAATGTGTTTTCCAATGATTAGGTGACCCCTGTGAAAGGGTTGTTCGACCCTCAAAGGGGTCACGACCCACAAGTTGAGAACTGCTGATCTATACTATTAATAAATAGTAAATTTAATATTTTTAAGAGTATTTTTAATGTAATTTTTTTACTCTACACTAGAACTATGTGGTATATAATCTTGAATAATTAAATGATATACAATAGTGATGCTATTAAATCCCTATTCATAGTTAGAATATCCATATTCCCAGATTAGCTTCTGTTTACAATCTTCATCAGTGAGAAGCTTGGAAATAATTTTTTTCTGGACCTTTTAGAATCAATACACCTCTCATCCAGAAACCTTCTTTACTATTATTTGATTATCAAATTAAATGACAAGTTTTAAAACAGCTTACTATTTTATTGATGAAGGTTATAAGTCAAAATTAGTTTAAAGACAAAGATAGGTAGAACTGAATTTAGTTTTAAAAGCAGTATCATTTAGGATTTATTGATTATGGAAAATAATTGTTTCTAACAGTATATGTAAACAGTAGTCATGTGATGTTGTTGCTAATATTTCAATGCATCACACTACATCTTAACAAAAAAAATTTTAAAGGATTTTTGGCTAAAGTAATGTTTAATCGATTTGCTCAAAATATGAAAATAAAGATTGATTATGATGAATTAGAAGAAGTTAACAGTTACAAATACCTTGGTCAGATTATTAATACAGATGGAAACATAATGGAGGAAATTAATCATAGAATTAAACTTGGTTGGAGTGCTTTTGGTAGAAATAACTTGATACTAAAAGGAAATATGCCCATGTGTTTGAAAAGGAAGGTTTTTAACAAATGTGTTTTACCAGTTCTTACTTATGGATCTGAGACTTGGATACTCAATAGAAGAGCAATACAGAGACTTCAGACCACTCAAAGAAGTATGGAGAGATGTATCTTGGGAATAACAAGAAGAGATCAAAAATGCAATGTATGGGTAAGAGAACAAACAGGTGTTACTGACCTCATTGAAAAAATTAAAAGATTGAAGTGGAGTTGGGCTGGACATATTTCTAGAAGAGATGATAATAGATGGACAATTGAAATTTTAAACTGGATTCCAAGAGTTTGTAAAAGACCCAGAAAGAGACCACATGTGAGATGGATGGATGAAATAAGAAAGTGTGCAGGGGTGATGTGGAGAAGAGAAGCTAAAGATCAGAGAAGATGGATTAAACTTGGAGAGACCTTCATCTTGCAGTGGATTGATAATGGTTGATAATGATGATGATGATGATGATATATAGGTGAATCACAATATTATCTTGGAAAGTTTATGCATCATACAAAATCTTACATAATAATAATAATAGTTTTAATTTTTAAAAAATTACAATATTATATCAGATGAAAAGCAATTAAAGAAGATTAAAAGAGACAGGATGTATTAATACATAAAAATCTGATTAACTGCCAATTTACAATAATAATATTCAACAAGTTTAATATATTAAGTAATCAAAGTGAGATAAAATCACAGTGACATTAATTTATACATTTTGTGATCTCATTCATTTATTTTAAGCAAAAAAAAAACTGATGATAGTTAAATATCAAGATGTTGAAAGCTGCCTCTAGTAACATTTACTAATTGTTCCTTTGTGAAAGTTGTTAAATTTATACATTAATTGTTAAATTGTATAAGTTATGTAAATTATATTTAATAGTATTAGCTCTCTCTATATCTATATATAATAAATACTAAATAAATTGAGCCTTAAGTATACAAGTAAATTCAATGGAAGCAGAAACCTTCAGCAAGGACGATTGTGCTCATGCTTCCATAGATGTTTAGGAGAATAAATCTTTGCTTTTAAATATTTGTCCCATGAGTATAATCATTCTTTGTTATCAGAGGTTGTCTGCTTCTGTTTAATTTATTGCTGTAAATTTACGAATATTAAATCTTCAAAGTGCCATCTATATTATTATATTTTCCATATATATGATGGAAAATAACAAACCAATTTTTGGAAGACATGCAAAAAAAATAAATGATCTCCAATATATGTATTTCATGCTAAACCAGCATTCATCAGTTAGTCCAGATAATCATCCCCACATACATATATAATCAGCACTCAAATTATATTTACGATAAAAAATCTTCAAACTTTAATGGACAGGTTTCAATCTTCTTCACTCTTCAGCAGTGATGATATGGATGGCTGAAAAGTTGGAAAGTGGAGAAGATTGAAACCTGTCCAAACTTTAATGGACCGGTTTCAATCTTCTTCACTCTTCAGCAGTGATAATATGGATGGCTGAAAAGTTGAAAAATGGAGAAGATTGAAGCCTGTCCATTAAAGTTTGAAGATTTGATATCTTAATATAAACTGAGCACTGATTATATATGTGTGATGATCTGGACCAACTGATGAGTACTGGTTTAGTACAAAATATGTATATTGGAGATTATTTAACTTTATTGCATGTATGTGGCCATATGTATTAGTTGTATAACATGGAGTGGATGACAAAAGGGAGTGTGAAAGTCTGGGTTCAAATTCCTCTAACTATATGTAGCTTAAAAGTATATATAATATACTTGTATTTAAATATTACATATTCAGCCTGTATTCTACCCAACCCCCTTCTGTGTATTTAAATGAGTTTAAGGTCCTGTATATGTGAAGTCAAAATAACTTTTGGTCAACATGGGTATGAAAACAAAATTGGCAAACAAGTATTTTGAACATGTCACCATCAGATTTTTGATGATGTGGATGGCTGAAGAGTTGAAGAATGGAGATTGAAGCCTGACTATTAAAGTTTGAAGATTTGCTATCTTAATATAAACTGAACACTCGTTATATATCTGTGTGTGTAGAAAATGACAATATGGATCAAGTGATAAGTACTGCATTAGCAAAAAATATGTATATTGGAAATTATTTATCTTTTTCATATATAAATAGTCATGTGTGTTGGTTGTATAAGATGGAGTGGATGACTAAAGAGAGCTTGGAAGTCTGGGTTTAAATACTTTCTAATTACCTCTAGCTTAAAAGTACACCTGGGTCTCATTTTACGCAATAGATAGGTTCCTCAGAAAACATGTGCAAATGAAATCGTGCAAAAATAGATGTAACTTACATTGAAAAAGGGGGAATGCAGTCTGTGATGTTTCAAAATTCGCGTAAGAGCAAAACACCAATGTAAAATTACTTTAAAATTCGTGCAAAAAAAAATAAGGAAATAAAATATGACTAATAAAAAATTTCAAATTGGAAAAAAATTGATACAAGACAAACTTTTTTTAACTATAATATTTAATTTTATTCAAAATAATATATTTTTATGCATAATTTACAAACATGTTCGTTTGCAAACAACTAGCGCCAACTTCACACTCATGTTGTAACAGTGGTTTTCTGGTGACAACGTAATTAGTAATTAATCTTTGAGACGATGATTTTATTAATTGTTTATGAAACTAACAACTAAAAATTAAATTCTTATTTTTGTCCTTAATTTTCAATTCGGTTTAAAAATCAAATTTCACATTAATTTCAAGTCGCAGTAAGTAATTTTTAAATTGTTAATTACAATTAAAAATCAGATTTTAATTTTTAATTGTCAAATTTAATTATGCCCACTGCTATTACTGACCTTTTAAAAATAAACTTGTGGACACTAAATGATTAATAATTGATTATGTTCTTTTTTAAAAAGCAAAAACAGAATGTGATTTAAAATGCAAAATTAACACGTACAATGTTTGAACAAATTTACATTATAAACTTGTAAAATTTAATGTGTGTATACATAAAATGTAGAAATTATGATTTTAATTTCATTATTACATAAAATCTTACTATTATAAAGCACTGAAAATATTGAAATTACTAAAATGAAAGTCGAATTCCAATAATGTGCTATTACTTTCAATATAACATAAGTGTGCAAAATTTATTATTTAAAGTAATAGTGCATTATCGAAGTTCATACACCTGGGTCTCTTTTTACGTGGACTTATTTAACACACTTCCGGTGAAACACAAATCACGTAACTTCAAAATCGTGTTAAATAAGTCCGCATAAAAAGAGACCCAGGTGTATATAAAATATACTTGTATTTAAATATTATATATATATAACTGAACAAGAGTTATAAACTGTTTAAGACAAAATTTCTATGGGCATTCCATTTTAATAATACAGTTTTCTCTAATGGCAATTTCTAATCTCACTATATATATGCACTGCAGTCAAATAACAAAGAATGCATTAAACTTTTTTTTCTTTAATTAATATCCAATAACAGAATGCTAAATGTTTTTTTTTCTTTAATTAATATCAAATAACAGATTTGTAAATTCTTCTTTTTTGTTAGCTATAAATCTAATCAAATTCTTGTTATTGTTTTTTTAATATAGTGCCATAGTTTAAATTTATTTTAAGTTATTTCTCTTTTTTTTTTATTAAAACAAATATAAATCAATTAAATTTATTTTATTTTATTTATTGTAAGAAGTTTTATTATTTTTATCTTTCTAAATAATGCAATTCTTATATATATATATCATACTTGTATATACAGACATGCACATTTTAAAAGTATTATTTAATCAGTATATTCATATCTTTATTTAATTGCTCTTTTTTACAATTCTTACTATTTCACAAAAGTATTGCTATTTCATTGATATACTGCTGAATGGCTATCTTTTGGATTCTGTGTACTGTATTACAATATATATATATTGTAATGCTCACAACATATATGTTGTAAAAACACACACATATATATGCATTACACACACATATATATATATATGCAGCATGAAAAATTGGGGTGTTTTTTATATTAATTAGAGCTTGTCAATAGTTAAGTCATATCCTGCATATTGCACAGAATAATATAGTATGTGTGTACTAATATAAAGTTGAGAGAAAAAGTAAAAATAAACTCACAAAAATTTTTGTAGATATTTTCTACATGTCACTGGGAATAGTAACAACTATAAAGGATTAAATAATTCTGAATGTAAAATAAAATTTCATTATGAAATAAATTTTAAAAAGATCTAAATAAATATTAATGTTGGATTCTGATTTTGAAATCAAAAATAAGCATGTTAATCTGATTATTGTAAAGATTTATATTATCTATTTTGAAATCTTTTTAATTAATTGAACAAAATTTATATTTATCAGAAATCTTTCTTTAAGTAAAAACTTGATATACTTTGATAAAACTTCAAAGTTGCTTTCAAAAGGATTAAAATTGTTTTAAATCAAGATAAAAGGATAAAACAAGTTTTTAATTTAGTGTTTGTGTCACCTCAGCTGACCATATAAAAAGAGTTGATAAAAAGAATAGTTTACTTTAGCTAGTAGTTTTGGTTAATAATATTTTGAGAAGTAGTTGGCAGTAATTATAACTGGCCAGAAGTAGTTAGCTAGTGGAGTAGTCTGAGATCAGGACAGAAAACTACTATGAAGATATAAGACTGCAAGGAGGGTAAGTCAAAAGACTACTCTATAGTTCACAATGGTGGAGTTTGAATTCACAAAAAAGTGTCAACTTCAAGTGTTTCATAGCTACAAATGTGTTCTAAAAATGGTTTGCTTGCCTAAAGTATATCTAAATCCTGGGCAGAAGGAGATCACTACAGTTAACTGATTATACCTTTCCTGATGATGATAATACCTGGACTGTACCTTTCCTGCTGACACAATCCTGGACTGGCTCTTACCAAGAAAATCTCAGCTTGCTGAAGTAATTATATATATGCTATTTTAGCTATATGCAGAGAAGCACAGATAAACATATATAGCGAGTAGCATTATATATAATGATAGTAAAATTTTAAATAAGCTATATGCAGAGAAGCACAGATAAACATATATAGTGAGTAGCATTATATATAATGATAATGAAATTTTAAATAAGTTCTTTTGAAGTAATTTTTAGAAATGATATTTTAAAGAAGTAACTAATTTTACTTAAGTTAAACATCTAAAAATGCAGATTTAATTTACAGACATATTTGTTTTTTCCAGAGAATAAGTAAAAATATTTAAAATCTATATTTTTAAATTTAAAGTAATCCTGTCTGTCAAGATTGACTTTATTTTTTTAAAAGAAAAATGAAAGTAGATTTATATTTAATAAATGACTCAAATAATTTTTCTTCAATATACACACATATATAGGAATGTTATATACTTTCAACAAAAAATTTAATTGTGAAAATGTATATTTTAATAACTTATATTATTTTGACCAGTTAAAATATATGATATAAACACCAGTGTGTGCATACATTTCTACATGCACAAACATATATGTTAATTATGTGTTATAAAAATTAATGACATTTATTATTTAGATAAATTCAAATATGATAGATGAATTTCATTTATATGTTAAATCAATTATTGTACTGCACATATGTGAACAGATTCTGTCTTTTCCAAAGACTTTATCATGTGGTTGAGTGTTAGTATTCATTCATTTATAGTTAAAATCTTCAAAGCGCATGTGCAACAGCATAATGCTGTTTTAAAATATTACAGTTTATAAACATCGTGCTATATAAAAATGATTTATTTACATACATATATGAGGTATTGTAAATCAAGATAACTTGAATTTTGTATTAATATTGTAATCACAATGTAATAAATTGAATTTTATTTTTATGTTAATCAACACGTATATAAAATTTAATCATTTTGTTAATTTTATTAAATGACAATTAAAAAATATTCATTATAAACTAAAAAAATTAATGTCTGTGCACATATCTATGTATGTGTTGTATTTAAACCCATTAAGAAGTATTGTAAATTGAATGCAATAATTTGAAAATTTGTAAAGTAATCAAAATCAAAAAGCTTATATGTACATAGCCATGTACTAAAGAATTTAATATATCACTTTTTTGGTATTAATAAACTTATACATCATTTTTAAAATTATTCCAGGGACTTAATTGTAAATGATTTTTTTAAGATTATATTATGTATTTGCGTCATTTTTTATCACAGTAGCAGTTATAGAGCTTACGTTCCCTGAACTAGATTTGAGCATAGGTCTCATATGGGCATCCAGGAGTTGGTTGGTGGTAAGAGTATATTCTTTAAAGACCATGCACTACATTTATTTTAGTTTAGTCTTATCAGAAATTAAGTTTATAATAGCTCAATATTAATGGTACTAAGTGGCCAGAGCATTGACAATGATCAGCATGTTTTAATATCCCAGCATTATTGTTTTTATGATTATATATTTAGATGGATTAGCACTTAAGTTTATGCAATGAAATTAATGTTTTAATAAATGCACCAAGATGGCAATGGCTCAATAGTTAGCCTGGTCTATAGTAGATCTATTTCCAATCCAGTCACCAAATTGACTTGATTTTCTTTGATTGTTGATCATTCATGGTGATGGATGGTTATTTACTTGAATATTACTTATATTAAAACAGACAAAACTCACTATATGTATGCCACCCACAGCAAGCTAGAGTAATCAGTGGGTGCCAGAAAGCTTGTGCATAAAATACCCACCTAATGCCTACTCATCCAACACCTCCAGACTAGTTTCTGGCTTATGGCATTCATCAGGAAGGAGCCTTGGATCTGAGAGCACTGCACCTAGATCTTAGAATCTAATGCAACCCTCCAGCAGTCACTTTTTATCTCCGCTTAACTACAAAACTATGAGTCTTAAACTGAAAACACCTTAATGTTTTCAATCCAAGCCCATTAGCTTACATAGTCATATAGGTCTGAACTGACCCATACATTTTGGTGTTTTGGGTTTTTTAATAACCATAGCCATCACTATCCTATAAGGCAGGATTGGTTTTAAGCCAATAAACATCACATGACCACCACTTCTTATGCTTGTGTATAACTGTTGTTAAAACAGGCAAAACTCACTATATGTATTGCTACACACAGCAAGCTACAGTAATTAATGGATGCCAGAAGGCTTGTGCATAAAATCCCCATCTAGTGCCTACTCATCCAATATCCCCTGACTAGTTTCTGGCTTGTGGCCTTTGTCAGTGATAAGCCTTGAATCTGAGAGCACTGCACCTAGATCTTAGTATCTAATGCAACCCTCCAGCAGCCACCATTTATCTCCACTTAACTACAAAACTATGAATCTTAAACTGAAAACACCTTAATGTTTTCAATCCAAGCCCACTAGCTTATGTAGTCATATAGGTCTGAACTCAGTTCAGTATCCATACATTTTGATGTCTTTGGTTCCTTAATAACTATAGCCACCACTATCCTATTAGGCAGGATTGGTTTTAAGCCAATAAACATCACATGACCACCACCTCTTATGCTTGTGTATAACTGTTGTTAAAACAGGCAAAACTCACTATATGTATTGCCACACACAGCAAGCTAGAGTAATCAATAGATGCCATAAGGCTTGTTTTCAGACTAGTTTCTGGCTTGTGGCCTTCGTCAGTGAAGAGCCTTGGATGTGAGAGCACTGCACCTAGATCTTAGGATCTAATGCAACCCTCCAGCAGTCACCTTTTATCTCCACTTAACTACAAAACTATATAAGGTAATGGGCTTGGCTTGAAAACATTAAGATGTTTTCAGTTTAAGACTCATAGTTTTGTAGTTAAGTGGAGATAGGGGTGGCTGCTAAAGAGATGCATTAGATCCTAAGATCTAGGTGCAGTGGTCTCAGATACAAGGCTCCTTACTGATGAAGGCCACAAGCCAGAAACTACTCTGGGGATATTGGATGAGTAGGCACTAGATGGGGATTTTATGCACAAGCCTTCGGGCATCCCTTGATTCCTCTAGCTTGCTGGGTGTGGCAATACATATAGTGAGTTTTGTCTGTTTTAACAACAGTTGTACCCAAGCATAAGAGGTGGTGGTCATGTAATATTATTTATACTTACTTTTACTTATAATTATAATGCTGGTAAATTTATAGTTAATTGTAATTGCCTAAGGAGTTAATTGAGCTGATTTCTCAGAGAGATCTCATGATCTCATGCTCTCCATTATATACAACATTACTTATATTTGTGGTATCAAACATTACTTTAAACATATCTTAAATATCATACCCCTTTGTAACCTTTGTTTGAAATATTTATATTTTTCAACTGGGATTGATAATGATTTTTTCACCCCACTAATTTGCATCACCCCATGTTTACACCAGGGACCCTGATTTACCCATTCCATTATAATATATATATATTATCAAAAAAAGCTTTCTATTGTAGTACCATCTATATTAATCTTGGGTAATGAGCAATTTCCAAATTGTAATACTGTTACACCTTCATCTTCAAATCAGTTTCTGGTTTGGAGTTTAAAATAAGAATTAGATCAATTATTTCACTGTCAACCATCTTTCAATACTTATTTATTATTAAAGCTAATAATTTGAAATTTAAAGAAATCTAATGTTTTGAATCTATAGCATATCACTAGGTCAGTAACTATATATTTTAGTATATGTTCTTTTCTAATTGAAGGCATCTTTACCTATTCCATAATTTAAACAATATCTCATAAAGTTAATCAGTTAATCCAATCACATGTTTTTCTTTCTTCTCAAATACTTATCTGTATATGTATATCATTTACACATAATAATTAAGTACTTACAAGTCTTCATTTGTATCACAAGCATCACCAATCAGGTCATTATCAACATCAAGCTACAAAAATAAGAATCAGTAAATGACGTCACCTTTAACAATTTCAGATTTATACAAAAAATTAAATTTATTTATAGAATAGTTTATGATTATTTAAAAATAATGATTGTTACACTTTATAATTAAAATATATAATCTATATAATATTTTAAGCTATGAAGACAAAAATTTAATATTAACTCATAAATTATAATACAGTGTGATTATCATATCTATGGTATGATAATTTGTTACTTTGTACTTCATCATCATCAATTTTCATTACAAATAATAAAAAAGAGGAATAGTAAGTCTTATTTTCTTTTTGAGAGAGTGTTTGAGTAAATATATTCATGCATGCACACTGAGCTGTAAATAAAGTAAATGAAACATAAATAGGCTTTCTCTTTATTAAATTATTATTTCACTGTCTTTATAATAATTACATTACTCTATTTTTAGTTGATGATTTGACATATATATAAATGTGTGCACTTTAAAACAGCAGTAGAATAGCAGATTCTTAGGTTGACGATCCATAATTTGGGATCCATCTTTCCTAATTCTGGTACTCATCCTTTTTATGAACCCCAAGCAATACATAATTTAATCATATATTTTTATAATAAATTGGATCACAGATAAGTAGATACATGTTAAAAACATCTATAACAGGGGTCCCCAACCTTTTTGCACTTAAGAGCACATTCTATAATACCGGCCAGGTGGTGAGTACCATTTATTTTTTCAATGTAAATTTATAGTTGGATATTGTTAATAATACACATAATGTACAAAAAAATATTTATTTCAAAAATAAAATTTTAACATATAATTAACATTTGTATTTTTACGTTGTAAAAGTATAGTATGCCCTACAATTTGATTACAATATAATACAATAATTTTTAAGAAATTTTAAAAATTAAATTTATTTGTATCAGATAAATAATTTTTTATCATATTCGGATAGCGGCGGGCACACGTAAAATGGTTTGCGGGCACCATGGTGCTCACAGGCATAGGGTTGGAAACTACTGATCTATATTATAAATTTTCATGAAAATTAAAAATTAAAGTCCACTGTGCTATTTTTTCATATAAATTATAATAAATAGCAAAAATGTCATATATAACAGCTATATATATATGTGTGTGTATATACTAACAAATACACATAAAAACCTTTTTTGGCATATAGTTTTGTACACTTTTCAAATGTTAAGCATCTATTTTAATGTTAACCAATTATTGCAAATAGAAGGCTACCTAGAGTTCTATAATGAAAGTAAAATAACAATAATAAAATAAACATGAATAAAACAAAAATTATGATACATAGATTCAATAAAAATGACTATATATCATATAGTTATTCTGTATATTGTTATGTTATACTGTCAATTCTTTCAACTTTCATTGAATCTATGTATTAAAATTTTATTGTTTTATTCATGTTTTACTTTATTTTTTTATTTTACTTTCATTATTGAACATTAGATGATATTCTATCTACAATATTTTGTTAATATTAAAAATTGAGAAGAGCACAAAACCATCTATAGAAAAAGGCTTTTTATATATAACTATTGATTTCTTTGTAATAATTATTCATATATATATTACAACAAGGCTGGGTTCAAACCCTATTCTAAAGTAGGGTAGTATATGGGCACACATATATTTAATCAAAATTGATATTAAATTCAATTATTTCTTTTAGTGTGTGTGTGTGTGTTTTAAATGTGGAAATACAAATAGATTAAAACAGAAGAGGGAGGGGGGTTATAAGGTTTGTGCTCTTGTATTTTGTTTAGAAGCACATGTATATATATTGCTGTATGGGTGAATAAGTGTAATAAATTCACTAAAAGAAGAAAAATTACATGGCCAAGTTTTATTTTCAAGATGGAAGACAGAGTACAGAATTGTTAAAAAGTTATGTTAAATGTACGAAAAGAATTAAAAATGTATAGATTGCTATCTTGATGGATAAAAATTATTTTAATTAAAAGGAAATTGTTTCAAGATGGAAGACAGAGTACAGAATTGTTAAAAAGATATGTTAAATGTAAGAAAAGAATCAAAAATGTATAGATTGCCATCTAGGGAGATAAAAGTTATTTTAATTAAAAGGAAAATGTTAGAAGTAAAAGACAATGAATGGTCGAATGTGGATTTTCGAGGTGTTGATTAAAATTCTTAAACATCAAGAAAGAAAAGTTGCTAAAAGGTTTTTGCAAACCTAAGAATACCATGTGGTTTCGTTTGAAAGAAAAGAGAGAAAGAATAAAAAGAAAAAAAAGAACAATGGAGATTAATTAACGAGTTTTGAGAATCGGAATTCGGCAGACATTCTAGAATTATTAATTCTACTAGCAGGATTGCAGAAACCATCAGCCACGAATAAGCTGGGGTAAGAACCAAAATGGGCTGGGCTCTGCCAGCTATCCTGCGGAGATACTACCGATGCCGTCTACATAGGAACGGAGCCCTTTCTAAACCATGAGCAGAATGACCTTCACTGAAAGACGCTGATCTTGCATTGAGGAATCGATGGAGAGACATTTACCAAAAAAGCACATATTCACCATGCTGCAGTATCAAGCAAACAATCATTGCCATTCATCTACACCTCCGGGGTAGAAAAATCAAGGTAATACAAACAATTTCTTAAATGCTATTCACCATGTAAATACAAATTTATTTCCAATAAAATAATAAAGCATAAAGGCTAAAAGAAAGAAAAAAGAAATCTTTGATATATCGCCAAACATAGTTCTATGGATGAATAGACTAGATAATGATTTATTTCATTTGTTTTGTATTCTTTGATTTATCTGTTTTATTATATTTATGTATGTTTTCATGCATTATATTCAAATATTGGAGCACAAGCCAATAAATAATTATTATGGGATTTTGTTTTTTGACATTAATGATTATTAAATCTTTGTTTTAAGTATGAGTGCATGCCTTCAGTGTTGATTTCTTTAAATTTAGATCGTATCATAGAGATAGATAGTAATGGTAAAAACAAAAAAAAATAATATATTCAGAGAATCGTTTATGTGTTTATGTGCACACTTGCTCCCCCCCATATCTTTCCCACAGTTAATAATCACCCACCCTGAGTGAGCTAGCTAGGGGTAAAAGCTCTGTCTGTTCAAAATTGATACTCGATCTCTCCCAGCATAATTCTTATTTACTTGTAGATAGGATTGGCACTTGTAGTTAATAATTGACATCCATAAATATGCTGGGTGAGCAATAAGAGTACCATGCAGAATTATTTATATATAAATTTGTGTTATATTTTTAAGAAGAGAGAAAAAAAGAAACTATTATGTTTTAAATACGTAAATACGCGTATGTTATATACATGCGTGATTCTCACGGATAGGGTACCCCATTACAATGGTGACTCAACAAAGGAGCTTTCAAAGAGTGGAAAGTAGGGGGAGGACAGAATATAAGTTAAATAAAAGAATTAAATATAACAGTTAAGTATAACAGAAGTATAAGAGTTAGATAACAGTGATAAAAGAATTAACATAGAATATTATAACCATCTCGGTGAATTTTAAAGAAAGAGACATCAGGGAATAGGTTTGGAGTGGGTTAGAAAGAGAAATTAGACAGGTAACACAGTACTTCAGGGATCGAAAGCAGGTCCAGAGCATTTAAACTAGAAATAATTAACATAAAATTGTTGTAATTAGTCATTATTAGAAACAGTGATAGATATATAAAAAAATGGATCAGCAGAAGAAAGAAAAGGAGAGAGAATTAAGCATGATAGAAATTTTTATGGAAAAATTGGAAAGCAGATTCCAGGAATTCAAGAAAAGGTTGAAGAAGAGGTTACAAGATTAGAATAATATATAGAAGGAAAAAAGAAGAGTGTATAAGGGAAGAGAGCGAGAAAGAGCCAGTAGAGAAAGAAAGTATAGGTAAAGACAAGAAGTCTAGTGAAAAGAGAGTAGGAGAAAATCAATGTGAGTGCGAAGTAGAAAAAGCGGGGAGATAAAATAAAGATAGCAGAAGTGCGAGAAGCTGCAACAAAGAACTCATCGGCCCAGATTGAAGTAAAAAAATTCTTAAATGATGGGATGTTTGCCAGTCATATGATGGAAGCTCCAGTTGAGCATATAAAAAGTTTACGAAAGTATTTTGACAGCAATCTGATGTCCGAAATAAAAAAATAGCTCTCATAATCGAATTAGTTGTGAGAGAAATAATAAGATTCAACAGAAAGGACGGTAGCCTAAATTGGAAATTAAAGAATCTTAGAGACCGAGATTATCAAACAGTACAGCAATGGCATTGTGAAAATGAAAAAGGGCGACCTTTGTGTAGGTTGACCCATGACTGGGGAAAAGTTCGAGTTGTCCAATGTTAAAAGATGGACCAGAAATTTATTGACTTCTCATAAATGAACACTGATTTTGGAAAGTTTTTTTTTTAGTATTATTGCTAGGTGGTGGGTTTAATAATTATTGTATTTATTATGTGGGATGTTATATAAAGTTAAGTAGATAGAAAAGTAGAATTTTTTTGGGGGGTATGTGTATACAATTTTAATATTTTTTTTGTGTGTGTGTAAGCTCAGAGAGTTAGATAAGTTGTGGCTATGGAGCTGTGGGAGGGGAGCGATCTCGCAATTCTGTCAGTGGATGATGAGGTTGGCTGCTGGATCAAGCATGTTGTGTGTTGTGCACTGTATATAGTTGCTGCTAATTACTGACTTGGTCGACCTATCTAACATAAGATGCAGATGCTAAAAGTCTGTTAACTCAATCCAGTAAGACTCCAAAGAGAGTATGGCATTTGCATACAGTCCCACCTGTAAAACTCCAGAAGTGAGCAAGGTCTAGGGCAACCTA
This sequence comes from Epiperipatus broadwayi, assembly GCA_028023455.1. Classification (NCBI taxonomy): domain Eukaryota; kingdom Metazoa; phylum Onychophora; class Udeonychophora; order Euonychophora; family Peripatidae; genus Epiperipatus; species Epiperipatus broadwayi. The sequence goes on from JAQFVV010012405.1 coordinate 7,573,965, forward strand.
TACTTAACCTGAAGACTCAAAATAGGAGTCGGGTATTATTTTAACTATCTACACTCCTAAGAGTGTAGTTAGGAAAGTTCTTCCATTTAAAAAAAAAGAATTTTTTTTATATATATAATTTTTTTTGGGGGGTCGCGTAACCAAAGCCAGTCGGAATGGGGGTTAGCTGTATGTTGTGCATCGCAGGCTGTGTGCACATGAGTGATGGTCAGATCCATTGTATATCATTGGGTTGTTGGTTGTTTTACTTTTTAGTTTCAAAGTTGCAGGGTGGAAAAGTAACCAAAGTAGATTTGAGAATACGCATATTAATTTTGTGTGTGTGTGTTTTTCTTTTTGTTTTGTTCATTACTTTTGAGTTGTTTTATGATTTAAGAATGAGCCATTCAAATACTAAAATGGTATTTGAAGGCTTTTGAAGAGGGGGTATTATAACAGGGCTGGGTTCAAACCCTGTTCTAAAGTAGGGTACTATATGAGCACGCATATAGATTTAATCAAAATTGATATTAAATTCAATTATTTCTTTTTGTGTGTGTGCGCATGTGTATGTTCTAAATGGGGAAATAAAAATAGATTAAAACAGAAGAGGGAGGGGGGTTATAGGGTTTGTGCTCTTGTATTTTGTTTAGAAGCATGTGTATTTATATTGTTGTATGGGTGAATAAGTGTAATAAATTCACTAAAAGAAGAAAAATTACATGGCCAAGTTTTATTTATTTTTATTTTTTTTAAAAGTAATTTAATAGTTTATAAATGTATTGACAAATTTAATAAGTTATTTTACATTTTTCTTTTATTGTAAACATAGTTGAATAAACCTGTTTTTGATAAATAAATAAATAAGAATTAAAAATGTATAGATTGCTATCTTGATGGATACAAATTATTTTAATTAAAAGGAAATTGTTTCAAGATGGAAGATGGAGTACACAATTGTTAAAAGGATATGATAAATGTAAGAAAAGAATGAAAAATGTATAGATTGCTATCTTGAGAGATAAAAGTTATTTTAATTAAAAGGAAAATGTTAGGAGTAAAAGACAATGAACAGTCGAACGTGGATTTTCAAGGTGTTGATTAAAATTCTTAAACATCAAGAAAGAAAAGTTGCTAAAAGGTTTTTGCAAACCTAAGAATACCACATGGTTTCATTTGAAAGAAAAGAAAAAAAGAATAAAAAGAAAAAAACAGAACAATGGAGATTAATTAACGAGTTTTGAGAGTCGGACTTCAGCAGACATTCTAGAATTATTAATTCTACTAGTAGGATCACAGAAATATAAGCTTAAAAGTTATATATATCCATCAGCCATGAATAGGCTGGGGTAAGCACCAAAATTGGGCCAGGCTCTGCCAGCCATCCTGCGGATATACTACTGATGCCGTCTACATAGGAATGAAGCCCTTTCTAAACCATGAGCAGAATGACCTTCACCGAAAGACATTGATCTTGCATTGAGGAATCGATGGAGAGACATTTACCAAAAAGGCACATATTAACCACACCGCAGTATCAAGAAAACAAACATTGCCATTCCTCTACACACCCGGGGGAGAAAAAACAAAGTAATATGAACAATTTCTTAAATGCTATTTACCATGTAAATACGAATTTATTTCCAATAAAATAATAAAGCATAAAGGCTAAAAGAAAGAAAAAAAAATCTTTGATATATCACCAAACATAGTTCTATGGATGAATAGACTAGATAATGATTTATTTCATTTGTTTTGTATTCTATGATTTATCTGTTTTATTATATTTATGTATCTATGCAGTATATGTGTTTGCATGCGCTATATTCAAATATTAAAGCACAAGCTAATAAATAATTATTATGGGATTTTGTTTTTTGACATTAATGATTATTAAATCTTTGTTTTAAGTATGAGTGTGTGCATTCAGTGTTGATTTCTTTAAATTTAGATCATATCGTAGAGATAGATAGTAGTGGTAAAAACAAAAAAAAATTATATATATTCAGAGAATTGTTTATGCGTTTATTGCATGCTTGTCCCCCCCCCATATCTTTCTCATGGTTAATAACCACTCACCCTGAGCAAGCTATCTAGGGCTAGAAGCTCTGTCTGTTCAAAATTGATACTCAATCTCTCCCAGCATAATTCTTATTTACTTGTAAATAGGATTGGCACTTGGAGTCAATAATTTACATCCATAAATATGCTGGGTGAGCAATAAGAGTACCATGCAGAATTACTTATATATATTTGTGTTATATTTTTAAGAAGAGAGCAAAAAAAGAAACTATTATGTTTTAAATATGTAAATATGCCTATGTTATATATATGTGTGATTCTCGTGGATAGGGTACCTCATTACAATATATATATTGTGACACTGTGCTATTGCACATTGTCCTATTCAACTGCTTAATTTACGGATTTATGCTATTTGAAAAAAAAAAGAAATAAGAGAAGAAAAGATTATAAAATTTACTGTAAAAATAAAATATGTAAGGATTATGCTATCTCAGTTTTAGTTTCATTGCTATAATTAATATTTTCAAGTAATTATAAGTACTAAATATAAAATTTGTAATGACTTAAAAGTTATTAGAATATTTATCTCTAGTAATTAAAAATTGGGGCTCAGTTTAAGCTTGGTTTTGTAGAGAATAAAAAATAAATAAAGTTAGATATAAAACTAGTGAAGAATTTATTAACAAACTATTATTAAATAGAGTCACCTGCATGGGATCTTGATTGAGAAATGTGTCTAACTACATTTATATTGTTAAAAAACTTAGTAAACTTTTACAAAATAGAATCACTGTCATGGACTGTTTTTTTATATATTGTCCAAAATGCAAAGGAGAGTATCATCTATGGTTGACATGAAAAAGTTCATATATGGCAGATCGGAATTCCTCAGTTTTATATGCTTTTCATAAATCTGAATAAATTGTCAAGCCATCTTCTTCATTTTATTTGATCATTTCCATCAAAATTGCCACTGTTCTATTATCAATTGCTGTAATGAAACAGTCATAAGTCTTCTTGCCTGTGGCTACCTGTTTTTATTTAGTATTGTAATATGCTTTTATTATTTTTGTATTCAAATTTAACACTTACATTTATCAGAAGTTCCAGTGTTCACATTATTTGATGAGGTCACAGGTTTATTTGATTGGATCATTAGGTTGAAAATTATTGGTGGAATGACTAATACATAAGTACCATTTATTTATTTTAAGATAATTCGAGAATATATCAAGATTTTTACAAGAGATTGGAAAAATTTATACACATATTTATTAAATATTCTGGATAAAGTTAATATGTTATTATTCTATGATATTATAACTACATATTTTTTTATATTGTTAACTGAGTTACAGATTGGAATGCTAATGCTAATTATTCTTGGATTAAAGATCATAATATTTTTGGTCCTCACACGTGAGAAATTAATTAAAATGTAATCTTATACTATATAATCAATTAAAGAGATAATAAATGTTGCTTTAAAAAGTGTATATTCAGTAATGTCAAATGCTTGTGGCAATTAAAGTAAATGGTTAATCTAATATTTTGTGTGCCTGTAATTAGAGTTATGCTAGAATACATATTTTTGGTCATAAAAATATAATCAACTACATGTAAACAATTGAGAGCACTTTAGGTATACAATTATACATTCAATAAAAGATCCAGAGAAAATCAGTAAACACTTTTAAAAATATTTTGATAAATTCAATGCTATCATATAATTTGTAATCACATAAAAGGATAAAAAAGAGCCATTTTAATTTCATTTATTGATTATAATTCTGTATATTTCCTTCGTTTCTTTAAATATGTAATTCTATGAATAACGTTAATAAGCTAGTACAAGAAAAGATTATATTCTGTTAGTTAATTAAATAAATAATTTGCTGAGCATTGCTTTACTTTCCAAATCTTTTTAACTATCTGAGTAAATATATATATATTGTATATATATATATATATATATATATATTATCATTTTCAACCATTATCAATCCATTGCAGAATAAAGGTCTCTTTAAGTTCAATTCATCTTCTCTAATCTCGAACCTCTCTTCTCCACATCGCACCATCACACTTCCTTATTTTATCCATCCATTTCACATGTGGTCTTTTTCTAAGTCTTTTATAATCTCTTGGAATCCAGCTTAAGATTTCAACTGTTCACTTTTATTATCTTTTGTAGCAATATGTCCAAACCAACTTCATTGCAATTTCTTAATTCTTTCAATGATGTCAGTAACATCTGTTTGTTCTCTCACCCATGTATTTCGTTTTTTACCTCTTCTTTTACTCCCAGAATGCATCTTTTTTACTTTTTTGAGTGGTCTCATGTCTCTGTATTGCTCTTCTGTTAAGTGTCCAAGTCTCAAATCCTTAAATAAGAATTGGTAAAACACATTTATTAAAAACCTTTCTTTTCAAACACTTAGGCATATTTCCTTGCAACATTAAGTTATTTTTAGCAAAAGCACTCTAATGAAGTTTTAATTCTATGATTAATTTCATTTATTATGTTTCCATCTGTAGTAATAATCTGAACAAGGTATTTGTAGTTGTTAACTTTTTCTAACTCACATCATTATCAATCTTTATTTTCGTCTTTTGAGAAAATCTATTGAATATTTATCTTTAGTCCTACTTTCTTACTTTCACTTGGTAATTCTTGCAACATTTTCTAAAGCTCTAAAACATTATTTTTAAAAACAACTAACATCTTCATAAAATCTAAATGAATTAAATAATCTCCATTTACTTTTATTTCTTTAGCTTCCTAGGCACTCTGTCATAACCCTTCTCAGTGTTAATCTTCCTAGTATAATTATGTAATCTAATTGTTACTGTTGTATTTTTTATAATATATATATATATATTGTAACATTCACAGTGTAATTTAGATGTTCACAGTTGGATTTAGGCCTTCTATTTTATGCACTAGAAAGGGCAAGTTAATCAAACTATAGAAAAAGAATATTCAGTTCATTTATAAGTTTGAATATTTCAAGAACATAATTATATGTCCTGATTAACTGACCTAATATTAGATTGTGATGCAGATTGCTTGCAGAATCAATTTTTCATTTATTTAAAGGACACAATGGTTTCTAAATCCACTGATTTGCATAGCATCACAAATTTTATAACAAATAACTAAAAAGATCGAGAATTACGTTTTGTAGTCATTTAAAGCTTTTATATGAATTTTTCTTTAGGAATTTTATTATTTAACAAGTGTATTGACAAAGATAATTTATGCAATTCTTAAAACATTTAGCTAACAATAAATCTAATAAACTACCATTAAGAATGTACAAATAAAGTGTTATATTAATGATAAATATTTTATTAAAACCAATTAAAATATTTAAATGATAAATTATGAGTTACTAATAAATTGGAAAACAGTTCATAGTATACTTAAGTTTTTTCTAGAAAGTTTCTTGAATAATAAAACCATGAATGTCTAAATTGGTATTAGATGCTTCATAGTTAAAGTTAGTTTGCAAACATTTAATTAGTCACAAATTGGCGTAATGAATAAACTTATCTTACTGGTAAGTATAGATTAGGGTAGCATACATGTATTTTTTAAGTTAAAGAATGAGCTCTTGGCCATTGATTTTAATCACTGTTGATAACCTTTATGTTTCTGGTCCATCCTAAGGCTAGACACTAAAGTTTTTTGGAATAACCTCTATGGCAAAAGGTGTCCACAAACATTCTGTTTCTGCTTCTGCATAAAGACTTCATTCAGCAAATGAGTAGTAGTCCTGGGCAAATGCATTTCACTACTCAGGACCCCCACAGAGACAATCAGCTGAAAGAACAAGACACAAGACCTAGCTTGAAATTTTTTTGCCCTTTTCATAGCATTGGGTCAGTTTGTAGACTTCTGAACATAGACTTTTATTTTTTGTTTATTAAAAATACAAGTTGATAATCTTGTTTATTCTTTATTAGTTTTTAGTTTCAAAGTCTCTTTTTTTATAAAATAATTCCACCATCTTTAATTAGTGTTATGTCTTTCTTTTATTTACCTGGATAAACAATCTGTATGCACTTACATTCTTTCCAATTTAACTTTAATTAAATTAAATAGATAAAGTCGACAGGAATAACTTTCATTGTATATTTTTCAAAAATATATACTAACTAAAAAAATATCTAAATTGCTTCATTTGAAGGATCTTTAAATTTTACCTTTTTTAATTTTTTTTAAATATTACAAATGCCAAAACATTCATGAACTATACATATTTGAATACGGTTCAATATATATATATGTGTGTGTGTGTGATATTAAATAGCTTTGGAAATAATGCAACTAATCTGAAATGGTATACGAAATATACATAAATAGTGATAATAATATAACTTTTTTTTGTTCGTCATTTTGATTCTAAAAAAGTCAAAATACATTCATGAATTTATAAAATATAGTAATAAAAACTTGTGACAGATTACATACTGTATTGAGAATGAAATAATAAAATACTTATGTACATAGAATAATAAATACTTATGCATTGATGAGCATCTTTGACTCTAACGTATACATAAATATATTATCAATAAAGCTAGTCATATATAATGTGACATTACTTGTATAAGCTTGTATTTACAAAAATGTAATACAGAGAGCACACCAATAGCACATACAAGCTCTTAATTGATTAGTGCAGTAAGAGAAAAGATTTAAAATCTCTTTCTGAAATACTCTTATCCCCAGACCAATTGGTTTCAAGCTTATGGCTCACCTCAGTGAGGAGTTAGAATATTCAGACACTAGATCTAAAATATCAATTCAAAACCCAGCACTTTTTCATATGTAATATTCAAGTTGAAACACTGAAGTTTTTAGACATGAAAAATGTTTTTTACTCCAGCTATCTAACTTAAATAGCTGTATGGGACTGAACCAAATTCAGATCTACCATATATTAATAGCCTCAGCATAGCCAAATCCATAAAGGTAAATTATAACTAACAATAAAACTAGTCATATGTAATGTGACATTGCATAAATTTTACATAAATATATAAAAGTGTAATAATTACTTGATTAGCATTTGACACTAAAGGACAGTTATCACATGCATCTCCAAAACCATCCCCATCTGAGTCCATCTGGTTTGGATTTGGTGTGAGTGGACAATTATCTTGGTTATTAGGTCGACCTATAAATACACATATAAAGCATTTTTTCATTATGTATATATATATGTATTACTATTAATTAATGAGTTTAAAGCACTGTTTATTAATTCATTTAACTAAAATATGTCATATAGTAGATTTTTAAATTATGAACTATCATTATACATCTGTGATAACCTTCAATATCAAAATATACTTGAATTAAGTTTCTTTTATTCAGAACATCTAAAAAAATTATGAGAACTGTATATCATCATAGATTTTTCTGATTATTTTATTGAAAATTTATTACTATCATCATCATCATCATCATCATCATCATCATTATTATTATTATTATTATTATTATTATTATTATTATTATTATTATTATTATTATTATTATTATTATTATTATTATTATTATTATTATTATTATTATTATTATTATTATTATTATTATTATTATTATTATTATTATTATTATTATTATTATTATTATTATTATTATTATTATTATTATTATTATTATTATTATTATTATTATTATTATTATTATTATTATGTTTCAAAGCAAAACTTTATTGAGTCTAAAAAGTTACAGAGTCACATCTAGTAATATATTGATTTGTTACAAATGAAAAACAAATTACAACTTTCAGTATATAAGTCTTTATCTTTTCTGCATACTTTTTTTTTCTTCTTGTTTTTAAATTTGGTCTTCTATTTAGTTCAGTTTGTGCTTGCATCTTTTTGAAGTTGGAAAAAATGCTGATGTTGAAAATGTCATCATCTATCTTATTGGCCTTTATATTTCATAGACCGGATCTTTGTTTCTAGTGTGACCATGTGGCTGCAAACACATCTGGTTGAGCTAGGATGCTGTCTCTTTTTCTGAACAGTTCTAGTTTTATTAAATATGTTGCTGGGTGGCATCGAGGGTTGTTGTTGTTGTTGTTATTATTATTATTATTATTATTATTATTATTATTATTATTATTATTATTATTATTATTATTATTATTATTATTATGTTTCAAAGAATTATTATTATTATTATTATTATTATTATTATTATTATTATTACTATTATTATTATTATTATTATTGGTGGTGGTTATTTTCAGAATAAACTAAGATATAATATATATCAAGGTGTTTTAGTTTAAGCCTCTATATTAATAAAAGAGGCACAAGAAATAATGGCTGCTCTTTTCTTGTTAATTATGGTCTTATAATAAGTTAGAGAGTATTTAAAATGTTAATTGTATAGTAGCACGAATCTTAATTTCGAATATTAGATATATCAAAGCACTGGAGGTAATTTTCTGAAGGTTTGTAATGATGGTATATTATAAGATGTGATATGTTGGACTATTTCCAACATTTATGAATGAATGTTGAATGTAAAGAAAATTTTAAACTTTATTTAAACTTTCCAAATACAAACAACTTGTCAGTAATGACACACAAATAGACAATACAGGTTAGTAATTACAAAACATTTCGAGTAGTATTATTCTCCACTCTTCTTCAGGTGTTGCTGGCCTATATGCACAGTGAAAATATTCACTTAGAAGTTGAACTCGCATCTTTAGATTCTTGAATATTGAATTTTAAGGCAAACGCTCTACCAACTGAGCTATTCTGTCAAAGGCAACATATAGTAAAAATTTGATATATTTATATATGAGGGTTGGTTCAAATCCTCCTGAGTCCTTCAATTTTTTTTTTGAACCAACCCTCATATATAAATATATCAAATTTCTACTATATGTTGCCTTTGACAGAATATCTCAGGTGGTAAAGCGTTTGCCTTAAAATTCAATATTCAAGAATCTAAAGGTGCGAGTTACTTCTAAGCTAATATTGTCACTGTGCATATAGGCCAGCAACACCTGAAGAAGAGTGGAGAATAATACTACTCGAAACATTGTGTAATTACTAACCTGTATTGTCTATTTGTGTGTTATTACTAACAAGTTGTTTGTATTTGGAAAGTTTAAATAAAGTTTAAAATTTTCTTTATCTCATAAATGATGAAAATAGTCCAACATATCACATCTTACTGGAGGTAATCTATTACATATTTTTATTTGTTTGAATGATTGTTGAGCATGTCAACTATTGATGGAAATCAATTTGAAAAATACTTTGATACATTGCACAATTGATTTAAATATTCATTCTCTCTAATCAAAGTATTTTAGACAAGCCTCAATATTAATAAATGAGATGCAAAAATGACTGCTCTTTTCTTGTTAATTATTCTCTTATACTGGATTCTAGGGTATTTAAAATATTCATTGTAAAGTGGCATAAGTCTTAATCTAAATTACTAGAAAATTACATGAAAAATTTTTTTTAGCAGACCATAGCATGACAAATTTCTCTCTATTTAATTTGACACAGAATAACAGAAAATTTAAAGATATTAGTCATCAGACTTGAAAATTTGTGGCCAATGAAAAAATTTTAAATACTCGTGAATCATTTTTACATGATTAAGAGACATATTTAAATTCATGATATAAATATGCTACCATTTTGTAAAAGTTGAATGAATTATCTGTTGCCTATTACATGACTAATAAAAATACCCTATTTTTTGAAGCCTATTTTTTTAATATTTTAACATACTGACTACTTTGAAAGTATTAAAGTAAACTCATCTCAAACTCCAGGTTGAATTAAGTAAACATTTATGTTGTTATATAATCACGATTTGTTGCTTTGAGATCATATGATGTGTGATAGGTTGAGCAATTATGTTTCCCTTTCTGCTTGGAAATTGAATAATGAACCTTTAGTTTTTGAAAGCATTAAAGCTAAGCTTAATGACATAGGGCAACAAATAACACCTATCATTAGCATTCTGAAGATTCACCATTAAACATCACATAATCACCATTTCTTATGCTTGCTTATAACTGTTATTAAAACAGGCAAAACTCACTATACGTATTGCCTTCTGGCATCCATTGATTACTCTAGCTTGCCGTGTGTAGCAATACATATAGTGTGTTTTGCCTGTTTTAAGATTCACCATTGTTAGGCAATGTACAAAGCATGTCAAGCATTCAAAATATTTATCCAATTCTAAATTCTTCACAGTAAAACTATTGTGGCAACTAACAAATTTTAAGACAAAGACTAAAAGATCAACAATTTAAAAATGGCTTGAATAAAAGAAAAAGTTTCAACAGAAACTAAAGTCAGCAAAAAAAATTAAATTGATCAATAAAAGATAGGTTACCATTTCAAATACAGAAAATAATTTTAAAGAACCTCAATGAACCTTTTTCAATGAGACCATAATAAAATATGGACAATGGCATTTATTTCATCATAAAACATTCAGTACAATTCCCAATAAAACCTAAATACATCTCAATGATATGAGATTCACTGAATTCTATGAAATAGTTCAAAAATTGAAATATTACAATAAATTATGTTAGAAGGTGCCGGAAAATGGGAAAATGCTACCAATGATGGTCAAGTGTTTGCAGTACTCTGCTGTCTAGTCAACCCAACCTAAATTTAGACAGAGAACATTTCATATTCATTGTGGGTGTGTTTTGGTATGATCAGTTACAGTCCATATCCTTAAATATTTAAGAGAAACAATTAGCTCATGTAAAAAAAATTATATATATGTAAGTATAGTGTGTCCCAATGAAAAGGATGAGTGGTTCTCTTTCCAAGCTAACTGATCTACCATTTCTGAATAAATACATATGTGATGTAGTGATAATGGCTGATTAATTATTTTTAAAATGTTAATATGCCAATGTGTTTGGATCATGAGTTATGATATGAAATGTGACAGTGCAACTTACATTTCATATATACAAAGATTATCTTCAATGTTCACCCTGTCATTATGAAATCTTGCAAATCACTTTAAATCATTTTTGCTATTTGCAATTTCAGTGTGTATGCAATTCAGATCATTTCAAATATTTCAATAGCACACTTTAAAATAAAATTTACTGGTAACATATTGGTCCAGTGTGGATTAAAGGACAAAACACCCACTGTCATAATTCATAATCCAGAAATACTAATAAAATTAACATTTTGCACTGAATATTTAAACTATGTCACTGCATAACACATGCATTGATTCATAGACATTACTGCAGTCATATTGGAATGAGAATCTGTCACCACTTTACTAAAACATACTATGTATGTATGTTCTCTTCTTGAAACAAAGTAAAGTGACAAAACAATAGATTAATATGATAAAGTGATAACTCTTGATATTCATATATAATAATTTTTATTATACATAAACACCTTTTTTTTTAAAAAAAAAAAGTCCATTAAATTTCAATAAATAAATAAATATCACATGATCATCATTTCTTATGCTTGCTCATAACTGTTATTACAACAAGCAAAACTCTCCATACAGTAATGTCACTCAGTGTAAGCCAGAGTAATCAATGGATGTAGGAAAGTTTGAACGTAAAATCCCTATCTAGATGCAGTGCTCTCAGATCCAAGGCTCCTTACTGACAAAAGTCACAAGCTAGAAACTAGTCTGGGAATATTGGATGAGTAGGCACTAGATAGGCATTTTATGCACAAGCCTTCTGGCATCCATTGATTACTCTGGCTTGCACTGAGTCGCACTACTGTATGGAGAGTTTTGCCTGTTTTAAATAAATAAATGTTCTGCACATATCTTCTTTATAAAACTTGATTTATTGCATAAACTATTATTTCAGAACATAAAATAAAACAGTCAACATCCAATTATAGGAATAAATTTTAAAGAGTAAATTTAAAGTTGTGTTAGAAAGAGCTGAAAGATAAAGAAAGGATAATATGAATTATTGAGAGTTTTTTTTTTATATTTGTGTTTTATTTTATTATTTTTATATAATGAATAAGTATAAAATATTTATATTGATATTTGTTATTATTTTTTATATTTTTTAATAGTTTGCCTAGAAAAAGACTATAATTGGATATAATTGTTTATAAAGGAGAAGATATGTGTGAACCATTTCCACTCTCTTAAGTACAATTTATTGTGGATGATTAATTTTAGAGCTACATGGTAAACTTTGATAAACAAATATGCAAAACAATTCAAGTTGTCAAGTGTTGGTGGTCGAGTGGTCAGCACAACTGCCTTACAAGCCGTTGTTCCGAGTTTGCGGGTTCGCTTCCCGGCCGATGCTTTGACACATGAGAAAAAAAAAAAATTCAAGTTTGAATTTTATTCAATTGATTAACAATGCCTAACTCTGAAGTTACAAATGAATATTTATTCTTTTTTAGTAGTGTGCAATGACATTTGGAAGTGTAATATAAAGGGTTAAAAGTAGGCCTAAGGGATATTATTTAGAATGTTAACGTTGGTCAACAAAAAAATCAGCATATCAGAAAGTCAAAGAAAATGTAACAAAACTAATATAGCCTTAACAATAAATCAATTCATTTTGTTACATTTGATTTGTTGGGTTTGTAAAATCAAAAACATATATATACGTATGTGTATGTAAAGAGTATTTTTATGCCTAAATAATAAATTACTCTCTAGAAGCAAATTACAAACATTTTCAAATTGCAATAACAAAAATAAGGAAATTGAAATACAAACTCTGAAATTATTTAATTATTTAATAACATTTCAATTATGATAAATGAAGTCAATATATAAGCATCTTAATAAAATTCTTTGACCATATTACAGTTGAGTAATTAAAATGTTATGCACTTGAAAGTGAGCAAGGCAAAGAGTGAAGACAAGAGCGAGCTAAACTCATTAATTTCATTCTTTCTGGCAAAATGCCATATTACTGTTCCTTGCTTATAGAAATCAGTTAAAACTCCTTAAAAACTAATTTACAGTACTTAAATGTTGTCATCTAAGTTCAGTTTTCCAAACTGTTGTCTGTTTACTTTTTATATTTGTCAACTTTTACTTTTTACTTGTTAAAACTATGAAATTAATACCATTTTTAAAAGTTTATCAAAATAGAAAAAAAAATGGAATTTAAAATATACAAGAAAAATTATTTATAATTGCAGCATATAATTAACTAAAGATTAAATGAAAACATTTTATAAAAACTAGTAATAAATGAAGCATGCCTAACTATACACACACATATAGATTACAAATATATTTGTAATTGTTAAAAAATGATTAAAGTCTGATATGTACAGTGTATATGCATTTGATGAAATATATGTAAAATACTCTTAAATAGCCCATTGCAAGGAAGAAGGTCTATACTTCTCTCTGCAGAGAAAGAGACTAGTTAACTGCTAGCTTGCATACTTATTTCATTTTTTTGCCACACAATTAAAAATAGCTTGATATGCATTTTCTAACAAATGATTTTAATGGTTAACTAGAGTTACTATTAAATAGGTGTGTAATAAAATTCCTAAGCTTATATGTCAATAAGAGCTATTAAACAATACAGTTATAAAGTAAATAATAAATCATCATCATCAACTATTATCAATCCACTGCAGGATGAAGGTCTCTCCAAGTTCAATTCATCTTCTCCGATCTTTAGTTTTTCTTCTCCACATCACCTCTGCACACTTTCTTATTTCATCCATCCATCTCACATGTGTCTCTTTCTGGGTCTTTTACAATCTCTTGGAATCCAGTTTAAGATTTCAATTGTCCATCTATTATTATCTCTTCTAGCAATATGTCCAACCCAACTCTCAGTCTTTTAATTTTTTCAATGAGGCGAATAACACCCATGAGTTCTCTTACCCATATATTGCATTTTTGATCACTTCTTGTTACTCCCAACATGCATCTCTCCATACTTTTTTGAGTAGTCTGAAGTCTCTGTATTGCTCTTCTGTTAAGAATCCAAGTCTCAGATCCATAAATAAGAACTGGTAAAACACATTTATTAAAAATCTTCCTTTTCAAACACATAGGCATATTTTCTTTTAGTATCAAGTTATTTCTACCAAAAGCACTCCAACCAAGTTTAATTCTATGATTAATTTCATCCATTTTGTTTCCATCTATATTAATAATCTGATCAAGGTATTTGTAACTGTTAACTTCTTCTAACTCATCATAATCAATTTTAATTTTTGTATTTTGAGAAAATCCATTAAACATTACTTTAATCTTTTTAACATTTATCTTTAGTCCTACTTTCCTACTTTCATCTGATAACTCTGGCAACATTTCCTGTAGCTCTAAAGCATTATTTGCAAAAACAACTACATCATTTGCAAAATCTAAATGACTTAAATAATCTCAATTTACTTTCACTCCTTTAGCTTCCCATTTTAATCCACAAAATACTTCTTGCAGCACTGCTGTAAAAAAGTTTTGGAGATATGGAGTCACCCTATCTTACTCCCTTCTCAATGGGGAAAAATAATAAACAAACTAGTCTTTTTGACTGAAGAATTAAAAAGAAAAATCCATTCTATATACAAGAAAAAAGGCATTCGATTAAACATTGATTCTTATCCTCCCAAAAGTAAGAAAATTGAAAAGTGTATGTGATAATTTGGCTACATACATCTATGCAAATAACAGAGCTTTGTCTCTATATTAGATCTAAAGTGGCAGTCAAATGAGAATTATCATTTTGGCTGCAATAGCCTGATTGTTTTACTTTCTCTCTTAGTCTTGGGTAGTTAACTTTGATTAGCTATAGCCTAGCAAGTGCTTTCTAATTAAATAATTATTTCCATATAAGGTTAGGAATTTTATTACACAGGCACCTATATCCTTCATCAGAGGGTATCACTAGACCTCTGTCCTAGAAATTTATAGTTTACTGATGAGAATACTAAGTATAAATGACTACCACAGCTGCACCATTACTCAGATATTTAAAATTGTCTCTAGATCACAGACAGCAGAAATTCATGGCAAACAGCAATTGACAGAGCAGACAACAGTAAACAAAATACTGAACAAATTTAAAAATCAACAAACCAACAATTGTTAACAATTTAACAAAGAATATTACATAATTTAATCATAGGGTATAAACGTGAGTTTGAATAGTGATTCATATCTTTTTGTATAAGTATATAATGTGTTTGAAATGTACTCGTAATACTATGAGATTGTTCTCTGAAGTTTGATAATGACTCGATGATTTATCCAGATGTGTGTGTATATATATATAAGATTTGCATAAAACAAACAACAGAGTAGCCTTAATCACTATATATGCGCACGCATGCAGGCTATTACAACAATTAAGCCTATATGCTGTGCATTGGATCCAACCACAAAAAGTAGAGAATGACAATAAATAGGCCTTTTAATCACCCATGTTATAAATCAATAAAATATAATCATGGAAAGGAAAGTCATTTTACCTAGTAGAAAACAAACAACTATGAATATCTCAAGTATTCATAAAATCACAAGAGCCAAAACAAATAATAAATTCACATGGTGAATAAATATCTGGGATTACTATATACAATACACATGTATACATATATAAATTTCTTTAATTTCAGATGTATGTGATGCAAACAGAGTAAACAACTAAAACTATTAAACAGCTTATCAAATGATTTATAAAGTTATGCACACATTGAGTCAAGTACACATATAGAGTAATGATTTTAAAATATCTTAAGAGGCACTGTTAATTATTAATAAAAGTTATACAATATATAAAAAAATCTATCTCTTTTTAAACTTTTTTTTCTACTGAAAATTTTTCTTTAAAAGTAACAATGGCAGAAGTTATTTTATGAGGGGAAAAGAAAAAAAAGATTAAATTTAAATTTTCTTTTCAAAAAACTTTTTACAAAAGAAAAAAAAATTAAACTTTAGGAATTCAACTAGTTTCTATTATTAAAAGAAAAAAGTGTAGAAATCAAAAGGATTCTAATAGATACATATATAAAATTTCTATTCACTTTGTCTTTGGCATAATAGCATAGATTAGTGGTGATGAACATTCTTACATGTGCTTGCCAAAAATTTCCAAAAAGTGATGTGATGTGATGTACCATGACTTCTCCTTAAATGGAGTCAGGAATCTCTCAGCAAATATGCCCAAAGAAACCTGTTAGCCACTTTATCTTCCCTTTCCATTTCCCACCCTAAACTTTCCCATAATCTGATCCATCCCATTTCTACAACATAATCTTTGTCAACTTTATGGCCTTTATATCTAAATCCCCCTTATCTTTTCCCAAACCCAGCATAAAAACCAATAACCCACTTTCTGTGTAATCACTTTGTTCATATTTATTCTCCCATAACTTCTTTATTTGTACCCTTTTTGCTTTCAAACATTTACATTCAATCAACAGATGCCTAATATTTTCTATATCTTCCTTACACAATTTGCAAACTAAATCACCCATATTTTTCCATTTACATGTATATTCTCTTGTTGCTAAAGATCTTGTTTGAGCCTTAAACAATAAGCTATTTTCCTTACTATCATCATAAATTAACTCGCGCCCAATGTTCAATTTACTTCTATATATATTTAAACTCTTTTTACTCTCCATACTAATTCTCCATCTCTCCAACTCCCTATTCTTTATTAATGCATCTATTCTTTTATCCAATTCCTAACCACTATAACACTCAAAAATTCCCCTAACACAATCATCCCATCTTTTATACAAGTATACTGATATAAATTCTTTATACAAATCCTTTGCATACCACATTACATTTCTCACCCATCTTGTTGCCTGCCCTTTACTCATAACCCAATTAAATACTATTTTGGCTATTCTTTTATCATCCATAAACTGCAACCTACCAAACATTTTCATTTTACTTTTTTTGCATCTCTCATATAAAAACTTGACCATCCCATTTCTCCTTGAATTGCCTTCTTTGCTGTCCATACCTCTGCATTTAATGCATGTCTTCCTACTTCCCTTTCTACTTTCTCTAAGTAATCTAATACCCTTTCACTAACACATAACACATCATTACCATATGTTAACCCTGCTACTACAACTCCCATACAATTCTAGCTACATCATATTTATTATATGAAATCACTCTTAATTTCTTTACTAGACCCTTTCTTTTCTTTGCTCCATTTACCTTTTTTTTTCCCATTCAACCAATAAATTTTTCTGATTACTTAAGATAATTCCCAAATAACTATATCCATCACACTTAACTTTATATCCCCCAATAAAAATTCTATATCTCTTTCCCCATTATTAATCATCATTATATTTGATTTTTCTTCACTAAATTTAATTCCCACCTCTTTACACACCCTTGCACATGTCCTCAGCATAATTTCCATATCTTCTCTTCTTTCTGCACACAAAAAAATATCATCGGCAAAAAAAGACCCGGCAAAATATATACTCCCTTGCCACCTATTAAACGGTATCTCTATCCCTCTTCCTAGTCTTTCTATTGCTTTCTCCATTTCACTCAAATAAAACAAAAACAAAATAGGTGACATAGGGCATAAAGTATTTATTGAATGATTGGCATGCTGTACAGTTATTAAATCAAAATATAAACAAATTAATTATTACAGTTTTTTTAAAAGTTTATAAAATAAAATAATAATAATAGCAATACTAATTAAACAAAATTTCTAAATAAGCTGAATACAACAAGTGAACAATATTTATTTAGAAGAGCACAAGTTGAAAAAAATGTAATAGTAAAAAATTAATAGTAATTAAAATAAAATTTTGATAATAAACATATAAAATCAACATACATAGATATTATTTAATGAGATTTTTGCTGTTGTACTTTGGATGCCAAATATTTTATATCTGGTTCATGTTTTGTTATTTTTAATAATGTAGATGCTGATTTAGATTCATCTGCCATTCTATTTCTCAAACTATCTTTAATTAAATTCGTTTCTGAAAACGATGATTCATATACATATGTAGAGGGGGGAAATGATAATATAGCCGTCGCTAATTTTTTTAAACAATTAAATGTTTCAGGAATAGTATTCCAGGCAATTAATAGTTCCACTTCAGCATTCTTTTTACATATATCCAATAATTGATCATTTTCCATTGTTTCTAACTCATTCCACAAGTCAACAAATTTCTGTTTCCACATAGAATTGGACTGAAAATCGACTGATTGCATTTCCATATCTTTCAAATTATGCCACTCAAAAATTTCTAACTTGAGACTATATCCATTGATATTATGTCTGGATATAAAATAAATTTTGATATTTCTGAAAATTGTCTGAACTATGTAAATCTTAAAGAAAATCAATCAATTATTGATTTAATAATGCCAAAAGTCTTGCTTCAAGTTTACTTGATCTGGTTTCTCATGAGATTCTAAATGAATCAAGAACTTTTTTAGATGTGGAAAATTTATAATTTAACTTCAAATGTTTTGATCAAATCAAACATGACAACAAGTGTCTTATTATAACCTTGCAGTTTCACATTTAATTCATTTAGATGTGAACACATATCAATAAAAACATTAGTTTTGAAAGCCATTCAGCATCCATTAATTCATTATATTTTCCAATGATTTTCTCATTATGTAAAAACGGTCTAATTTTTTTTAAACCCTCAATGGATCTTTGAAGTACTTTCAACTTAGCCATTGGATATTGTTGCACATAAGAAAACCACTGTATACTGAGTTTACCTCACTCGATGTGTAGATATAAAATTGATTAACATAGTCACAATGTTCATAACATCATCAAGTGACTTAAACCTGGCCTTCATGAATAAAACATGCTGATGTACAATGCAATGAAAACCCAAAATTGAATGTCCAATAAGGTTGATAAATAAACTAAGAAAATATTTTCTTTTCCAGTTATAAGCACCATCTGTAGTTACTGATACAATTTTTAGATCTAGTGTCTGAACCTACCCTGACACCTCTCTGAGGAGTGCCAAAGCACGAAACCATGGTCAGGGGTTTGGGTAGGGGTTCCTGACAGAGATATTTTAAGTGCTGGCTCTGGCTAAGCATTTATCATAAAGCTTGTAGAGGAATTGGCAATCCTCACTGTTTATAACTTACAAGCTTAAGAGATAGGGTCATGTGATCTATGAATTGATCTATGACTTTTATTTTGACTATCTATTTCTTTTGTTGTTGTTACTAATGAGGTTAAATTGATCAACTCTTCTTTGATATTATTCCCATCACAATAGCGAATAAAAATAGTCAAATGAGCTGATACATTTATGTCTGTACTTTCATCAAAGCAGAGAGAAATTAAACTAGAAGATTTTATATATATTTTTTTGTTGGTAAGTTATGTTGTTAACCATTTGCAGGATTCTTTCATTAACTGCTTTTATGCTCTGAATAATTTTTGCTTTGTTTTCAAAATCTTCAAAAAGAACTGGTGCACATTTCATCCAAGCTTCTTTCATATATTCTCCATCAATAAAAGGTTTCCCATATTTGGCAATTACATTCAAAATTAAAAAACTAGCAGCAGTTATATTTGAATGATTTTCAATAAATTTCATTATAGATGTTGATTGAATATTTATATTTTCAAATGCTTGAGCAATATATTTTTTTTGTTCATCTTTACTTTTTTCATAGAGCAATTTATGATTGGTCTCATAATGCCATTTTATCAATGATGTTCTCAATACAACTGTTCCAGAATATAAAACACATACTACCCTGGTACCAGTGCTAATCATTCCATACTCATCAGTCATCAATTTTGAAATTCTTTATTGCTCCATAATTTTTGTTTTTTTATTTTTACTAGTCTAATATTAATATAATGGTATCAAATTTATTTAAAGGTAAATTTAAATGAGCTTTAACAATTTTATGAATCAAAGATTTATTATTTCACTTTTACGGCAAAACTTCAAGCAAAAAAAAAAAAAAACATTTGATGGCATTGATTACGCATTTCATTTCTTTGTTCGCGATTTTGATTATATTAAAAAAATGAATGGTGTCAACCCCTTTAAGTGAAAAAAGATTAAGATAGAAAACCATTTGATTACTTTTACTTTAGATTTGAAAGAAAAAAATTACTTCTAAGTGTTACAAAATATTTTACTGAGTTTACGTTCTAGTTTTATTGGAATCATTTGACAGGTTTATAGAATATAATACCACTGTATACTGGTACCACTTTATTTGACTTAAAATATCATAATTTATTGTTTCTAATCAGAGTTCAATTGTAAATTGAATTCTAATATAATATTACATTTATTTATTTTACCTTTAGTTTGCAATAAATTTTTACTAGTACAGATTTTAGCAATAAAAAAATTATATTGAAGAAAATTATGATATGTAAATACTTTGCATGCCAGTAAAAAAATTGAATGTGACATTTCTGGAACATGTACCATAGGGGCACCATCATTGACCTAGATGGTTAGAGAATCACATTAAATTCAGTATTCACTAATCTAAGTCACCTATTCAAATCCTAGACTAATATTGTTATTGATCAGGCCAGAAACATATAAAAACAAGAGAAGAAAAATATCACATGAAATGTTTGTTTTTATTATTCTGTATGTTTTTACTAACAGAACAAAGTTTAAATTGTACTAAAATTGCACCTAAACAAGTTTATTATTTTATTTAATATGTTGATTATTTTTGATAGTTTAATTCGTAAAAAAATATTATAAAGAACCTGTAGAAATTGCAGTCTGAATTCTGCCAATGTGTCCATATGTTTAACAATTATTAAATGTGTATTTTATGGTTTGTGTTGTCCATATCAATCTAGATCAGTGATTTGAATTTCATTTATAAATCAGATAATCATAATTAATGTGAGTTGTTCTGAATCTGTTGATGAGACTCCAATAATGTCCATGAAAATGAAATCCAATTAGTGTTATTGCTGGATCTGAAAAAGTTTGTTTGGAATCTCATATCAAGTCTATTGATTTTTCAATTGTTTAAAATATTCTTGGGTGAACATCCAGGAAGTGAATTTTGATTTGAAAATCAATTTTAAGATAATGACAAAAAATCTCTTGAGTTCTTGCAAATTCAATCTCCTTAACTAAAGGATTAGTTAAGCCAATGTGAAGTAGAAGATTTCGATTATATCAGTAATATTTCTTATGATATGCAAGAACTAAAGAATCTATCTATATAAAGATTGAATTTTAACCCAACTAGTGTCAATTAAATTTCCAAGAAAGTTATTTCTACAAATCATTTATATCGATTCCTAATAAATAAAAAAATTAAGTAGGCACACAAAACAATTTACCCAGATAGTTTGAAATACTCTGACATATAACAAATAATCTTTTTGTATTACTTCAACATCAAATCATCTTCAGAAAGCATCTTATATATGTAAATTTTGAGAAAAAGTAGCAGAGAAATCAAAGCATTTATATTAATACTCTAGCATTGTTTTTGAATTTTCTCATCCACTAAAGTTGATGAAACACTAATAAAAGTTAATAGGGCATTAAAAGATAAATTTAAGTCAAATATAGAAATCAATTTCCACAACATTATAACACACACATGAAAAATATATTCATTAAAAATAAAATGAAACCTAACCATCATTGTCAGCATCAGGATCACAAAGATCGCCAAGTCCATCCTTGTCCACATCATTTTGATCAGGATTTGGAATGGTTGGACAATTGTCGCAAGCATCACCAAGCTTATCTGGACCTTCTGGATCAGAATCTATTTGATCTGGATTAGGAATCAGTGGACAATTATCCTAAAATAATTTTAAAACATTATATAATTGCATATATATATATATAATTCTAGACAAACCCTACAATATATAAAAATGAAAATAATCATAACCAGCTTACAGCACATCTGCCATCCTTAGTTCCACATTACAGTTAAAAGTTAAATTTTTAAAAAAAATCAGTATGATCAGACAATGTTAACATTTCCACGTAGTAGATTAACTTTCCATAATTTATGTATATTAACACAATTACATTGTTTATTTAATAAATTATCTGTCATAATTATAAAATATGCCTCTAATAATTCTTTTCTTCATATCATTTTCCATTACAAATAACTGAATATTCTTCAAATAAATATTCCTGAGCACTTATAGCATATATGTGTAGAGATGGTAATCTGGACCAACTGATGATTGCTGGTTTAGCATGAAATATGTATATTGGTGATTATCTTTTCAACATATAAGTGTTCAAGGGTATCAGTGTTATGGGATAGTGTGGAGAGTAGTGTGTCATGTGAAAGTCTGTGCTCATATACCCTATATATCAAATAAATATTGCAATTTATTATATAAAAGTTTATGTTCATGAATGTTCTTTTTCAATGCACATTTTGATTCACCAATGTAACTTGGCCCACATTAGCACACTACTTTATATAGATTACATTTCTTGATTTTTGATGTACTGCAATGTTTGAATTTATAATTGTATAAAATATCTAACAGATAATGGTTAAAAAAGAGCAATTTTTGTATTAACTTTCGCAAATTTTTTAAGTTTTTTATAAAGACTATCATATAAAGGCTTTAATTCATTCTAATTATTTAAATACTTTAAGTATTAATTTAATTATATATATGTTCAATATCTAGGATCTGTACATGTATAACTTTGTTGTTAAAATTAGCATTATAGTAATGTTTTGACTGATTACAGTAACCATATTATGCTAATTTCAACTACAAATAGAATCTGAAATATATGTTTACATCTTTTAACTGTGAAAGTCTTTGTTTAAATATATATGGTATACATATATCATTTATCACTATCATAGTCAACAATCCATCTTCTCTAAATCTCTAACCTCTCTTTTCTATATCACACTTTCTTATTTCATCAATCCATCTTACATGTGGTTTTTTGGGGTGGGGTCTTTTACAATCTCTTGAAATAAAATGTTTGATTAAATTTAATATAGATGTATTTGTAGTCTTTATCAGTTTTTAATATATTATATATTTAAAAATGAAATATTCAAAAAATCACATCTCTTTTATCACTCATATATAAAATCTTCATTAACAGCAGTAATTCATTCTACCATTCTATTTTCTATTCCAAACAGAGTTTAGTAAGCATGTAAGTAGACATGAGATGGTAATACCAGTTTTAATGTCCATACTAGTTTTTCAGCTATAGACTGTAAAATTCGATGCTTTTCACAATCAAAGATCAGTGATTAGAAACTATTTAAAAAACTTGATTCACAATATTATTTAAACTTCTTTGATTATTTTTGTTTACGTAAATGTTTCTGAAGCAGAATTATAGAATATGTTACCACTGCTAATTAAATATTCATATTATTCATGAGTGAGATTATTTTCTTTAGTAAGCAAGTAAATGGGTATGTAAATAATTTAACAATTCATTCATATGTAATAAGTAAAAAATGATTACTTTAAAATTTTGATAGAAAATATCTGGACTATACTTTTGTTTGCTCTGTATAATGTGACTCTAATAAAATAGGGTATATTTTCACTAGATATTTATGCGATAAGTTTCTATATATACTCCTTCTGTGGATATCATATTTAATATGTCTGCATAATTATATACGCATATAATAAAGCATTAAGTAATATTTACTAAGGCAATAAACCTAAAGCATACGCGATTGAAAATAAATGTATAATAAAGCATTAATATATAGGGTATATGAGCACAGACTTTCAAATGACCCACCACTCTCCATACTATCTCATAACACTGATACACTTGAACACATATATGTTGAAAAGATAAATAATCACCAATATATGTATTTCATGCTAAACCAGCAATCATCAGTTGATCCAGATTACCATCTCCACACATATATGCAATAAGTGCTCATATATATTAAGATAGCCAAACCTCTTACTTTAATGGTCAGGCTTCAATCTACTGCACACTAACTCTTCAACCACACATTTTCAATTGGATGGATGGTTGAAGAGTTGGAGTGTGGAGTAGATTGAAGCCTGTCCATTAAAGTATGAGGTTTGGTTATCTTAATATATATCTGAGCACTTATAGCATATATGTGTGGATATGGTAATCTGGTCCAACTGATGATTGCTGGTTTAGCATGAAATACGTATATTGGTGATTATTTATCTTTTCAACATATATGTGTTCAAGTGTATCAGTGTTATGATATAGTGTGGAGAGTGGTGGGTCATTTGAAAGTCTGTGCTCATATACCCTATATATTACGATATTGACACAGGTATATATTAAACCTGTGTGTTTCAGTTAATAAAGCATTAATTAATTTAAAACATGAAGATATTATTTTGTTGGAAAGTGATTTTTTTCTTTTCATTTGAATTTGTTTTTTAAAAAAGTGCTTAAAACAATATTATAAACTAACTTTATTCCAAGACAATTGCAGCATTATTTAAAACACATTGAAGTTCTAAGAACAATTTTTAAATTTAATATCAAAATTTTCTCACCTAGTGTTCCATATGCAAAAAACAAGGTCACCTATTTAAATATTATAATGCCCTATCCACTTTAGTCATGTTTTTTTTAAAAATGTACAAAATTTTAACAAATTACATTGAAGTTAAATCTATTAAATCTTAATTTTAAAATGTTATTATAACTGTAAAATTGAAACTTAAAAAATCTCTATACTGCCTTCTTACAAACTTTACTTAAAATATATTACAATTATAAAAATGAATTTGTAAGTTTGATATTAAAACATTCAAAATTTCCCCGCCCACTTGTCCCGATCTAAGAAAATATGTCACATATCTAAAACATTATAATCCCATATTGTTTTGCCTGATATTTTTTCTTATGTACCAATTTTGAAACCATTCTATCGAATTTAAATCTATTTCACCTCAATTTTATTATAACTTCAATAATAAAAGTGATTACAATAGTTTATAAATAAACAGACAAACAAACAAACAGATATTGTAACATAAATAAAAGCATTTAAAAATAAAAATTACTGAATGATATATGAAGTGAAAGAATGAGATTAATTTTTGTTTTATTAATCTTAGACAGGAATTTGATAGATAAAATTAGATTTATTGAAAAATAAACATATATAATGAAAGATCCAATTTTTATTAGATATTTAATAATAATAAAAATTATATATGTAGATATTGCTAAATGTTTTAAGGAATTAGTATTTAGAAGAGTTCGCATGATCATATGTTCCAATTTGTGAATAATAAGATTGAGTTTAAAAGTTTTTATATAAGATTGATAGATTTGGGGGATCAAAGTAAGTAAAAATAATTTAAACTAATAAAAATACATGAAAAAAAGATTAATATTAAATATAATGTAAAAAGAATTATAACAGAATAGTTTATGGATAATATAAATAATGATTCAATTTAGAATAAAAATTGCAATAATTAAACAGACTTTCAATAGGAAAAGAAATTTATTAATATATATATATATATATATATATAATTATTCAAAACAATACAATAATTATAGCACTATATATATATATATATATATATATATATATATATACACATTAAACTATAAGTGCTAACAGATAATTCATTATCATATATAAATTCAACATGATAATTCTACTTAAACAACCAAAATAATATTAACAATCTATTATCAAAGCAATATTATTACAATTACATAGTAATGGATTCTGGTGTATTATCTAATTGTAATGTTTCCATGACAACAAGCTATTATGATATGATTTATATATATGAGTGTGTGTGGAATCAAAAAATAAATTAACTTGCTGCAAAATTTGAACAATGGTAGTATTAGCTTTATTTTGCTAGATTTAGTGAAAAATTTTCAATTCTTGTTTTCTTTTGAAGAATATAAGATTTTAAATCAAATCATGTTAATATTGTAATAAGCGAGATGTTTAAACTTTGCGGTTAAAAATTATATAAGTATGATTTGTGCTAAAGACGTGAAAACACACAAAGCTGACATTTTAAAATTCTTTATATATTAAAACAATAATGCAAGTGTGGCTGAGTGCTTTCAAGGGACACACCCCTCATAGTCATATTGTAACTAACAAAACTAGCCACCTCAAGTGGTGTACAATATTGCCTGCTCTGTCACAAATTGTCTGCCCTCATACATTGGGAAAACCAGAGCTCTCTACCTACACAGCTGTCTCAACATATATATTCATACAACAAAGCACTAACAGACCTAACTTGTAAATCAGTTTTCACCCAGCATCACATCTCAGCAGGGCATGATTGTGAATCAACTGACCCTGTGGTTGTTTGTAGAGAATGACTTAAAAAGAAAAGTCAAAGAGGCTTACTTTATGGTTAGCCACAATCACACCATCAACAGAACAGACACGTGCTACAATATATCCAAGAAATGAAATACATAAACTCATTTGCATAAATTTGCATTACTAGTTTTGTTAGTTACAATAGGCTATGACTATGAGGGCTGTATTTTTTTAAAGCACTCAGCCACACTTGCATTATTGTTTTAATATATTAAGAATTTTAAAAAGTCCGCTTTGTGTGTTTATGCGTCTTTAGTGCAAATCATACTTATATTAATATTGTAAGTGAATTTTTTTTACTATGATTTGAATAGTAAATATGGTTAGCACAGATAAAACTATTTTTATCCTTAGAATAGCATTTCTATAAACCTAATTAATCAATGTTTTTGAATTGTCCAAAACTGTCAACATAATTTTAAAAGCTTTTATAATATTTTTATTCATTGATTGTAGATGGATTTTAAAAAAATATATCAGTACTCATGTATTAGCAGCTGTACATTATTTGATGGCACTGAATTATGGTTACTACAACACTACCTTCATAATAGCCATTTTGGGCCATGTGATGGCATTGTTCTCTATGCAAAAGCACAGAAATCATATGCCTAGCTATGTGTGCCCATGCTTTATGCATATGTTCAATAATGAGAGTTCGTTACCATTTGATATGAGAGTGTCTTTTGTTCATTTTCACACAAGTGTTGAAATCTCTTTTCAAAATCATTGTTTTGCACACCAGCTGTAGTAGTATTTTGTAATAATAATTATCACCCTGTCAGTGTGGTTCCCTATGCATCTTGGAACCTGCTAGAAATTTGGAAATATTTTTTCAGAGCACAATATGGTGAATTCATGCTAAATTTCACATTCTTGATGAGATGACTGGACATAATTGCTAGTTTCAAAAGATATTTTTGGTCTTAGGCAGTGTTATTATTCTTTTGTATTTGGTTGCCCTTACAAGTGAGACTTTTGTGTGTGTGTTTGAAAATAAAAATGTTGTTGTTGTTGATGAAATCGATGCTTGTTGTAATTTTTTTGAAACCCAATCAATCCAAAGAGGTTTTTTTTTGGCACTTGTATTACAGATTGAAAAACCAAGTCGGCAGATAAAATACAAAAATATCGACTAATGATTTTTTTTCATTTTGGGTTGTTTTTTTTTAATTTTGTTTAAACATTTAATCTACTATTACAAGAATGACATCAATTTGGAAATCAAAAAGAAGAATGTTTGGGTTTTTTTTTCCTTTTCATCAGCGGCTGTGGCATAAAAAACAAAATCAGCTGATTACTGTTTAAATGAAATGTTTTGGGTTGTTTTTAAATTTGGTTTAAACAATGAATGTTAATATTCGAAGAATAATGTCAATTATTTGGCAATTCAAACAAAACTGGGTGTGTTTTTGGGGGTTGATTTATTTTTTAATGAAGTGTTTTGGGTTGTTGCTTTTTTTGTTATTTTTGTTTTGTAATTTTTGTTTAAGAATTTAAGTTCCTATTAGAAGAATAATGTCAGTTTGGAAATTCAAAGGAAAACTGTTTTGTTTTGGGTTTGATTATTTTTTTATGAAGTGTTTTGGTATGTTTTTTAATTTTGTTTTAATCTTTATAGATATAAATAAACACCTCCACACTTCCCCATTTCTTTTTAAATTCACTTGAATAAAGATATAATAAAGACAAATGCCCCCAAGATGCATTTCGTGCTGAACCGGCACTCATCGGTTGGGACAGGTAAGTTCAGCATGAAATGCATCTTGGAGTCATTTGTTTTTTATTATATCCTTATATAAGTGAATTTAAAAAGAATGGGGAAGTGTTGATTTGGTTTACTACACTCCAGACCTCCATTTCAACCTTGATGCAGCCTTGACCCCTGTTGCTTTCTCTGATCGTATGGCTCTAATCTTACAACTTACACCTATTTCAATCCCTACACCTATTGATGGACCTGGTAAAACCATGCGCATGATCACCCAATCAAATATGACCGAAGTGATAGTGTCTGAGGCATACATCCTTTTCCAGAAAATAAACATCCTTTCCCTTCCTGCTGAGGAGGGCTGGTTTTCCTTCATTGGAACACTACAGTCCATATTAAATTGCCACACCAGGAAAATCAAAGGACCTAATGGCCTTCTAAATGACCTAATGGACATTAATATACAACTTCAAGCATCACAGCAAAATTTCACAAATACAGAAAAAATTATCTTCCTTAAAAATCTCTACAAAATCAAGCAAAAGTCCCTTGCAGAATATATATCCATTAGAAGAGCCAAATGTTTCTTAGCACAACAACACTGCTGAATGAGAGACTACCTCAGATGGGCACTGGGATACAATAAAAAACAAATCACTCCCTTATCCATTAATACTAATGGAACCAATCTCATTGGCTTTCCAATGATGCAGCACATCAGCAAACAATTCTGCCAATTAATGCAAAAAGATGGAGCTCCTCTTATAAACAGCTGGTTGGATGCTGGTGACCCTGGTGAACAAGGCATCACAGAAATCCAAATTAAAAAGAAAATAACATCACTCCTGACGGCGTTCATCCTGGCCTTCATGGCATCCCAAATTTCCTTCTCAAACACCTCCGTCAATTCACTGTGCCAATTATTTAAAAAATGATTGATCACCTAGCCTCCGGCAACAGAAACATAACAGATCTTTACCCAGTGGCACTCATGCCTTTTATTAAAAAAGAAAAACCACTAAACGACATTAACAGTATCCGGCCAATTTCCATGACCCCATTACTTATTAAGATAATTGAGTCAGTCATTAAAGATCAAATCCAAACTCAATTCTTAGCCATATCTCATCAAACCAATATGGTAAAAAGGGATCATCAACCTCGCATGCCATGTCCAATGTAACTGCACTGTTCAATTACATCAGAGTTCATCGTAAATCAAAACCTATTGCTGTCCAGCTGGATATTGTGGCAGCATTTGATTCAGTCCAGATAAACATCCTCCTGGATATTCTGTTGGAATGTGACATTCCAGCTGGGATTGTTCAGATGGTCAGCAATCTGCTCAACAACAGAGAGATTTTTCTCTCTCTTGATGGTAAGATCACACCAGGCTTCAAGCCATACAAGTCGATCCCTCAAGGATCTCCGCTCAGTGCCCTTTTCCTCACAGCATACAACAACCCTCTTCTGACGGATATAGAAAAAAAACCTCCCTGGAATATTCCTTCCCTCTCTCAATATATAGATGACATCATAGTTGTGCTTCCCACCATTAAATACCTTCCCCATCTCATGAACATCTTAAACAAAAATACAGAGAAACTTGGCCTACAAGTAAATTTTAACAAATCTTCCATCTGGAAGATAATGTCTGGTAAACAAAATAACTCTCCCTTTTCTGCAAAACCCCAAAGATACCTAGGTTTCCCAATCTACAAAACTCCAACTGCAATGGCAAGAGAGATTCAAGATGCAATCCTTCAATCAACTGAAGCCATCACCACTTCACTCTCTAGAGTATACCTTTCATTATATGGAAAGGTTGGCCTCCTCAACATGATCATAATGCCAAAAATTTCATATTATCTTCCATTTGTAAAAATGTCTAAACAGTTTCAAAATAAAATTAACCGATTATGCACCAAACTTCTCTGGAGAGGAAGAACAGTTGCTATTAGCTTGCAAGGTATCCAACAACCATGCAGGTTCAATGGACTGTCATTCCACTCAATACAAGCAATCATTTTACAGAAAACCCACAACACTCTACATAATCTGACCCTCTCCTGTGGATACTCCAACATTATTAAAAAAATTACACCGACAGATTGTCCTCCGCCCTCTTCCAGTTCATGGATAGCATCCCTAATAGACCACCTACAACTCTACAACCTGATTATGCCCTTTAACCTTAACCAAAAAATCACCTTATGGGAAGCATACAATATAATCAACTATAATCAACAACCCATTAAAACCAGCCTAAAAGTAACCAACCAAAGACTCATTACTCACTTCAAAAGATAGAGTCTAGAACCCAAATTCCTTGACTTCATCATTAAAATAAATCTTAATGTGCTTCCCACGAATTGGTTTCTTTATCATCGAAGAGGTTTTACCAGCATTGACCCTATATGTGGTCTGTGTGCTTGTGAAGATGAAACCATAGACCATATTATATACCGATGCCCAAGACTTAAAACACTGAAAGATATAATTATAATCAATTCCAACATAAGACCTGATATGATTTTCTCACTTGAAAATGCCATTCATAATGGATTTTTTTCAATAATAAGGCTTTCTACCTTTGTCCTTTATTCCATATGGATAGTGAGATGCAAAACTCTCATGGAATTACCCCACCACAAATCATACCATTGTTTTATCAAACGCTCAAAAAAATCAAGAAACATGACCAGCTCCTTGTCTCCAATAAAGTCTTTGACGACACCTGGTCTTTAACTGCTATGTCCTTTTCCTGATTATAAACTCCCACCTATCCAGCATTATAGAATAGGCAATTCTAAAAGAAAATATTCATGATATTAAAAATGCTAATACCATTAAACAAGTTCTTAGAATCTCTTCAATATACCCAACCACATAAGAGTATAACAATTGTGCTCTCATAACATAATCTAGCCAGATGACAAATAGAACATTATATAATCATATTATTGTACAACTTATTCATTTATTTATCCTTTATTAGTATGTAATCACTATTTATTGTTAATAAAATTTTTGTTGAAATGAAATGAAAAGAATGGGGAAGTATGGAGGTGTTTTTTATATCTATAAGATATTACGCATAGTATGCATTGGAAAGAGAAAGGTTAATAACTCCGTGTGTGTACGCATAGTATGCATAGGAAAGAGAAAGGTTAATAACTCCGAGTGTGTAAAATAAATAAAAAAATCAGATATATTAATCTTTAACAGAGGTTTAAAGTTTATATCTGTGCTAGAGATAATCTCTAATAATCATTATTGTATTTATTTGAAATGAATGGTGTCAAAGTTGTGAGTGGAGGAAGTTTGACAATGGTAAATGAAAATGTAACAATTTTAATTTTTACTATTAGAAGAATAACATAAATTTGGAAATAATAAGAAAACTCTTTTTTTTTTTGGGGGGGGGGGGTAGATTGCTTTATTTTGTAATGAAGTGTTTCGAGTTTTTTTTTTTTTAAAAAAAATGGTTGAAACGTTTAATTTACTATTAGAAGAATAATAACTGAAAGACAGGCTTATTATATACCTGTGTCTATATATGTAATATAGGGTATATGAGCACAGACTTTCAGATGATCCATCACTCTCCACTCTATCTAATAACACTGATACACTCAAGTACATATATGCTGAAAAGATAAATAATCACCATCATCATTCCATCATCAGATTTTCAATTGGGTGGACGGTTGAAGAGTTGGAGTGTGTAGTAGACTGGAGCCTGTCCATTAAAGTATGAGGATTGTCTATCTTAATATATATCTGAGCACTTATAGTATATATGTGTGGGAGATGATAATCTGGACCAACTGATGATTGCTAGTTTAGCATGAAATACGTATATTGGTGATTATTTATCTTTTCAGCATATATGTGCTTGAGTGTATCAGTGTTATTAGATAGAGTGGAGAGTGATGGATCATCTGAAAGTCTGTGCTCATATACCCTATATTAGAAGAAATGTAAATTTGGAAATAAAAAGACAATTTTTGGGGGGGATTTTTTTTTACCTTTTGATTAAACTTTTAATTTAGTATTATAAGAATAACGTTATTCTCGTACTAGTAAATTAACCGTTTTAACAAAATAAAAAAAAAAAACGCACAAAGAAACATTTTTTAATTTAGAATGCTAATAATAACTTAAATTTTCCAAAGTAAAAAAAAAGCAGGCCCAGAATTG
Organism: Epiperipatus broadwayi; assembly: GCA_028023455.1. Lineage (NCBI taxonomy): Eukaryota > Metazoa > Onychophora > Udeonychophora > Euonychophora > Peripatidae > Epiperipatus > Epiperipatus broadwayi. The sequence continues at coordinate 7,606,238 of JAQFVV010012405.1, forward strand.
TTATATTAATAGGTTTTTTGAAGAGAAACGGCACGCACCATCAAGCAATATACGGCTGCTAATAGATGAATACCAACTATTCTCTTTGCCTTTAATAATAGTCATCAATACTTTATTGATATTACAATAGAGTTTAAGATAAGATAAACAGCCTATAAATAAACCACTGCAAGACAAAAATTTCTCTAATAGTTCTTCAAAGAAAAGCAGGAAGGATATGACATTACTCCAGACATCAATTAATAGATAATATAAATTTCAGTGTTTTTTATCCTTGTTTCAGTTTCAAAATAAGAATAGATAGATATTTATTAATCAATATTTGATGACTATCTGGATTAGCTGTGAATCAACAACCTGAAAAATCATAATGAGTAGCAACTTTCTTCATACAAAAGGGCCATCCAATGCAAGTCATAGTAATTAATAGATACTATGGCTTGCCCTGGGTAGCACTACTATATGTAGAAAGTTTCTAAATATTTAAACTGCTTGTCTAAGCATAAGAAATGGTGATCATGTGATGTTTTTAGTGAAAATCATAATCCTTAGATTCAAATTTTATCCTCAATTATTGCAACACTAGACTTATAAACTTACAGAAGAAAAGATTATTAGAGAGAATTTCTGGTCCTGATTTTGTTCGTGCTCACGGCCATTTTGAAATCTAAAAACCACCGCTGACACATCCAACTAATAAATGTCATAAATATTGAATAAAAGTACTTTAATTTCATACTTTAAAAATTATTACTAAAAATAATATGCTTTATTATTAGGGATTTTAAAAAAAATTTACCTTTATAAAATATTTGAAATACGACCGCACAAAGCGCTGGAATATATGGGGAGAAGAAAGGATGATTTGGCTGATCCAAAGGATCATATAAAAGATGCAGAAGTCTGATCAAATCAAGCTTATAATTTCCAAATACTAAACGAGTATACTACATGCCCATATACATATTATTTTTACTAGCTTACAATTTTTAAAATATGAATTTAAAGTACTTTTATTCAAAAATTATGTCATTTATCAATTGAATGTGTCAGCAATAGTTTTGGCTGGTCTTTAGACTTCAAAATGGCAGTGAGCACAAACTAAATTGGTACCAAATTTCTTTTCATATATATAACCTTTGATTCATTGATTAATTGTTTCAGAATTAAAAGCTTGTAAATATCATTAACATTCAGAGATTTTACTAGGGATATAATTCTTAATTAAAAGGTTATAGCCAGCATAATAATAATAAACATTAGTTGCTGAACAGTTAATTCAATCAGAGGTATCAAAAAATAAAATTTTAAACTATTTATAGAAAGATTGGGTGTAAATATTAAGTAGAAAATATGATTAAAATTGTTTTGATGCAGGAAAAACTCTTTGGACAATATAATTTACCCATAAGGATGATATCAGAAAATTTTATTATGTATTCTAAAATATTTGCAAATTTTTTTTATTTTTCAAAATGGAGGAAGTCATTCCTTTCATTAAAATCTTTTTAAGAATTATGTGTAAGATCAATTATCATTTATTTTTGTTTGCAATCAATATGGTGTTCATAGCAGCTATAATAAATGATTATAACAATTGCCTTCAAGTATAAATGAAAAAAAAATTCCTACGAAAAAATTGTAGAGTGCATTTGAACATAGACCTTCAGCTCCCTTCAGCTATCCACTCCATCTTATATAACCAACCGATATGACTACCTACGTGTGAAAAAATTAAATGAACTCCAATATACATATTTCGTGCTAAGCCCAACATTCACCAGCTGGTCCAGATCATCATATTCCCATATATATATATATAACCTTTGCTCAGTTTATATTAAGATAGCAATTTTTCAAACTTTAATGGAAAGGCTTCAATTCTCTCCACTCCCTAATTTTTCAGCCATCCATAATATTGAAAATCTGATGATCTGGACCAACTGATGAGTGCTGTTTCAGCATGAAAGATCATTTATATTTTTCACATGTATGTGATCATATGTGTTGATAATATAAGATGGAGTGGAAAGCTGAAAGGAACATGAAATTCTGTGTTGAAATCCCCTCTAATTACATCTAAAAGTTCAGTATATACATTATACTTATAATCAAATATTTAAAAAAAAAATCGAATAGTTTTATTTCGAGTGCCAGAAATCGATTCGAAGCTTTCGATTCGAAGCTCTTAAGCTCAGAATCTTTTATCACTACACTAAACTACATAGGAGATTACAATATAACAATACATATGCTATATATAGACACATGAATTTTATCAAAGACAAAATACCATTATAAATTCAATACGATTATGCAAATACCATGAATTTTTCTGAATTATATGTAAATATTTTAATAACAATAAATCAAAAATTTATAAAAAATCTTACCTTTCATAAACAACAGATGTTACTCAAACTATTACTATTCTGACACATGACATTTATGTAAGTTTTATAATTCGCATATTGGAAATTCTGAATAAAATTATAACTAATTGCTAATGATCTAAACTGACATTTTTATATCTACCATCTAAAAAAGATAAATAATCATTTCCGAAAGATAAAATATTAAGTGTTTATAGCTGCTTCTAAGAAAAATACAATATGTATGGTAACAACTACATATCTAAAAAAAAAAAAAAAAAGAAGATAATAAAGAAAACAATAAAAGAAGTAATAGCAACACGAATTTAAAAACGAATATATAGTTTGTGTATGTATTTATAATCAGAATTATTATAATTTAAGAAATAAAGATAAAATAGTTCTTACTATTAAATAAATCACTGTAGGATAAAGGCTTGTTCAATAGTTCCTCTTAAAGTCAAGGAAATGATAAGCAATACTCTTCAGCCTCACCATTTATCCAAAGGTGGAGTTTGAATGCTTTGTTAGCCTTGTTTAATCCATTTAGAAGAATATCTAGATACATGTTTACTAATTCTTATTAGATTATTATCTGAGCTATCTATATGCCCACAACATGAAAAAATTGTAAGTTTACTTGACCTAGATTCAAACTCAGATTGGAAGAGTAATAAATGGATGCATCATTGTTGCAGAAAAGAATACTTCTACTATCATATAGATAAAATGCTTTTTTAGTGCCACTATTTTTTTGTAAATCCAAATTTGCTAAAATAAAAAAACTGGCAGTTCACTGCAAAAAGGCTTGTTCATCATCATCATCATTTTCAATCAATACCAATCTATTGCAGAATAAAGCTGTATTAGTATATAGTCCAGTTCATCTAAGCCTTAATTTTTCTTCTCCATATCACACTAGCAAATTTCGTATTTCTTCTATCTAAATTACAAGTGGTCTTTTTCTAGATATTTTACAATTTTCTGGGTCCAGTTTAAAACTTCAACTATTCATATACCATAATCTTTTTTAGCAAAATATCCAATACAACTGCAATTTTTTACCATAATATCAGTGATAAGTGTTGTCCTCTCACTCATGAATTTTGTTTTCAATCTTTTAACATACATTTCTCTATACTTTGTTAAATGGTCTGATCTCTCTGACTAGTATTTTGTTAAATGCTCAAATCTCAGATTCATAAGAGGATTTGATTTAACATATGTATTAAAAAAACTTTTCTTTTCAAACACAAACTTATTTTTAAACTCTATACTACTTTAATTTAATGGATATTTCATGCATTAGACTTGTCTATATTAATAATCTGACTAGTGTATTTGGGTAATTGTTAACTTCTTCTACTTCATGAATATAAATCTTTCTTTTCTTTTTCTGAGATCCATTAAACATTATTTGAGGCTTTTAAGCCTTTATTTTAGACCAATTTTTGCTACTTAGGGAGTGTTTTTTTTCCTTTAAATTTTGGTTGGGTCTGTCTGAATAATAGCTATTTATATTAATGGAATTTTGCCTATGAGATTATGCCATAGACCTTTTTCTCAACCTTTTGCTGTGATTATTGCACTTTGTATGGTTAAGCTTTAGAAGCACTCAATATTTTACTCAGTAAAATACTAACTTTTATGTGAAGTAATTCATAGCTGTAAACTTAACTTTTCAACCAAGAAGAAAGAACTTCATTAAAAGTAGTAGTCTTTTTTTAAAACTATATATTACAAGCATAAACATGTTGTAATGCTAATCAAATCCCAAAATTAGTTTCTGGTTATCCGCCATTATTGCTTATGAGCATTAAGCTACCACTACTGCTTTCTTTTAAACTATACAACTGGTTTGAAGACATGTAGGTGTCTAAAAATTTCAGATTTTCCACTCAATAGATAACTTTTAGTTAAATGCTGGCTTTGGGTTGGTATTTTTAAATCTAGTGTCTGAACCTACCCTGACACCTCTCTGAGGAGTGCCAAAGCATGAAACCATGGTCAGGGGTTTGGGGAGGGGTTCCTGACAGAGATATTTTAAATGCTTTCTCTGGCTAAGAATTTAACACAAAGCTTGTTGAAGAATTGGCAATCCTCATTGTTTATAACTTACAAGCTTTAAGAGAATAGGGTCATGGGATCTATGACTCTTTATTTTGACTATTTATAGTCTCTGCCTTAAGTCTTATGCAATGTTATATTGCTAAGACTATTAATATATGGTATGACTGAAGATCTATCAGCCTTATATAGCTATTTGAGTTGGATAGCTGGGTTTGAAGACATGTAGGTGTCTGAGAATTTCAGATTTTCCACTCAATAGATAACTTTTAGTTAAATGCTGGCTTTGGGTTGGTATTTTTAGATCTAGTGTCTGAACCTACCTTGACACCTCTCTGAGGAGTGCCAAGCATGAAACCATGGTCAGGGGTTTGGGGAGGGGTTCCTGACAGAGATATTTTAAATTCTTTCTCTGGCTAAGCATTTGACACAAAGATTGTTGAGGAATTGGCAATCCTCATTGTTTATAACTTACAAGCTTAAGAGAATAGGGTCATGTGATCTATGACTTTTATTTTGACTAAATAGTTTAAAAGTTTAAACTCTGAGGATTTGAACTAAGTCAATTTTCATGAATGATTTCTCATTGACAAAGGCCAATGTCTAAAATTTCATCTATGGAATTGATTGTCATTAATTTGTGGTATTCATTTATTGCTTATCCTTATAATAGATAGCTGAAGAATGGAATTCTAATCTGCAATATGTTTACCTTCAGGAGCACAAACCAGAAGGAAAATGAAAGAATAGTGTAAAATAGGAGATACATCAATAGAATAAGACATAATACAAGCCAAATTATTACCAATTCAAATCATTGGTAGCACTTTTCAATGCCTTTCTGTCTTTAGATATTATTATTTTCAAATTCCAAATGATTATTTTCCAAATTAAATATATTATAATTGTATAGATTACAAACTATTTTAATCCTAACATAGTTTTGTTTTTCTCAGATATTCTCTTTAAACAAATGCATTTTTATATATTGAAGCTAACATTCATCCTTATTTACCTAGACAATCACTGAAAGAGACAGGTGCAGGAAAAGAAAAATACTTGCTATTCACATTGCTCCAACATTTTTCACTAATTTTTTATAAAAATATGGATGAGTGTTAACATTGTTCATCTAAATGAAATCAAAAGTTGTGAAATTAATTGATAGTTATAATGGGTGGCACAGAGGGTTTCCTTCATTATTTAAAACTCAAGAAAAGCATCATTCCCTTTCTTTGTTATTGTGAGTAATCATAGGTATTTGTCAACATTGTGTCATGAAAATATCATTGCAGTAGTGTATATTTTAAGAACTTAGCTTTCACTTTAAGATGGTTATAGTTTGTGAAACTGAGTTCCCAAAAGAATATAAGTGAAAGAAAGTTGTAAACCATTGTGCTAGAGTAATGGTATAGCAGATTATAGATCTTGATCCATATATTAAATACGTTGGAACATAAATATGATGCCAAGACTTCTTCTTATGAAGCTGCCTCTGGATTTAATGATTCAAAATCATTTTTGGAAAATAAATTACATGTTAAACCATTATATTAAATAATGTATCATTAAGGATATAAATAAAAACATATTGACTTCACATTCCATAAGTCTTTGACTGTTTTTTATATTAACTACAATGCAATGTTGTAAAAAATTCTATATCGGATATAGAATACTTTTATTAAACCTTGTGCAGTATAATTTCTCCCAGTCACTGAATGGTGTCAATGCAACAAATTACCATATATCTTTTTCTGCTCACTCTTAATACATACTTTCATCAACAGATCTTATCCTACTACAGAGCCATCTATTAGTAGAAGAAAAAATATGTGCAGTATATTTCCTCCCAGTCACTGAATGGTGTCAATGCAACAAATTACCACATAACTTTTTCTGCTCATTCTTAATATACTCTTTCATGAACAGATCTTATCCTACTATAGAGCCATCTATTAGTAGAAGGAAAAATATATCTGGAGATATTATTGAAATAGCATGGCTGTCTAATATCCAATAATTTTTAAAATTTACACTCAATGCTTCTAGAATAGGGTAAAGAGAGCTACTCCTCAAAAAAATGAATAATTATTATAAGCCAAGTGGATCTTTAAAGATTGAGTGGAAAACTCAAATACAAGTAATTCTTATGCTCCCTGCTTTCCTATGAGATGTTGGAAAAATTTACAGGTTATTTTATCTTATTACTCTCAGTCTAACCACAATATTTTATTATAGCAGCAACATAACATCTGTTAATAAATGCCATTATAATAAAGTAATAAAATGGATAAAGAAATCAAATATTAATAAAAAAATGTTAAAACATCATACCTCAAGATTATATATCAATATATATATATATAAAATTGTGCTTTAATCTCATCAGAGATGATACATTTTTTGTAAATATTTTTCTATGTATTATTTATGGTAGACTTTACAGGTATATTGTTTCATCATTATTACTTTTATATTATCTAATGTGTGAATGTAAATTTATAAAATAGTTAAGTTTATTGCTAGTTTTGCATGTTGAAAGTAACAAGAAGAGATCAAAAACGCAATATATGGGTAAGAGAACAGACAGGTGTTACTGACCTCATTGAGAAAATTAAAAGAGGAAGTGGAGTTGGGCTGGACATATTGCTAGAAAAGATGATAATAGATGGACAATTGAAATTTTGAACTGGATTCCAAGAGATTGTAAAAGACCCAGAAAGAGACCACATGTGAGATGGATGAAATAAGAAAGTGTGCAGGGGTGATGTGGAGAAGAGAAGCTAAAGATAAGAAAAGTTGGATTGAACTTGGAGAGACCTTCATCCTGCAGTGGATTGATAATGGTTGTTGTTGATGATGATGATTTTATTAGACATCAGTTACAAAAAACTGAAAAGGTTCAAACTCACATAGTACTTGTTCTGCCTAAATCTATGACAGATATCACATAACATAGTATTGAAATACTATTCAGATCAAAAATACCCCCAGCAGGAAGTTTACTACTAATATTGAAATACTATTCAGATCAAAAATACCCCCAGCAGGAAGTTTACTACTAATATTGAAATACTATTCAGATCAAAAATACCCCCAGCAGGAAGTTTACTACTAATGTATCATTTGAAATTCCTACTAATGTAATGATAATCACTCCTCGAGAGCAATACAGGGTTGCTAAGATACCATACTAACTCATTGAAATTGATTGGAATTACTTACCATTTATGAGTTTCATTATTTAAAGTATGCATGACAAGTTACATTACATCAAAAGAAATAAAGTTTAGACAATATATCATCAACAATGCAAAAGTCTATCAAAACATACACATATGTTAGTTTATTTTTCAGTTTATTTGTTTATCATTCATAAAAATAAAACTCCACTATCAGGTGTAACAAAACAAAAATAATTAGAAATATGTTAGTGGGATAAGAAATGTTTCCCTGACATATGCAGATGCCACTTTACTTCAGTCTTAGTCACTTTCCCTCAAAGTCTTGCACATACATTATTTTCCACATAACAATACAGAGGCTCCTTTCGTTTATGTAACTCTAATGTCACACATAGGCAAAACTCTCCATATAGTAACACCACTCAGTGCAAGCCAGAGTAATCAATGGATAAGGAAGGTTTGTGCATAAAATCCCTGTCTATTGCCTACTCATTCAATATCCCCAGACTAGTTTCTAGCTTGTGGCCTTCATCAGTGAGAAGGCTTGGATCTTAGAGCACTGCCACTTAGCTCTTAGGATCTAATGCAATGCAATCCTCCAGCAGTCATCTCTTACTTTTTTAGTTAACTATAAAGCTTTAAGTTCAAAATAAAAATGCAATAATCTTTTCAACCTAAGCTCATTAGCATGTATATTCATATACTGAGTAACATTACTGCATGGAGAGTTTTGTCTCTGTGTAAACAGCTTGTGTAAGCATAAAGAATGGTGATCATATAATGGTTGATGATTTAGTAACTCTAATATATAATAAATCAGATTTTATAATGCATCTTTATTTCACAATTGTAACTATAGTGATTTTCAATCTGCTGACCTATCAATCTGCTTACAATCTCAAAATTGCCCTCAAAAATATATTAGTATATCAACTGCTATGGGTGACACTTTATGTTTATACTTAGTTGTAAAAATACTTCAAATGCTACTGACACATATATAAAAAACAATACACATGAGAAAGCCAACAAGAAAAGTTATTCTAGAGTAAATTACTATTTAACTGCCAATAAACATCACATGACCACTACTTCTTATGCTTGTGTTTAACTGTTGTTAAAACAGGCAAAACTCACTATATATATTGCCACACACAGCAAGCTAGAGTAATCAATGGATACCTGAAGGCTTGTGCATAAAATCCCCATCTATTGCCTACTCATCCAATATCCCCAGACTAGTTTCTGGCTTATGGCCTTCGTCAGTGAGGAGCCTTGGATCTGACAGCACTGCATCTAGATCTTAGGATTTAATGCAACCCTCCAGCAACCACCTTTTATCTCCATTTAACAACAAAACTATGAGTCTTAAACTGAAAACACCTTAATGTTTTCAATCCAAGCCCATCAGCTTATATAGTCATATGGGTCTGCTTGCTGTGTGTGGCAATATATGTAGTGATATGGGTACTAAAATGGGTTCAGACCCATATGACTATATAAGCTGATGGGCTTGGATTGAAAACATTAAGGTGTTTTCAGTTTAAGACTCATAGTTTTGTAGTTAAATGGAGATAAAAGGTGGTTGCTGGAGGGTTGCATTAGATCCTAAGATCTAGGTGCAGTGCTTTCCGATCTAAGACTCCTCACTGACAAAGGCCATAAGCCAGAAACTAGTCTGGGGATATTGGATGAGTAGGCAATAGATGGGGATTTTATGCACAAGCCTTTTGGCATCCATTGATTACTCTAGCTTGCTGTGTGTGGTAATATATATAGTGAGTTTTGCCTGTTTTACTATTTAACTGTACAGATAGTTTAACTGTCAGCAACTGTGATATGAATTCATTTCACATGATAATCTTATTAAGACTCAACATATCCATTGTAACTGAAACAAAGATCTCCTTTTCATTTCTTCTACTAAAAACCATCATAAAATGCTGGTGTTATGTATTAAAACACCAACTACTTAATATCCAACATTCATAGTATTAATTTATTTCACAGAATAATTCTACTAATATATCCATCGTAATAAACACATCTTATCTTCACTTGTTCTGTTTTAAAACACCATATACTATCAATGTTATATACAAACAAACAACAAGGATATTATAAAACAAGCTAATGTTTAACTATATGGGTAGGACTGGATAATCACCATTTATTCCATAGAATAATTCAATTGATTGACATTAATAAATGTAATTTACAAAAGAAGCATTGCTTCCTTAATAATTTTATTTTTAAATAATGTTTTCTTAATTATTATATTTTTTATAATTATTTTAACTGTTTGTCATAAAAAGTGATATTATAGTGTGATGTAGCAGTTGTTCCCAGAATACTATTCGCTGCTAATGTTTTTTCATACCGGTGTGTCTTTAATTATTTTAACTGTTTGTCATAAAAAAGTGATATTATAGTGTGATGTTGAATAACGTGTAGCAATTGTTCCAAGAATGCTATTCGCTGCTAATGTTTTTTTCATACCGGTGTGTCTTTATTGAATATATTAAAGTTTATGGAAGCTATTTTATTCTATACTTTGAATAAATTATACCATACAATAATTTGCTGTTGTTATTCAAATATTATTAAAAAATGTTAAAAATTTTATTAGTAAGGAAGGAATACTTATATTGATCCGTTCTTTACTTCATACGATATATATATATATATATGTGTGTGTGTGTGTGTCAATTAAATAGTAGGACCTTTGTAATTTCAAAATGTATAAATCTATTAATAAATATTCCATACAGTGAGAATAGAGAGAGAGAAGCAAATCGATTTTTCATTGTGAATTGAAATATTGAATCAAACAAAATATTTTAAATGAATGAACTTCATAGCTTTCAGATAATTTAATAATGTTTTATGACTCTTCTGTGTTTTAATAAATTATTTAAAATATTAAAACTAGCCGAATTCGATAGAATTTTTATTATGAAAAAAGAAGGGGCATTTGAAAAAAAATACCATTGAAATTACAACTACAAATGCCCCGATCAGATTATTAATGCAGTTGGGGAAAAAATAATGCATAAAAGTAAATAATAGAATTGTATGGAGTACATTTGATAGAAATAACTTTGTTCTAAAAATAAATTTGCCTACATATATGAAAGGAAGGTTTTTAATCAATGAATTTTACAGTTCTTACTTATAGATCTGAAACTTGGACATTTAACAGAAGAGCAATACAGAGACTTCAGACAACTTAATGAAGTATGGACAGATGCATGTTACGAGTAATAAGAAGAGACCAAAATTGAAATACATGGGTGAAAAGGGTAGAGTTGAGCTGGACATATTTTTAGAAATGATAATAGATGGATAGTTGAAATGTTAAACTGAATTCCAAGAGATTGTCCAAAAAGAGACCACATGTGAGATAGATGGATGAAATAAGGAAGTTTGCTGATGCGATGTGAAAAAGAGAGGCTAGAAATCAGAAAAAATGGATTGAACTTGGAGAGACCTTTATTCTGCAGTGGAATGATAATGGTCAAAAATAATGATGATGATAAATAAGTTTAAATTACTGTCAGATGATTTATGGAACAACATTATAATGTATTATTTTGTAAATTTCATTTAAAAATTGTTTTCACTAATAATAAAAAGGCTATTACCAATCTCTTTAAATGACTGTCATATCACACTGGAAAACTATGGCATAACTTTTTAATAATGTGTGAATCTGATTCAAAAGTGATTCTATTAGTATTTACAAATTTGAGAAAGATATACCAGTGTTAAAAAAAAACATTATCAGAGAATAGCATTCATGGATCAACCTCTGCACCTTATTTAATAATTAACCGGAATAAAGAAGCACAGTATCAAAATCTGTTTAATCCTATAACGTATAAGTTAAAAAGTTGATCATAGATTTAATTGTATACAACAAGCCAAGTAAATTAGATAGTTGTGACAATAGTATGCAAAAAGAATGGAATTAAAAACAGCATTAAAAGTTAATTTTTGCCAAAGAATTTAGGAATGTGGTGGAGAAGATGTTAAGATCATATTTGGATATTGATAAAAAGATTAATAAATAAAAAGCTGATTAAATTAACAGCAGCTACAACAGACAAACAGAGTAATAAAAGTAAATGGCTATTAGATGGTCTTCATTTTTAATTGATTGGATAGTGTAATATATAAGCAAATAGAATCAATAATAAGCATGATAGATATGGTTATGAGATGATTGTTGAATTAAATATGTGTGTTATGACTTAAAAGTCATCTAGAATTAATAAATGATGCTATTTTTGAGATGAATGCAAGATAATTTTATTTGGAAAATGTTAGTGTCATCAACCAAACAACCAATTAGTAATTGGCATTGCAAACTGAAAGCATACTATCTGACCCACCATTAATTCAAAAATGAATCCATTTTTAATTTTTATAAATTATATGTCAATTTTAATAAATAGTTGCTTGATTATATTTTTGAAATTATCTAGAAAATGCACAGAAATCCATTTAAAACTTTTAATATTTACATCTATGAGTTTTTTTATTACATATATCTGTTTATGAAAATGCCTTGTTTATTTGTAAAAATATTTAAAAAGTTGTAATAATTACAGTTGTCACACATATAAAGTTTTTACGTCTAACTTACCGTCTTTCTGTTTACATCATATCTAAATATCATCTAGAAAGATACAAGAAAAATTTCAATAATATTTTGTGTGTGTATATATATAATATTCAAATATATGTATGTCTATACTAAACTTAATGTAATTAGAAAAGACTTAAACTCAGACTTTCAAGCTCCCTACAGAAATGCATTCACTCTTATACAACTGATACACATGACCACATACATATGAAAAAGTAAATGATCTCCAATATATGTATTTCATGCGAAACCAGCATCAGCATTCATCAGTTGGTCCATATCATATATTGGGAATCATTTATTTTTTTCACATGTATGTGGTCATGTGTATCAGTTGTATAGAATGGAATGCATAGCTGTAAGGATCTTGAAAGTCTAGCTTCAAGTTCCTTCTGATATATATATAAATCTATTTAGCCTTAAGCATTATTACACTTATTATTTAAATAATACTTTGGATGCAATTTGAAAATTATAATTGCAGTTTGTAATGTTATAACTATTTATTAGTCTGTATTCAGAACAGGTTATATTTACCTGTTTAAGATCATATATTTAAACTTTGTTGTGTCAATAATTTCAATCATTGTGATTAACTTTCAATCTATAGTATTTATAAAATATATTGGACTATAAATAAACATTGAATTCCATCTTTATTGCTAAAATTACGCTGCCTTTATAACAGGTTGAGATTGTTGATTGTTATTGACAGTGAGATTGTCTAAGTGTTGACAGATATATATATATTGTAACGGGCACATATGCCATTACATTGTTTTTTTTTTTTATTAAACATGAAAAAAGAAAAGTTCGCGAATAAAAACTTCTTATTTTTTAAGAATTAAAAATTGAAATTAAATATCATCTAAACTCTAATATATATAAAATCGCACAGATGAGAAATTAAAAAAAGAAACTTTATTAAAAAAAAATAAAAAGTTTTAAAACTAAATTTTCAACAAAAACTTAAAAAGATTTAGAGATAAAAATATATCTTTATGTTTGGAAAACAAATTAATTAATGTTATTGAAAAATAGAAATGATTATTTTAATTAGTCCAAGTGAACTATCCCTTGGGCATTTCAAAATGTATAAGCAACAGTCAGATAGAAGAAAACAATAGAAACTAATAGCAAATAAAAAGAAATCCCTCAGGAATTGGACCTCAATGAAAGGGTCATCATCATCATGATGTAATGTTGAGTTAATCTGCAAAATTAATATAAAAAGAAAGGTTTGGAAATAAAAGATTTAATTATTATTAAGAGAAGACAGATATGCATTAAGTTGGAGAGGGTTGAAGGAGAAGGGATTGAAAGACGCACTTTCAATTCCTTCAGTTGTTCAAAAAAATGAAACATCATTTTCCGATATTGCGGACCACAGGACATCAAGGCCCAGAAGAATACCATCAACCATAAAGGACCAATGGTTAACTGCACACTGATATCCTCATGATTCGTGGGACTTAACATCTTCCATTACAAGAAATTAGAGACTACGGACATTTTTCAAAACAGTAAGAAATATATAATTAATGAAACATTTCTAAACAAAAAGAACTCTAAATGCTAAACTTTTCAATATTCAAAATAGAAGAATTTTTTATCTGACTAAATTATTTATTATTTTATTGAATGTATTTTTTTTTAAAAAATCATTTCCATTTTATATTTGTTCCTTTTAAGTTTTATTATGATTTCTTTTCTTCTTTTAAATAGCTTATATAAATGTTAAACTTAAATTGGGCGTAAATGGCTATATAGATTTGTAAAGTTATATTAGTTTTATTAGGGGTAATCTTAGGTTATTTGTTTTGTAGTTGAATTGGGTCAATGGATTGGATATATTGGTGTAATTAGTAGATGTAATACGAGGTTCACTATGTGCAGAATCGAATTATACACCACACACCCCATTTTGCCTATGGAAGGGAATAAACACAGTCCCTTCCTATGGAGTTTTCTTTTTTATTGCTCTTCTTGTCAGATAGATGTAGTATTCCTATCTGGGTGAGAGTCAATTTCTCCTCTTAACCCTGCTGTTCAATGTACATTCCTGACAGTATGGTATTTGGTGCTGCCGTATTCGTGTTACATTGAATACATCGATATATCCGATGGATTGACATTGGTTTAACTGCAAACTTTTGGCCTAAGGTTAAATAAGGGATAGAATATTTTCTTTTCAAAGGCAATCTATGTAGTCTATTCATACTCGACACTTAATAAAATATTAAATTCATCTGTGTGAACTTAGAAAATAAAAGTTTAAGCGTAAATTTAATTCTAAAAACAAAGTCAAAATGTGAGTTAAATTTTAAAGCAAAGTTCTGATGTTTTATAAAAGAAAAATTTTAAAGTAAAAGTGATACTAAAATAATTTCAAATTTTATATATGTGTGTTTAATAAATGTTTGTGTGTTAATTACTGGCAGTGGCTTCTTTTATTTATTTTTTAAATAAAATATTTTTAGATAGGAATATATTTTAAAAATCTTTATTAAAATTTATAAAAATGTTTTAAATCTCTGCTACTCCATGAGCTAGTGACATTGGGCTAACTGTCTAAATATAAAATAAAGTGGAATAATAACTTACGTATCTGCCTACTATATAAATTTTCTAAGTTCAATTGGCCTAGATGGCGCCCTTGTAGTGCAGATACGGTAAGACTGGAAACTTCCTTCCATCGGACTGTTATAATATATATATATATATTGGCATTTGTGCACTCAAAGATAGTGAATAACATGAATATAATAATTGTATTATATATATAATTACTACAGCTTTCTAAAAACTAGTACATGAAAAGATATTTATATGATGTTATTGATCTATATTTGCATATTCGCTGTTGTTAATTCAAATAATTTTTAAAAATAAACATTTGACAATATATTTATGAATATATATATATATATAGCATTTTATAACTGGTATGAACTAAAAAAATTTCAAAACTTATATTTTATGAATTGATTCAATATTAAAGTTCCACCTATTTAAGTAAATTAATTTATATTATATTATAATGATAGGTGTGTACTATTTCACATCAAGATTTTCAAAAGATCTGAAAAATGTAAATATCACTTAGGGCCATATTTCCCTTCAAAGAAATTCATTTATATATATATTATCAAAATATTCTCAAAATTTTATATTCTGAATTTATTATAAAATTATACAATCATACTGATTCTATAAAAAATATTTTTCCTACAGTATTATAATTGTTCAAAGTTCACCAAAGTTTATAATATGCTTCTCAAGTTGATATGCTCGAATAAATTAGGCTAGGAGATAGAAACAAGGGAAAATAGCAGTAATGAGGATTAACAGTTATTGTTTGTCATAGCACTTAGTTTCTACCAATCTCAATTTATTTCCAAGAAAAATAGCCTTTTTTAAATTAACGTACCACTGCAGACCAAAAACCTCTTTAACATTTTTTATAGACCATCAGGGAAAAAGAATCTAGGATTTATCAGACTTTTGATTATCAGATAACTTTTTTTTTTCAGTTTATTGATGTGTTGTGATCTTTTTCAGATTTACATTATTATGTGCTTTTTTATTTTTTAGTTGATAACTTTATGTGTTTATTTAAAAAAAATTAACTTGTATCATAAGTGTGTGATATGCCAACAGATATTCACAAAAGGGCTTGAAATCAAATAAAGTAGATACAGAGGGAGTATCTATTGCAATTATAATAGAGAAATATCAAGTATCTTTCTTATTGCATTGCCAAGTCTATATAATATTAATATCATTTACGTTCTTTATTACTTTTACAATGCTTTTTACAACGCACTATTGATATAAATAGAAGTTCTGCAGAAGATTGCTGGAGCAATCGAAACCATTAATAGTGGATTGTAAATAGCATTGTAAAAGTAATAAAAAAATTACATGATATTAATATTATATAAATGTTATAAATAGAAGTTATGAAGAAGATTGCTGGGCAATTGAAACCATCAATAGTGGGTTGTACATTGTAAATAGCATTGTAAAAGTAATAAAAAAATTACATGATATTACATGATATTAATATTATATAAATGTTATAAATAGAAGTTATGAAGAAGATTGCTGGGCAATTGAAACCATCAATAGTGGGTTGTACATTGTAAATAGCATTGTAAAAGTAATAAAAAAATTACATGATATTAATATTATATAAATGTTATAAATAGAAGTTATGAAGAAGATTGCTGGGCAATTGAAACCATCAATAGTGGGTTGTACATTGTAAATAGCATTGTAAAAGTAATAAAGAATGTAAATGATATTAATATTATATGAAATGTCAAGTAATAGAAAAATACCATCACAATGATATGTTGTATTATAGATAATAATCTCCTGCTATCTTAGTACATAAGAAATGAATACATCTCACTTTACATTTGCAATACATTATTATACTTTGATTTATAAGTGTCAAATTTTTGGCATTTGCAATTTTGACCTCTACAATTTCAAATAAATATCTTATTAATCATTTATTAAACTAGGAATTATAATTAGTCTAGACATAAATTTTAAGCTTAATTAAAGACTAATATTTTTTTTTAATTAATATAAGCATAGGAGTCATATTCACTGTTAAAATAAATAAAAACACATATAATAACTCTATTTTCCTTTTTCAATTTTTTTTTAATTTAAAAACTTCAAACATCCACTTCAAAGCACATTTTTGAAATATATAAAAATCTAAAATAAGGCAAAACTCTCTATACAGTAGTGCCACCCTGTGCCAACCAGAATAATCAATAGATGCCAGAAGACTTGTGCATAAAATCTCTATCTAGTGCCTAGTCATCCAATATGACTTCTTGCTGGATCAGCATTCTTCAGTTGGACCAGGTCATAATCTCTTCCATATCCTAACCATTTGTTCGAACTTTGATTAAATTTTTATAAAAAAATGTCTAATTCATGATAACATTTGATTTTTCACACACACACACACACACACACATAAAAGTAAAACAATTACAGTGCTAAATATATTAGATAATTTATGCAATAAATAAAGCTATCATCTTTTATTGCACCTCACACTGTTATATAGGAAAATAAAGTTTTAATTTGAGGGATGAGTTTAAAATCAATCAATCAATCAATCAATAAATATATTGCAATTTAGTTTAAAACTAATTGATATTTTGGATAACAAGCCATACAAGCAAAAAATAATGAATTAAAAGAATTGCACTCATAGAAAATTAAAGTCTCCTGCAATTTTAATATATTAAATTTAGCTTTTGAGCCAATAATACAGTGCTGTGTTAGCACAATTATTTAATAAAAGAAAATCCAAATACTATAAACCCTTCAGTGGTCTTCAAGATATCAAAGAAAAGAGTGTCTGAAACTTCCTTTGATGAAGTCAGAATGCCAATAAACAGTAATAATTACAAGACACATGAGCTAAAGATCCACATATCCTAACATGCTTCTGCTAAATCCAGCGCTACAATATCACATGATCTCCCAGTTAAAAACAATTTTACTTATTTTTACATTAACACTTATTATAGGAATCTCAGTTCTAAAATGTTTACTGAAAAAATAAAGAAAACTTATGTAAAAAGTAAAACAGTTCCTTAAAAGAACAAAGGGCTCCTAGAAAGTAACACACTAAGAAACAGTAAAGGAGAAGACTTCAATTAATAGGTATTTAAGAATTTAAAAATTTTTCTATTTTTGTTATACCTTGTAGCTAGTAATAGCTAGATACCAATTTATTGATCAATATTTGATAGTTAATTGTGTTTGGTGTGGGCTAACTGCATAAAAAAAAATCCTAAGCTTATTGGTCAAGTTTGAATTCAAAATTAGATTGCAAATATATTAGATAAATGCACTACTATTTTATCAAAAGGATCTTCCATAAATAATGTATTCAAAATAATAACTTTGTAACAATTATATTAATTTTTGAAAATGAGAATTCTATCTTATCATATTAAAAAAAGCCAAAGCATAAATACTTTGAAATCAGTTAAAGCTTTTGTTAATTATAAACAAAGAATGTTGAGAATTGTAACTTATTTATCATATGTAGCCCTAATAATTCAACAAGGTGAATTTAAATTTTAGCTAAACATGCATAAATTTGCAAGGGGGCAAAAATGCAAATAAACTTTTTTTTTTCTATGTCATAGCATCGGCCGGGACGTGAACCTACAACCGTCTGCAACCAACTACTTGTTTGCAAGGCGGTTGCAATGACCTCTCGGCTAATGACGCTTGACAATAAACTTTATTTTCTAAGAAATATAGCAGGATTTCAAATGTATTTAAATGTAAACACCTCTATAATTATTAAAACTAGTGATTCCCTTAGCTAATAATTCTGCAGTCACGATGAATGGAAGAATATAGAAAAAAGCATGAAAAAGCCACAAGAAGATATCAGTAAATTGAAATCAGTAATTTTACCTTTAAAAATAAAATTACCTTTTTAATAAATCCGTTGCAGAAATCTGAAGGTAACGCAAAAAAATTACATCATAAATGTTATCTTTGCTTTGATGACATCATATGTTTAAAAAGAAATTCAAAAATCTCTAAAAATGATCAAAAAATTTAAGTAATGTTTTTAAAGATAGATTGATTGAATAAAAAGAACAAAGTCTTAAATAAGATTCTTCAAGCTAGAAGATGATCTTAAATTGTTCTTAATAATCAAAAACTAGTATTACTACTTCAAGAAGCATGATATTCATTGGAACAATAAAAAAAAGAAATATTTAGAACTTTACATTAAGAGCAGCCAGTAAAACAGAATAAAATATTTTTACAAGGGGGGGGGGGCATTTGTCAATGCAGACAACATTAAATTTTAAATTACTGCATTAACAAATCCAACATTTGAAAAAAGATCAGAGAAAAATAATTATAAAGAATTAAGAAATATATTGAAGATCAATTACATGTAAAATTAAAATGTTTTTCATTGGTAAAATTACCATCACCCACCCTCAGCATTTAAAACTGCTAATCTATTTGTTTCAAGTAGGATTTAACTCGGCAGTAGGTAGGATAATTCAAAGCATAAAGCTTCTTGGATTTTTTCTCATTTAAAGACATCCCCAGTTCGGTCTATTGAATGAAGCTATTGGCTATGTGACTTTTTGAATAATTATCCATACAGTTATTTTGGCCTAGTTTTTTTTTCTTTTCAGTATTTATATTTGAAAATATTTCAATACTGTGATTGTGTTAATGCACATTTACCAAGGAAATGGATAAGCAAAATAGACAAACTAGTCTTAGTTAAATGTTTCAATTGCTAAACCTATTCAACCATTTCTTATTTCGTATAATCACTTATATGGATAATAACTACATAGAAGGTAAACAAATCGCCAAACTAGCCCCGTTTTAAATAAGGTGATAAAACTGTACGGATATTCTCACCATAAATTGTAAAATTTATAGAGAATTATATTGATAATATATTTGGAAAAACACTATAAAACAGAAGGAGTTAATTTGAAACTATATTGTTTCTTTAATGATATATTTGATAAGTGAATAATACTTATTCGGGAACTATAACAATAAAAATAATGCAACATAAAATTATTTGAGAAGAGATGACTACAACACTAATCTTCACCAACAACTCTGTTTTAATTCTTAAAATAAAAATCATCCAACAGACAGTTTCCATGTTGGAAAATGCATTGAATGTCTATATTTCAATAAGCATGGTCAACATATTATGAATATCTATGAAACGTACATAGATATATTTATATATATTCATTAAAAACTAGTCAGCACTTAGACAATCCCAATATCAATAATAATTTCCAAACTGTTGTCAAGGCAACCTTCTTTCAACAATATATAATCGATTAAGTCTTTGCCTTATTAAACCACTAAGCATCACATGATCACAATTCTTTATGCTCACACAAGCTGTTCAAACAGAGGCTAAACTCTCCATACATTATCCCACTCAGTGCAAGCCAGATTAATCAATGGATGCAAGAACGTTTGTGAACAAAATAGAGATTTTATGCACAAACCTCCTTGCATCCATTGATTACTCTGAATTGCACTGAGTGGTGCTACGTATGGAGGGTTTAGTCTTTGCCTTATTGTAAATAATATAAAGACATTATAATGAAGAATAAAAAAGTAAAATTTAATTTAATAATGCTGCAGCATTTGCCCATGTACAAACAAAGCTAAAACTAATTTTACAAATATGCCAGTATTTCTTAGTTATGAAAAGGAATATAGATATGGATTCAATCCAGGTAAAATTAAGATAATTTCTTAAGAAAGAAATGACAGAAAGGAAAAGATCAAAGAGAGTTGGTTTATTCTGCGATAAAAAAAAAAGATAAATGAGCTTTATTGCTCAGTTCATATGTTGGTCAAGTACAAGAAGGGTCAAAACTGGAATTGATCTGAGGATCTTAAACTCCAAAGGCTGACATTTTACAAGTGCACTAAATCATATAGGCCAAATGTGCAGTTGCAGACTGTAAGACTCTGAAGCATAAAGTTCTCAGATCCAATTTAGTTCTAATATTTCAGGCATTCAAATTTATTATAAACTCCCAAATAATAAGGACATTTACTTTAGCAATATAATCACATGATAAATCAAAATATGGTATACAAATAAGTAAAAAGTTGGATTTTTAAAGTTTTTAACAAGAAAGTATTATTGTTTATTGAATAGCATGATTATGACTCTAATGCACTGAAAGTATGCTTGATTTCTTAAATTAATTTTGCATGTTATTCTCTGTTTTGTCACTTTACATTATATTTATATCTAACAAATTGACTGCAATCCCTTAAGAAATCCAGAAGCATTTCTCTCATAAATTATAAGATATGAAATTTAAAAAAAAAAACAATAACTATATCATGTTAATATCAGCAACTTTTATAGAAGAAAAATCAATATGTAAAAATCATATTGTAGCAAGTACAAAATCAATTTGCAATTTGTGAAAACTCTGAAAGCTTGTGGAACTGGGTTGCCCAATGACAGAAATAAATAATATGAGAAAACATATATATTAATAAAAATTATATCTAGTTAGGTATATTGTAATCATCTGACTAAAATATTATAAAGAAAGAGAGGATGTACAATTTACAAAATGATAAATATCTATACTCAAAAATGAATTCAATATTTTCAAAGAAGATATTCTAAATCTGTAGAGTTGGAATAAAATTCATAAAATTTGTCGGTCAGTAGATGTGTTTTCAAAACAAAAATATATAAAACTTGTAAATGAATGCAAAACAAAATATTCTATATTTTAAAAAATGACCATTGAGTGAAGATGCAAAGATGATTGGTATTTAAACCAGAGTCAATTGTCTAGCCTTTTGTATATTAAAATGTTACAACAAAAAATGTCATGGTAAAGCATTTGTTGGCTATTCACAGTTAATTCTCTTGTAGGTTGATTCACTATCTGCTATCTGTAAAATCCATCAGCATCCTTGGTTACATAAATGTGCATAATTTTTATTACGATATAGTCTTGGTTAAATATGTACTCATTATTTTTATGATAATTTGACCCCATTACATATCAGTAGTTATAGTAACAATAGTTTAATACAATTTCCACATGCTAATTAAATGTTATTTGCTCAGGTACCCAAGCACCACAATGGATGGGTTAAACTTTGATCTAGGCATTAGCACAAAAGATCATAACATGATAAAATGTATTGGGCATTCATTTACTGTTATTTATTCAAAATGTAACACATTTAATATATACAGCTATTGTAGAAAAAAATATCTACATCTTTTTTATGGAGAAATAGCGACTTTTCTTAATAAATGTGTCAAATTTCAGAAGAGAAAGGCTTGAACTATTCCTTAATATTTTAATCTCTAGATAAAAATAGTTGTATATCTATTTATTGATTAATGTTGGGTGATCATTCAGATTGATTATTAATACAGTAATTTTTTGTAAAAAAAATCCTAAGTTTGATCAAAGTCTGAAAAGTATTTAAATCTGCTTGATCCAAATTAATCTTTCTTATTGCATTGCCAGATGTATATCATATAATACTAAATCATCCATGCACTTTACTACTGTTACACAGTGCTTTATTTACCACCCTCTTTTACAGTTTACTTTTATATCTCCTAACTTCAATTTTTAAATTCAAATTTTAAAAATTTCAAAAATTCAAAATTTGTAAAAATTGAATTTAGCAGTTGAAGTTAGGAGATATAAAAGTTCTGAAGAAGATTTCTGGGGCAATCGAAACTGTAAACTGTAAAAGTGGGTGGTAAATAAAGCATTGTGTAACAGTAGTAAAGTGCATGGATGATTTAGAGAATAAATATGCTTTCTATATTATCTCCACAGAAAAAAAAGTAATGCATATGTCAAACAATAAGGGTTTATGGCTTTCCTTTCTTAAATTATTCTTTAATTAAGAAAAGCAAAATAATCATTCACTGACCAAATGATTGATTTATATAACTAAATTGCATATAGGCTACTAGCTTGTTTAGAAATGAACAAAATCAGGTTTTATCTGGATATGATCCTGAGACCATATGTGTAGCAGATGATTTTGCAAACCACTACATTGCAAGACTCTTCAGTTTATTCATTATTTTTCATAATTATTGGTCCACTGCAGGATAAAAGCCTTTTCAAATTTAATTTAGTTTTTCAATTCTCAGTGTCTCTTCTCTATAGCAAACCAACAATCTTCTTTATCTAACATGTAGTCTCTTCTTTCATATTTTTTTGGGATCTAGTTTAAGACATCAAATGGCCATTTATTATATCTTCTAGCGATAATTTCAGCTTAATTCCATTTCAGTTTCTTAATTATTTCAGTAATGTCAATGATACCTCTTTGCTCTCTTATCTATTTTATTTTATTTTAGGTAACAAACTTTATTAACAGAAAACTTTTTTGTACATATTTACATAAGGGTTTAAATTAGTTTATATGTTCTACAAAAAAAGTACAAAACCAAAAAAAGGGAAGGGTCTTATTAATTATAAACTGTTCTTGGGCAAACTTAGCTTGGTCTGCTGACATTTCTACTTAGGATCTTCCGGTGAGAAAAATAAGTGACACCCTGTTTTTTAATTCAAAACCTATGAGCAGATAGGTCTGGATTGTTAAGAACCATATTTCACAATCATATTTCACATCTTCTATGGGTTACTCCTCCCCAAAGTCTTGTCATTTGTTTTTTCGGTAAAAATACAACTTTAATACATCATTGAATAATATAAAGAATCTGAATTGCCCTTCTATTAATAGTTCCAGGTCTGAAATCCATAAGTAAGAACTAGTAAAACACACCTATTAAAAACCTTTCTTTTTAAATACCTAAACATATTTTTTTAAAAAAATTATTTCTACTAAAATATTCTCTTCATTTCTATGATTAATTTCATCCATTATAATTCCAGTTGCATTAATAATCTGATCAAAGTAATTGTAATTACTAAATTCTTTTAACTTATGACTATTAATCTTTATTATTTTATTTTTTAGTCATATTTTTTTTTATTTTCATCTAATAACTCTTGCAACATTCCCTAAAGCTTTAAGGCACCATTTACGAAAACAACTATTGTATTGGCAAAATCCAGTTGACTTAAATAAATGCCATTTAGCTTTTCTTCCTTAACTTTCCATTTTGATCCATGAAATGTTTCTTGTAAAACTGCTAAAAAAAGTTTTGGAGATATGGAATCATGCTATTGCATACCTTTCCCAATGTTAATCTTTTTGGTATTACCATTGTTGTTGCATTTTATAAATATTCGTCAGAATATGACAATATCTGTGATCTAAATATTGATGAACCAATGATATATTCACTATAAAAATAGTTATAGAATTTTTTCATACTCTACAAACCCAAAGCATAATGAATATATTTATATTGGTCTTTTCTATAACTTCTCACAATACTTGGATATGATTCACTGTATTAAAACAATTTTTAATTTCAGCTTATTTTTTGAGTCGGTAAAAGTCCAAAATTCATTGTAGATGAATTATAACAATCTTGGTAAATATTTTGCATAGAACTGATAAAAGACTGATAGATCTGTAATTTTTAATATTTTCTTTATCATCTTTTTTAAATGCCAATATTTCTACCATATTTTTCCAATCGTTTGGTACATCTTTATCATTTAACATTTGCTGTATAGTTTTGTCTATTTCTTCATCTGCTTTTTTTAAAAAATCAATTATAATTCCATTGTTAGATTTAATTATGCCCCACTTCTTCATTTAAAATGTTGGACAATCCAGGGCACATTGTGTTTTCTTGTTCTTATGATTAATATATAATTCTTCATACAAATCTTTTACACATTTCATCTCTCCTTTCAGTAATAGTTCTATCTTTTTTTGTTATTGCAGAAATAACTTTTTTCTTCCCATTCCAATATGTTTTTTCACACTTTAGAGACTTTTATTTTCTTTTATACATTTTCTTATATCATTATTAATTTCGTTTTGTACCATTTTATAAAAATCAAGATAGTCAATTCTTTTTAAGAGATCATTTTAAACATTTTTGTGTTAGTTCTTTTTTCCATATATTATATTGTTGATTTCATTCAAATCTGAACCATCTTCAAATTATAATATTTAAAATGATTTGCAAGTTCTAATTTAAACTCAATGAAATATTTCGAAAAGTTAGGAATATCAATTGTTAATACTGTTTTTTTTTTTAAAAAAAAAGTTTTCATCTCTAGTTTTGTCTCAGCATATATCTTAAGACAACTCACTAATCAAACCTATTAAGAACATTACAATCTTGAAATATAGTTGCTTTTAATCAAAAATATAATCTAATCTTGCTTTATCATGATTCCATGATCATTTTTATTTAGCTTTTTTTTTTCAAAGAAAAAATTCATAATATATAAATTTTTCTATGTTTGTCTTATTTCTATTACTGTAATCAAATTTACCCACAATACCTTTATTTTGCAATCATTTACCAATTCCAGCATTAAACTCACCCATAACAATTTTAAAATGTTTGGTATGATCAGAAAATATCTTCTATTTTTTCATCATAATGAGAACTTGTTGATATAAATCTGAATTATTTATATTTGATATCTTTAATTAATTTTAATAACTAATCTTGTCATTCTATCTAATATTTTAACAATATACGGTTTTTCCACTTTTTATTCAGATTGAATCCCTCTTTATTTGTGGCTTTGTTGTAAAGTACACACACACACTTTTAAATCAAATGTCTTTTTAAACCAAATGACTTTTTAAATCAAATGTTTTTTAAGAGATTAAAACAAATTGGCTCTGAAGAAGACTGCAGGACAATCAAAATGTAGGGGCATGCATATATGTACAAATAAAGGGTTTTCCAAAAAGTGTTTGAAGTGGTTTGGATAAATGTCTTTTTACATTTTCTTCTAACTTTATAAAATTCAGCAATGTCTCATTTAATATTAGACAGTTATTTCAATTTCTTTTACTTAAAAGTCATCTGTATTTGTAAGTATCTACATAAAAATCATCACTGAATGATAGCTAGATCTGTCATTATGGAATTCTTAGCACCTTCTATCTTAGCCACCAACCATTGCTTTGATGACTTTACATCCTCCTGGGAATAATTGTCATAATTAAGTTCTATTTCTCATAATTGTAACTATTTATTAAAAAAAGTTTACTTAAAACATGCACTTACCCACCTTCAAGAAAATTCAACTAATATTTCAGTTTTAAGAGCTATTAGGCAATTGAAAGGAAATAGCATAGTGTTTCTTGATCTTAAATTCGGGGATAAAAAGACAATAAACTTACTACAGTGGCTGTTGCATATCATGAGCAATTCACCAATGTTCATTTAAGAACAATCACATTACAATAATATATGCAATAATAAAAATATATGGAGAGGGCATGAAAATTCTACATTGCTTGGTTTGGTTCCTTTAAAGCTTCAAAGAGAAATCAAGGATCTCCTTTCATTTAATAGCAAATTTCTTTCTGCAGCCTGAAGTTTATTATATAGTCATAAGTATATAGTTAGAATATATTTTATTAAAAAATATATGAGTCTACAGAAATTATGATATAGAAAGCCTACAGAAATTATTATTATATAGAAAAGTTTTACCGCAACACATCAGAGTGTTATTAAATACTTTATGTTATAAATTACAGGCTGAATCTTTCAAATAACAACTTCAAATTTTTTTATAGACATTTAATGCAATCAACAAAGTACATTTACATTCTTTAAATATGAATTATTATATTTTATAAAAAATAAACAATTAATTGCTGAGGAGTTTAAAAAAACAGAGTAAGCGGAAGTAATAAAGCTGGGCTAAGAGCCACAGACCTTGAGTTCTAGATAATGAAATAAGATGCACTTTGACTTCTCCTTTATTGGAGTCAGAAATCTCTCAGCTACCATGCCCAGAAAAACCTGATAGTGACTTTATCTTCCCTTTCCATTCTCCATTTTAAGTTTTTCCCATATTTTTCTCTATCCTGCTCCATTCCATTTCTACAACATAATCTTTGTCAACTCCGTGGCCTTTATATCTAAATCCTCCTTACCTTTTTCAAAACCCAGCATAAAAACCAAGAACCCACCTTCTATATAATTTCTTTGTTTATATTTATTTTTCCACAACTTCATTATTTATGCCCTTTATACTTGCAAACATTTATATTCAATTAACTACAACTTGCAGACTAAATCACCCATATCTTTCCATTTATGTGTATATTCTCTTATTGCTAAAGGTCCTGTTCAAGCCTTAAATAGTAAACTACTTTCCTTGCTCGCATTCAATATTCTGTTTACTTTTATATAAATTTAAACTCTTTTTACTCTCCATACTAGTTATCTACTTCTCCAATTCCCTATACTTTATTAATGCATCTATTCTTCTATCAATTTCTTGTCATTATTACATTCAACAATTTTCCTAACACAATCATCCTACTTTTTGTATAAGCATACTGACATAATTTCTTTATGCAAATCTTCTGCATATTGTACCACCTTTCTCACCCATCTTGTTCCCTGCCCTTTACTCATAATACAATTAAATACTATTTTGGTTATTCTCTTATTCTCCATAAATTACAATCTACTGAACATTTTCATTTTGATTTTTGCATTTCTCATATTGACCATCCCATTTCTTCTTGAATTGCCTCCTTTGCCACCCACACATCTGCACCTAATGCATGTCTTCCTACATATCTTTGTATTTTTTGAAGTAATCTAATATCCTTTTACTTACAAATAACACATCGAGTTTGCAATTCCACTACCGTGCTAAACTAAAAGAGGATTGTATTTTCTATATTTCATTGCAACATTATATATATTTTTTTTTTTTAGCAAAGAATTTTGTTAGGCAATTTTTTTTATATATATAAACTTGAAGATGATATGGAATCCAATGGGATATTTTGTAGTTTATCACTGCAAACAGACAAATTCGATGGTATATAAATTACAAGAATTATATTTGTAAAACATAACAAAGGTAAAAAATAAATAAAGGGGGGAAATATTTACTTACAATGGGGTCAGATACCAGACTCCATGTTGCATTAACAATGTCTGGAGGGGCAAGTGCCCTGTCTCTGTTTTTAATTTTTGAAAAATCATTTCAAAACAGTGATTGTAATGTTTTTAATGCAGAGTTGAAGCAAAAATGGCATTCTAGGTACCAAAGGGTAAACATAAGAAAAATAAGAATCTTAATTGGAGGGAAAAGGCCTTATTTTATGCTATCAATGAGAATAGAAATAGAAGTGTGCAATTTTGATAATTGAATCAATGACATTTTTATATATAAGAAGAGCATGACATTGGAACAGAAGATGATGTATTGTTTCTTCAGACTTATGACAAAGAGAGCAAAGAGAGTCAAAATTATCTTGCACCATTCTCTGTGATAAATGATTAGAAATCAAGGTACAGTATTTTGTTTCTAGATACTGGTATTTGAATTTTTTTATTATGTTTATTGCTGATAGTAAGAAGAGATGGGTATGATTGAGGTTGACTAGCATTATGGATCATGTCCAAAAGAGTATTTTCCTAGAGAATGTATGATTATTAAGATAAATATAAACAGCAATGGATTTGATTAAGGATACTTGAAATGTAATTATTGATTGGGTCATCTGAATTAATTGGTTCAGTACAAATGTACCCAAATCGTGGTGCAAAATTATATTTTTCAAATGACTTTGAAAAAATTGCTCTTCAAAGAAAAGAAAATTGAGTTTGTAAACAATATATATTATTATTATTATTATTGAAAATGACTAGTTTTCTACTTAATAATCTTAACGTACGATTAAGTGGGATGTGTAAGGAGATATAATTGATGAAAGTCAATTTTGATATAAAACAAATTCTACGTTCATGCCCGAATTTAATAATACGCCCATTATTGTTATATTATGTTTTAAATGAAAGGACAAGTTGTTATTATTGAATCACACCTATAAAGCTTTCTTAATTATTAGGCTTTCCTACTTCTTAAAAAGTAAAAAAAAAGAATAGTATTCAATCATTTACCAAGATTTAGAAAATCAGAGAAAGATAAAAATCTAGCAACTTCCTTTAAAGTAAAATAGTTCAGATTATTCCATTTCATTTTTAATGTATCTAATTGAATAAAAGATACTGTGATAAGAAACTTTACTTACTAAAGCTGTTGTATATTCCATAAAAGTACATACTGCGCTATATATCAATATTTTGTTACTTTTTCACCCTAGTTAAAATTGAATTATTTTTAATGGTATAGGGGATATATAAATATTTTACTGTAAGATAATTTTTCTAAAAAAAAAAAAAAGCACGCCAAAACAAACAAAATACTTGAATGCTAATAACAATAACACTATATACACACAATATAAATGAGTTAATAACAGTGTTTAATTTAAGCAAGGCTTAAATTTTGTGATTAGGAAGAAAGTAATGTTTGTATGCAGTAGTGCATAGATTATTAAAGATTTATAATAATATACTATATTATAATATATTTAATCATTTTATTAAAGAAATAGTTATTCTAAGGTAGTATATAACTTGCTTATACTGAATGTTTCTTATATATGTAAGTAGAGGGATTTGAACTCAGGTCCACCACTTCATCTCAAGCAACCACAATACATGACTACACACATGCAAAAAATAACATATGATCCCCAATATCCATATTTTATGCAGAACCAGCACTCATCAGCTGGGCCACATCATAATATCACACACATATATAAAATCAGTGCTCAGCTTACATTAAGATAGCAATGCCTCAAACATTAATGGATAGGCTTCCGTCTATATATAATATCTATTTGAAAAATGTATGAGGACAGATGGAATAAATTATTTATAAACAAAGCAAAACTCTCCATACAGTATTGCCACCCTGTGCCAACCAGAGTAATCAATGAATGCCAGAAGGCTTGTGCATAAAATCCCTATCTAATGCCTACTCATCCAATATCACCAGACTAGTTTCTGGCTTATGGCCTTTGTCAGTGAAGAGCTTTGGATCTGAGAGCACTGAAAAAGAATTAGGATCTATGGTGATATGATCTGCATATGATAAGAGTTTGTTAGCATTTATAGTTTTTGTATGTATATAATAAACACAGCACTCAAAGAGTCTATGCAATAAAGAAAGAAGCAGACTATTTTCTACTTCTTTTTTTGTCAAAAGATTAAGAATAAACTAATCATCACTTAATCTCTTAACCTAAGATTTAATTAAGACTTTGTTTTGTAAAAAATTTTGTAATGAGTAAATATTAAATTTAAGCCAGATGTAAATGCAGCATTATTAATTTGAAATAATAATTAAATACAAACAGGTAAAAGAATATTATTTTACAAATCTTTCTAAATAATAAATAAAACTCAAATAATTGTAATTATTTAATAAATATAACATTCAATAAACTTTCTGACAAAAAAGTGAAAGTATGCATTTGTATTTGGTAGTATAAAAAAGTTGGTTTGTTTCCTTTCTATTATATAGACATTGAGTGCAGAGTTATTAAATATTTCAAGTTATTTGATTGCTATTTATTATTTTCAAATGTTTATGATATCAGACTCTGTTTTCACCTTCATGCATTTGATTGATAGTTCAAATTAATAATGCTCTATTTATGGTATTAGCTTAAGTTTGGAATTCACACTTACTCCAGTATTTATCAGAAAACCAAGTCTTTCTTAATTATAAACCAATACTAAAAAAATAAGCAGTGATGGGCTTCTGACAAAGAAAGTGAGTGTGACAGCCCATGGAAGTTAGTTTGCTTTCATTTTATCACGCATGCATGCATACAAATATACACCCACACTATTATTGGTTTAGTACTACATTAATCAAAAGAATGTGTCACTAGGACATTTATAGACATCTTATTCATGATTATTAGCATTAAAATAAAGTGCAAAAAGTATAATATATTGAATAAATAGTAAAACAAAAACCACATGATATATATATAAAGGCCCACTAACATGTATAATGAATTTTAAAATTAAAATACTAGAATTATATTAAAAGAATAGCATCAATGGTAAAATTTCACTGATGGTGATCAAAGTATAATATTTATGTTCTGTAACTTTCATACAAGATGTGCATATATTTTACATAGTATCCTTTTTTAAAAAATAATTAACTGAAATTTATAATTGCATATATTATTTTTAAAAAAATGCTACATTAACTGAAATTTATAATTGCATATATTATTTTTAAAAAAATGCTACATAGTGTTTGAAATAAGATAATATACACTGTATTTGTATGGAAACTTATTACATAAGTATTTATACTAACTTATTCACCGAGAATCCTTTAAAATGTAATAGATTTTCTGGAAGAATGCCATTCTCATAACTGCCAGGAATCAAATTTAATTTGACAGCACTTAATGTAATCTAAGTAATGGTAAATTAATGTAGTCAATTTCAAAATTAAATGTGGTATCTTAACGTGAGCTTTTGACATATATACATAATAATGCATCTATATAGAGTCACACACAAGCGTCTAATTCATGTCTCTATTAAATGGCTTGCCAATGACACTATTATATAATTTTCTTTTTTGTAAACATAAAGAAATATGATTTACGTTTTTTTTTTTATTACAGTAATTAATAAGGGAACAAAAAAAACTTTAAATATTTTATACTGCCTTTCTAAAAAGTCGCAAAATACTTCATTGATAAATAAATAATACAATGCTGCAATGTTTTCAATTCGATAGTAATAAAAAAACAGCACGGGGTTTAACAATAAAGACCAAGTAAAAACAAAGCTAAGAAATCTTAGAACATTTTAAAGCGTATCATGCAAGAAATCAGATCTTATGCATACAGAAAAAAAGTGGTCAGTTGAACTTTCCACCAACAGGTGGCATATTTTACGAGTAGTAAAAGACTAATAAGATATCAAATTACAGCGTACAGTGAATGTATTTGCACATATATACTTATCAAGGGGAATAAAAAAAATGATTAGTAGAAATTAAATCATAGTACTATTCAATAAAGATTTAATTACTGCACAATAATAACAGTATTTAAATAGAAAATTGAAATGTTGAATGCAAATGAGCTAGCTTTCTTTCATGCTAGCCATCAAAAACGATTGAATTTGAAATACAGGTAATCCCCTCCTATAACACGCATTCGTACAACGCTGTTTAGCTCTAACATTGTCTGAGAGTTAAAGAACACCTTTTAACACAGCATTCATACAACAAGTTTTGACAATTACGGAAATTCTTTATCAGAAGGAACATCATTAGAGTTTTAAGAGTAAATGCAAATGAGCTAACTTTCTTTCACGCCAATCAAACAAAACGGTTGAATTTGAAATACAGGCGCACCCCCCCCTCCATATAACATGGAAGGCATTTCTACCACACTGTTTTCTAACATGGTTTGAGAATTGGTGAACTTCCCCCTATAACACAGCATTCTCACAACAGGTTTTGACAATTATGGAAATTTATGTGTAAGAAGGAACATGGGAGTTTTAAGAGCAAACATCATCTCTGTCAATATTTGTCATTCGAGCACTACGAAAACACTCATTTAATAGTGATTAGTAGCGATGACGAAGAAAACATTATATAATACTACTATATAATACTTTTGATCAATTATTGTTTTAATAAACAAAGTTCTCTTGGTTATAAAATGTAAATAGTATAGTTTTTTTTTAATTTTTGGAATCTAACCCTGTTTTTGTACTAGTTCTTTGTTTCGTATAACATAAATTCGCATAACAGAACATTTTTTAGAACCTATCGACTGTATTACATGGGTGTTACCTGCGTGTATTTAGCAGTAATAATCATTTGTAGGTGACATTTGGAAGAGTTGATTTCACTCCGATTTATTGTTTTGTTACTAATATATAGAAAATACAATTATTTTGCTCAAATATAATTACGAAAGAAAATCAATTTATCTATTATATACATTTCGTATATTATTCAAATTTCCATTACGTATATTTTATAATTAAAAAAAATCATTCAAAAGTTAAATTATTATTTGCAATGAGTGTATTTATTTTGTTTAATTGATTGGTCGTTACCATAAGATGTAGTTTATTTTTCCATTTAAATTGGTGTAATGAAAATTTGAGTGATGTATGAAATATATACAATCAATGAATTATTATCCTTTGGGATTTACATTTGTAAAAGAGCTTTTATTGTATATCATAATTTAATTCTTATTGATCATTTTATTCATGTTTTTTATTAATATTTCTACAAATAAATATGAACACTGTTCATAACAATTAAATTTCTTATGGATTGGCCTTTCACTTGCAAAATGTACTAGCCATTGGAGAAAGAAACAGTATGCAGGTAATCTATTAAACTGATATAGAATAATATCCACAATGAAAATCTATTTGACAGTAGTTATTTTATAATATGAAATAACATTAAAAAGTTTTTAAATATAAAATTATAAAGTAATTTTTATACATTTTATAATATTAACATTTTGCACTATTAACTGAAACTTTAAAAAAAAAAATCAAATATCGATATATCAAATAAAAAAATCAAATTCCAAAAAAATAATATTACCAATGTTTATTTGAAATCTCCCTCTACATATTAATATATAATGCACTGAATATATATTTTTTCTTAATAAATATTTTTAATTTTATATTATTAAGCTCTGTGATATATCATAGT
Source organism: Epiperipatus broadwayi (assembly GCA_028023455.1). Classification (NCBI taxonomy): domain Eukaryota; kingdom Metazoa; phylum Onychophora; class Udeonychophora; order Euonychophora; family Peripatidae; genus Epiperipatus; species Epiperipatus broadwayi. The sequence continues at coordinate 7,639,821 of JAQFVV010012405.1, forward strand.
AATCTGATAAATAAATTGATCAGTTGAGATATATAATTCATATATAATTTAAAGGGTCTGATTTAGAGTATTTACTTTTAAATGAATAGTAATATTTACTTTTCAATTTTGTTACTAGATTGCATTCTTTGATTTTATTATTAAGATGAATTTAAATGCCATTAGCACTAATTGGTTTCTCTTCCATAGGCGAGGCATCAACAAAATTGACCCAATCTGCCCCCTCTGCCAGACTCATGACGAAACATTTGACCATCTGATTTACTCATGCCATGGACTCTGGAGGTCTAGAAGGATTATTGCTGATAACCTTAAAGTGAATTTTTACCTTGTTACCTCTCTTAAGGACAGTATTAAGACAAGATCCATCCCTACTATTAGGCTATCATTATTTATCAACTAGGCATTGTGGTCTACTCATTGTAAAATGGTTTTCAATCCCGGTGCAATTCATGAGGGAAAATTCTTTCTGAATAAACTTATAAAATTTAAAAACCGTGACATGCTCCTAGCTCCAAAAGTATTATTCGAGGAAACATGGACTCTGATTGCATTGTAAGGATGATTGCTGGTAAAACGCTTTATTTCTTCTGTCTAATATATTGCTGAAAGTGGTTTTGTTAATAATCAGAGGTTCAGATCCTTATGTTATCAAAATGGATAATATTTAACTGAATACATCACATTTAGCATAAATACCTAAGCCTTCATAGTTGTAGTGATTTTTCCAATGGTGATCTGACCAAACTCTAGATTGACTACGTGACTCTTGGTAGTGTGAGGCAATTTGTCTAGGTGAGTTGGTGAGCTTAATTGGTCTACTTGTGTGTTAACAGTAGACTAGGTATTCGGGTTTACCTCTTGCCCAGAATAATACTATCCTTTATTTATTTATAATCATGTAATTCGTTTTTATGTTTGTAATTCTAGCTTTTCTTTTAATTTACCATGTATACATAATTGTCACTGTAAACATTGTACTTGTTTAATAAATATTTTGAAAAAAAAATGAAGCCTTTTAGTTCAAAGGGCATACAAAACTCAAATCACACAAATTGGCAACATTTGTTCACTTTGTATTTGTCAAACAGAAACAATTCTAAAGATTTTTGTTTGTTTTAAGGTAGTATTCAATTATTTAAAATATTATTCTATTTATCAGATGTAAAATATATTATATTATAATTACCTCTCTGAGGAGTGCCAAAGCATGAAACCATGGTCAGAAGTTGGGGGGGGGGTCCTAACGGAGATATTTTAAATGCTGGCTCTGGCTAAGCATTTATTACAAAGCTTGTTGAGGAATTGGCAATCCTCATTGATTATAATTACATAATGTTTTTAAAAAATGTAAACTTCCATGGCAGATAGAAGAAAAAAGAAATATAAACAGTAAAAGTTAAGTTTTGCTTTTTATTTACTTAAATAAATGTATAGCTTTTATTATTTTTTTGCTCTTTTAGTTGTGCCCAAAATTAATAATTTTGACAAAAATTGATTTGTTTTGACAAAAACTTTATTCAAACTGAAGATATGATATATGAAAAATTAAATATTGCAAAGTTACATTCAATTTACATATATTATTTTGTCTAATTAAGAATTAGTATGTTTATATAAAAATATACAAAGAATGTATTAATCATAAGAGCTTGAACACAGACTTTCAAGCTCCCTTCAGCTATCTTCTCTATCTTCTACAATCGATATATGACATGCCCACACATATATGAAAAAAATAAATGGTCCCCAATATATGTATTTTGTGTTGAACCAGTACTCATCTGTTGGTCCAGATCATCATCTCCCACACACATATAATAATCAGCATTCAGCTTATATTAAGATAGCAAACTTTAATGGACAGACTTCAGTCTACTCCATCTTCCAACTCCTCAGCCATCCACACTATTGCAAATCTGATGATAGAATTGTATTCAATAAAAATATTACAGATTCAGCTTGTATTCTGCCTATCCTTCTTCTGTGTATTTAAATAAATAAGGTCCTACAGATGAGGGGTCAGAATGATTTAAAAGTCAACATGGGCATGATAATAATATTGACATCAAGGGATTTGGGTATTCCACCATCAGATTTTCAATGGAATGGATGGCTGAAGAGTTGGAGGGTGGAGTAGATTGAAGCCTCTTCATTAAAGTTTGAAGATTTGCTATTTTAATATAAAGTGAGCACTAATTATATATGTGTGTGGGAGATGATTTGTATCAACTGATAAGTGCTAGTTCAACATGAATTATGTATGTTGGAGATCATTTATCTTTTTCACATGTGTGTTGTTAGTTGTATGAGATAGTGCAGGTAGCTGAAGGGAGCTTGAAAGTCTATGTTTAAGTCCCCTTTGGTCACAACTAATCTCCTTTGGTCACAACTAATCTCCAAGTATATAAATTATACTTGTATTCAATAAAAATATTTAAAAATGTATTATATGAAAACATAAAAAACACAAAAGCATTGGCAGCCTAGTGATTAGCATAGCTGCCTTCCAAGCAGTTGGCCTGGATTCGCTTCCCGGTCAACGCTTTTGCATATGAAAAAAAAAAAAAAGAGGAAAATTCTAATAAAATAAGAAAATTGTAATATTGAAATTGTTCAAAATTAATTCAAAGCACAACCTAAATTTTATGTTTCTCAATCACAAAAAATGTTATTTTCTATTACAAAAGTAAAAATTATTTTTCGTATTTAAAAATTATTTACTCATCGTTTTTTATTTATTTTTATAAATATCAACAAATAAAATATTCTTTTGAAACAATTAATTATTGTTAGCAATCTTTTTTAATGATTTCTTTGCCATGACAAAATCTTGCAAACCACATGAAAATGTTTATACAGCTTATCGTTCCACTACCATACATAGTATAAATCATTTCTAATGTTTCATAATAAAGGAATACTAATACATTGTAAATATTAAACTTCACCATATAATTACAAATTCAGCGTGAAATTCTGTCCATCCATCTGTATATTTAAATGGACATAGTTAGGTCATATATATGAGGGATCAGAGTGACTTAAGGTCAACATGGATATGACAACAATATTGGGACCAGCAAGGATTTGAGCATTACATCATCAGATTTTCAATGGTATGGATGGCCGAAGAGTTGAGGGTGGAGAAGATTTAAATCTATCCATTAAAGTTTCAAAATTTGCTACCTTAATATAAACTAAGCATTGATTATATGTATGTGAGGAGTTGATCTGGATTAACTGATGAGTTCTGGTTTAGTATGAAATATGTATATTGATCATTTATCTTTTTCACATATGTGTAGTCAAGTGTATTGGTTATATAAGATAGAGTGGATGGCGGAAGGAAACTTGAAAGTCTGTGTTCAAATTCCATTAATTCAAATCTTTCAGTAAAAGTTTTTCCAACTTTAAACAATATTTAATGTTAACATGTTGTTCCATTATGTGTTAACACCCTGGTGCCTTAAAAATTTGTATGGTGAATAGATAAACAATGTTGCTTTATAATGCATGTATTGGTTCAGAGATGGTGCAGCAGAAAGATTGGAAATAGAACCAGTTATCAATTGCCTTTTCAATGAGACACATATATTGCATTCATTTTTATTTAAAAGCAAATAAAAATAAGAATTAAATAACATAAAAATTTAAGTTTTACAAAAAATAAACAAAAACAATATATATTGTGGTCAGCTGCAATGAAGGCTTCATCTGCAAGTAAATTGAACAACAAATCCTTTTTCTGATTAAAACCATCAAAACTTCATGTGATCACCATTTTATATGCTAACACATGCTGTTAAGAAGAAAACCAAATTCTCCATATAGTCGTGCCAAACAAGTGCAAGCCTTTATGGAGGAAGGTTTACGCATAAAATCCCTATCTCATGCCTACTCATCCTACATCCCCAGACTAGTTTCTAACCTGTGACTTTCATGAGTGATGAGCCTTGGATTTGAGAGTATTGCATCTAGGTCTTTACCCTTTAAGTATAGTGCTCTCAAATCCAAGACTCTTCACTGAAAAAAGCCGTGAGCTTGACACTAGTCTGGGGATGTTAGATAAGTATGCACTAGATAGGGATTGTATACACAAGCCTTTCTGCATCCATTGACTATGAAGGCTTGCACTTGGTGGCACTATTGTATGGAAAGTTTGATACTCTTATTTTTTTTCTCATTAAATTAAAATTTGTTCAATGAGTACTAATTTTGCATGGAAACAATCTTTGTCACATTTTGTAATATTTAAGTTTCAATCTAAGTCACTTATTTTTAGCAATAAATATATACTGTATTTTTATTATCTTTAAAAACGAAATAATTTTTAAATAACAGAAGAGTATAACTTTTAATAAATTCAATATTTCAAAATCTTTCTAAAAAGTAGAACTAGAAGATTAATTGATGCCATGAAAGAAGAAATAATTTTGAAGTGAAAAAATGAAAATAAAATTCAACTTAAGTTCTTACTTTGAACCAGAAAAACATTTAGAATATAGCATAATAAAAATAAATAATTCCAAACAAGAACAAACTTCTGAATTATATAATATTGCTAAATCAATGATCTGTGAATTTTTTTATTAAGATAAATTTGATTTTTATTTCATACTATTCAATTTTGATTTTTGTTTCCACTAAATCAATCTTCGTAATGTACACAGAATTAATTGTATATGCTCTTTATATTTATATTTTGTATTATGGTATAATGAAAAACCATTTGAAACCAATATATTTATTATAACAACCCCTAATATATGGTATAAAAAGCACAAAATTAACACACTTTTTTCATATTTCATTTAAGAAAAAAGACAATAAAGTTTTGCCTTGCTTTTTATTTCTGGACAAGTTTTCATTAGAAATTTTGCCTTCAAATTTAAAGATGCACTTACAAAGTGAATTATTTTCTCTATTACAAGAGGTGTTCTTTTTAATTAGATTTTCAAATAATCAGCAATGAAGATTTGGCTATATTTTTAAAAATTTTTATTTTTGTAAATTAAAACCTGCTTTTTTAAAAGCCACTGTGAGCACAATCAAGCATATTTGTGCAACTTTTGATGCTTTGAAATAGAGAATGTTGTTAAATTTTTGTCTTGAATTATAATTTCCTTCAACAGTAAGAATTTCATCTGGATACATTTTTATTAAATGTTTATTTTTACTATGCATTTTTTTAAACTTTAGATTTTAAATACAGCCTTTATTTTTAATGTAATAAGATATTTTTATAGTTAAATAAAAATATTTATATTTTTTGTTTTCCTTTTGATATTTAAGTATCTGTTGATTAGACACACATGCCACTTTATAGCATGATTTATGTGCTAAAACACATAAAATGCCATTTATGGAGCCAACCTTATTTTATGGCGTGATTTATGTGCTAAAACACATAAAAATCACCAAAATACATGGCCGATTGTATTATCATGGTCGTGTGTTACATGTATACAACAGTTTTGTTGTACTACATATTACAGGCTGTGTTATTGCATTGCACTAAATTATTTATGCGAATTACGCACACTTTACATTTTTTTATGTTGTCGTGTGAGGGTGTGTGTCTTTAAATTATATAAAAGTTGTTAATTGTAAAAAAAAAATTAAATTTTTTTTTATTGAAATCATACAATTTGAGTAACCAATAATTATTGGAGGGTTTACACACTTCTGTTGTCAATTTTTAAGATGAAAAATCTTATCAAAGGGTATGTATAAACATAATTTGAAGTAGGTAATGCATCAAATAACGTATTTTCGATAACCTCAACGAGACCAACAACATGGCTCAGGAAAACCCAGATGTATGATTTTCTCATTTACCGACAACAAAAGCTAACTTGGTATGACGTGTTCACAATATCATTTGTTCAAGCTCTATGTCTCATATATTACTGTAGCTGTGAACAGCTGGTTTTTTAATTTGTTACTCTTTATAACAAAAAAATAAAGTGTAATAAGGTTTAAATTTGTTGATGTTTTTTTTTTTTAAAAAAAAAGTAGAACCAAATATAAAAAAAAATGGTACCAAAAATAAAAGTGTAATAAGTTTTAAATTTGTGTATGGTATTTTAAAAAAAAAAGTGAAACCAAAAAAAAAAAAAACAATGGAATAAGTTTTACATTTATTGATTTCATTTTTTTTTAAAAAAAAAAAAAAAATCCAAAAAAACAACCATAATAAGTGTAACATTTTTTGATGCTAATAAAAAAAGTGTACTAATTTTGACATTAGTTGGTTTTATATTAAAAGAAAAAGAAACCAAAAAAAAAAAAAAACAACCATAATAAGTTGAAAATTTGTTGGTGTTAATAAAAAAAGACCTTTAAAAACTACAAATTCTGTGTTTGATTTTTTTTTTTTTTTTGTAAATTTGTTGAAGTTAATAACAAAAAAATATTTAGAAAGTACAAATTCTATTTTTAATTTTTTTTTTTTATAAGAAAAAAGAAAGAAAATCCCCAAAAAATACGGTCTGGGAACAATAATCTTTTATAGTTTTTGCATAGCAACAATGCCATCAAGCAGCATGGGTGTCTAATCAACTATTACTGATATTTAATTTCACATTTAACTGCACAAGTGACATTTATTATAAGTTAGGAGACAGTAACACTATACAATAATTATAAAATATGCACTTTGATAATTTTGTACAAATACATAAGAAATTGGATTAAATTTAGAATTAAAAAAACTAGCTATAGAGATATTAAAACCAGTAGTGAAATTTTAACTTTTATATTTGGCTAATTTTTCAATTTGGGGATTTGGGCATATTTATTTTTTCTGACTAGTTTAGCTCTTAGCTTTTAACATTTTATGCTTTTAAATACATATGATAATATTAAAAATAGTCATCATCCTTTACATAATGTGTGTACCATATTTTATGCTTTGCACTATGAAAGGTTTATTTTTATGCTTCTACATTGTTTTACAATTATGGTATTATGATGAGTTAAATTGTTGCTGAGCCAAATATTTAATTCTAGATTAAATACACACATGTGTAGGTGTTAAATATTTTCACACCTCATTAAAGTCATAACAATGACATAAATGAAATTTTTATTAATAACTAAAAAAAAATGTCTAGCAATATTATAAGGTAAATGCTAATTAAAAATAAATAAAAAATTATTTCAGATGATTTAAAAGATTAATTAATTACATATATGTAAAATGCTAATAAATATCACATGATCACCATTTCTTATGCTTGCTTATAACCGTTATTAAAACAGGCCAAACTCTCCATACAGTATAGCCACTCTGCAAGCCAGAGTAATCAATGGATTCCAGAAGGTTTGTGCATAAAATATCCATCTAGTGCCTACTGATCTAATATCCGCAGACTAGTTTCTGGCTACCCATTGATTACTCTGGCTTACAGAGTGGCAATACTGTATGGAGAGTTTTGCCTGTTTTAATAATGCAAAATGCTATTTGTCTATTTTTCTATGATATAGAAACTTCTACTATTCAGATTCTAGGCCTACTGTGGATTGCAACTTCTAAGGGGATTACAAAGTAGGATATTTTTAATTGCAATTATTTTAGTATGAAATTTCATTATGAAGGTGTTCAACTGTTATTTATTTCCAACATGGCTACATTGCAATATTTTATTAGTGGTGGAAAAAACTGATTTTTAATTTAAGAAAGAATATGACTTAAGGTCCATAATGATATGAAATACATTATATTGTATTAATTATTTGCTATGGGGGGGGGGTCTTCAATTTTTTTTTTCAAACTTCGTACTTATTTGCTATAGTAGGTTTTGATATTATTTTTTTCAATTTCCATGCCCCCAAAACATTTCCGAACTTTGTATAATGATGAAAAAGAAACATTTTATTTCAAAGTCTCAGGAGAATGATAAATAAAATATGCTATGATAAGATATAATTTGTTCACAACATTTATTTTTAAAAAAAACTTTTGAATAAAAAATAATAATTTTAATTGATTAAAAAATTATTGAGTTTAAATTATCAAACTGTTTGTAGTAAATGTAGAATTAAAACAATATAACTTTTTTTTTAAAAAGTAATTTTTTAATATGTATTTTTTTTGCTAGAAACAAATCTATTTTTAAAGTTCTTTTTTTACTTTATCGATATATCTTTTTAAGCAAAGTGTTTATTTAAGTCATGGCAGCAAGAAGTTTGCTGTTAACTGAAAGGAGACCCTTTGATTCCTATTGGAGGTCTTAAAGAAACAAGAAAGGCAAATTCATAATGTCCACTCCATAGGTTTTTGTCTTTGCAGTTGTTATTAGCATAAGATTATTCATATAGAATATGAATTTGTGGATGGGCTGCTCATCAACATGCATTATTAGCCAGTGTGGTGAGTTTATTGGCTTTTTACTTCTGAGTTTACCATGAAGAAATACCACGGTCTTTATTCTCTGTTGCCTAATAAGGTGGAATGAATGTTTGTGTAAATGAAATATTTTTTCTAATAAATATATACAATCATGACAGACAAAAATAAATCATAGCCCTTATCATCAGGAGGCTGTAAAGTTACTAGCTAAGACTGTGATTGATGACTGAAGGCAGAGAGTGCTAAGAATTCACTGATTATAGATCCAGGCTGCTATTTGATGATTTTTTTATTTAGGTACTTATAACTACAGATCATTTTCAAGTGAAGAAAGATTGCAAGAATTGGAAGAAGAACTGTCTCATATTAAATGGGACATTATTGGACTTTATGAAGTTAGAAAAAAAGATAAAGAGAAAATTGATTTAAAAAAATGGACATATAAAGGCACAAATATTGGAAGTACAAGTAGATTAGGATAAATAAAAAGTGAATGAAGATTGGTGGAGTATCAGACAGAGAGGCAAGATTAGCTAGTTATTCAACTTAATAGAAAATACCAAATGCAGATAATTCAGGTTTATGCCCCAACAAGTTCTCATAGTGATAAGGTAGTAGAAGATTTTTATATGGGTGTACAAAAGGCTTTTGATCAGACTAAACAACATTATAAAATTATTATGGGAAACTTTAATGCTAGAATTGGTAAACAAATAAAAGATGAACGTACTGTAAGTAAATTCAATTATAATAATAGAAATGAGAGTGGACATAAACTTGTGGAGTTTGCAGGGAAAAAAAACTTTATATTATGAATTCTTTTTTTGAGAAAAATGTTAAAATGAAATGGACATGGAAGCATCTAAATGAAGGTACAGCAAAATTGGATTATATTTTGACTAACAGAAAATACATATTTCAAGATTGTAATGTTCTTAATAAATTCTACACAGGAAGTGATCATTGATTAGTATGATGTAAGATGTGTGTTAATGCAAAACTAGAGAAACAAAAATTATTTTAAAAAACAATATTTACAGTTGATATTCCTAATCTTCAAAAATATTCTAATGAATTTAAATTAGAATTTGTAAATCGTTTTTAAATATTAACAGATCTTGAACATGATTCAAATTTGAATGAAATTAATAAAGAAATAACTGATGCACTTTAACAACTACAATGAAGATAGCTGATAAAAAAAAGCAGCAATTGATCAATAAAATTTCCACTGAGATTAGAGAATAAATGAAGAAAAAAAAATATGAAGATATATAAAAATAATGCATTAAGAAAGATTGAATTTTGTAAAATGGTGTGAAAAAAAATTGACATGATATAAGAAAGTAATAATTGTAAACTAGCAAGGAAAGCTGTAGAAAAGAATAAAAGTCTCAAGAGTATAAAACAATATTTTGGTATTGGTAGGAAACTTATATCTGCAATAAGAAAAAAGATAGAACTATTACTAAAAAGAGAAATGATATCATGAAAATGGGTAAAAAAGTTCTATCAAGAATTATATAGTAAAAAAGAATAAGTACTTCCTACATCTATTATATCTTCTGAATTGCCCAGGATTTTAAATAAAGAAGTGAGACATGCAATTAAATTTATGAAGAAGGGAAAAGCTCCAAGTAGTGATAGAATTATAATCGACATATTGACAAAGTTATATACCAAATGTCTTAATGATAAAGATGTACCAGATAACTGAAAGAATGCAATATTAATATTAATATTTTAAAAAGGTGATAAAGAAAATATTAGAAATTCTTTTACCAGTTTTATACACAATTTTCAACAAGATAATTACAACTCGTCTATAAAGAACATTGGATTTCAACCAACCAAAAGAATAAACTGGATTTAAAAATAGTTTTAGTACAGTAGATCATATCCAAGTATTGAGAGTGTAGTTATAAAAAGAACCAATAAATATGAGTTGTCATTATGCTTTGGATTTGTACATTATGAAAAAGCATATGATTCTACAAGCATTTCTTCAGTGATTAAAGCATTGGATCATCGAGGTATAGACCCAAGATATTGCTATATTCTAAAGAATATTTATAAAAATGCAACAGCAACAATTACATTACATACTAGGAAGATTAAAATTGGGAAGGGTGTTAAGACAGGGTGACTTCATATCTCCAAAACATTTTACAGCAGTGTTGCAAGAAGTATTTTATGGATTAAAATGGAAAGCTAAAGAAGTAAAAGTAAATAAAGATTATTTAAGTCATTTAGATTTTGCAAATGATGTAGTTGATTTTGAGAATAATTCTTCAGAGCTTCAAGAAATGTTGCAAGAGTTATCAGAAAGTAAGAAAATAGAACTACAGGTAAATGTTAAAAAGATTAAAATAATGTTCAATGGATTTTCTCAAAAGATGAAAATAAAGATTGATTATGATGAGTTAGAAGAAGTTAATAACTATAAATACCTTGGTCAGATTATTATTACAAATGGAAACATAATGGATAAAATTAATCATAGAATTAAACTTGGTTGAAATGCTTTTGGTACAAATATGCCTATGTGTTTGAAAAGGAAGGTTTTTAATAAATGTGTTTTTACCAATTCTTAATTATGGATCTAAGATTTGGATACTTAATAGAAGAGCAATGCAGAGACTTCAGACCATTCAAAAAAGTATGGAGAGATGTATGTTAGGAATAACAAGAAGAGATCAAAAATGTAATATATGGCTAAGAGAACAGATTGCTACTAATATTATTGAAAGAATTAAAAGAACGAAGTGTCATTGAGCTGGACATATTTTTAGAAGAGATGATAATAGATGGACAATTGAAATGTTAAATTGGATTCCAAAAGATTGTAAAAGACCTAGAAAGAGACCACATGTGAGATGGATGAAATAAGAAAGTGTGCTGGAGTGATGTGGAGAAGAGAGGTTAGAGACTGGAGTTAGAATTAATAATGGTTGAGAATAATGAATTTATAGTATTATTTCATCTTTTGATGTATTTTAAATCATTATATATTGACTTATAACAAAAAAATTAAGAATTTGAGATCTTGCAATTTTTTTAAAATAAAGATATTATATTTATAAACATCAAAAGCTTAAAGATAAACTAGTCAATACAATAATCAAAATTACCTCAAATTCAAAACTAAACCAGATTAGCCAAAAAAATAAATTCTAGAACACAACAAATGGTTTCACTGCTACAAGTAGACTTCTCAAGTATAAAGTACTATAACATAACAATAAATTTATACTATATAGTACCCACAATTACCACTAGTATCCAACACCCCTTTAATATTTAAAGAACTTTTAAACAAGGTAATTGCTTCAGAATTATAAATTTATAATAATAAAAATTCTGAAGTAATTAACTTGTTTAAAAGTTCTTTAAATATTATAAATCCTTCACTCTACTCACCAGGCATTTTATGATTAATTGTACATTTTCAGGGTGCTAAAGTATTTATTTGTTTGTTTTTTTCCTCAAAATTATTTTATCAAACATGTGTTATTTGTTAAGCTTAAAAAATATTAAGAAATCAAATATAAATATATGTTAATTTTTAAAATATATATTTTTTATAACTGCCATTCATAACATTTAATGAATTATTTTTTTACATATATTATAATGCATAAACTGTTGACATGTTGTGAACATTGTCATAATTTTTCTATGATTACCATGCATCATCAAAGTTGTTGGCTAATTACTTTTTTAACTTTCTACAAAAGTGATTAAAATTGTGAATTTAGAAATGACAGAAGAAAATACGACAAAGTATTTTCAAAATTACAGAATAGTGCCTGTGTGAAAAGTGTGTGCTAATGGGATATAAAACTTTATGTGTGAACAGAGGTAATGGCACTATAATCTCAAAATAAATTTGAAGCGAGTATTCTTTCTTCATGTCTTTTATTTTGTTTATTATTGTTATATTAAATTTTATTTCATTATAATCATTTGAAATTTTGTGTAATTTATTGTGCTTTTATAATTATCTTAAAAAAAAAATTCACGGAAATATTTAATATTATAATCATCTTTAATAAAAACAACAAGCCATATTGTTTAAAACATGATGCCCCCAAAAATGAATAATTAACCCAAAAATACCCGGTGAAGAGAGCGAAGGAATTATGCATAAGTTTCTATGGATCTGAGACTTAGACACTTAATAGAAGAGCAATACAGAGACTTCAGACCACTTAAAGAAGTATGGAGATATGCATATTAGGAGTAACAAGAAGAGATCGAAAACACAATATATGGATAAAAGAACAAACAGGTGTTACTGACCTCGTTGAAAAAATTAAAAAACTGAAGTCGAGTTGGGCTGAATACATTGCTAAAAAAGATGATAATAGATAGACAATTGAAATCTTAAACCGGATTCCAAGAGATTTTAAAAGACCTATAAAGAGACCACATGTGAGATGGATGGATGAAATAAAAAATGTACAGGAGTGATGTGGAGAAGAAAAGCTAAAGATCAGAGAAGGTGGATTGAACTTGGAGAGACCTTCATCCTGCAGTGGATTGATAATGGTTGATGATGATGATGACTTAAGGGCGTGTGGGGTATAAGAGCAAATAGTGGGTAATATGATAAATTTGTAATGTTATAGTCTTTTACACTTGAGAAGTCTGCTTGTAGCAATAAAACCATTGGTTGTGTTTTAGAGTTTATTTCTTTGGCAAGTCTGGTTTTGTTTTAAATTTGGGCTAATTTTGAATAAGTAATAACATACTTACTAACAGTATTGTAGGATGAACTTTCATAGAAGTTGCTTTTATATTATAAAAATTAGTTAAAATACAGTCAAAAAAATACAATGTATTAAAATACAATAAAAAAAAAAGTGCAATACTGATTATTTTTATCGGGTCAATGGGAATAAAACCATAATTCTAGAAAGAGTTGCAATTCGGTAAGAGTTGTGCCATTTTTCAGAAAAAATTAATGCGAATAGGTTACAAAATACTATTATAAAATGCCAAATAAACAAATTAAAGAACCTGTGTGTTATGTATGTGGATAAATTTTAGATTCGGTTTGTTCATCTTTGGATCATTTTCATTTATTTACTATAGTTAATTGATTTTTGAGTGATGTGTGTAATATATATACATTGAATAAACAATGAATAATATCATACATTTAGACTAGTGAATAGTCTTAGATGAGATCAATTTTCAAACGATTAGAAAAAAAAAGATTAGCATTTGTTTTTCTTCCAGAAATGAAACACTAAATGTTTCGTGATTGGTTAAAAAATTAAGTCATATTATGACAATGGATACATTTTATAAATTATCGAAAATTAGCTTAGGAGTCAAATTAATTTAACTATTAACTATAAATATAAATAGAAGCAGTTTAAAAATCCCTATCATTAGTTTTCAAAAACGACATCCATATCTCAGAACTTTTTTATCTACAAAGAAAAGTATGTCTTCTGCTATTACTATAAATAACTTCTGTCTTAAATTCTGAGATTGTATATACAGTTTTAAATTTCATTTTAAAATACTGTCTACTAAGACCTTTTGATCATTTCATTTATCTTTGTTTGAAAAACACCCACAGGCTTAACACAATTAATTTCTTTTCTGCAATCTGGAATAAAAATATAAAAGGTGGCATAACATTTATCAGTATAAAATACTTCTTAGATTACAATATGATTTAAATCTTCTTCATACTAATATATATTTATTATCCCCAGCTGCTAATCAAAGTGTTTTCGAGATCCAGTTATTATTTTCATTTACACTTAACATCAACAACAATAATAAAAAGATCTGTTAGCAGATTTTGAAATGCTATAAAATTGTATATATTATTAAGAAACAAATTCCGCATTTGACTTAACAGCAATAAATAAAAAAAATACATATTCGTTACAGATAGATTAATTTGAACACCTCTAATTTAAAAATTTCTATTATCTGTATACAGTAACAAAATATTGATTTGCTTTATTGTTTTAATTATTACTATATCCAGATTTTGTGCTGATATAAATGTAAGCATATTTTGATTTTAAAGTATTACATCATCATCATTATGATTAGTAGTAATATGATTATATAAATTTGAAAGTTTGTGTCATATCTGACCCTGCCTTCAGAAGTGGACTATTCCAGATTCCTTACCTGATTGGCTAGCACCCAGTTGCTATCCAATGGGATTAAAACCTTCACTGGGATTCGCGCACAGAATCCATGTGTTTTCAATAAGGTAGGAGATTTGCCTTTAAATAGTCAGCCTTTTGGAGGCAAGGCAGGGAGCAAATACTTCTGTTAACATAAACGGCAGAACGTGCTCTCCATTAAACCTTCTGCCATCAGCAAAGGTATTTATCTAGTCATTATTGAGACATCTATGCAGTGAGGCAAGTCCACCTACAGACGGGAAACTGCTACGTCTGAACTAGAGCCAACTCAAGGCAAGCTAACTACACCAGAACTCACGACGTAGGCTAATCATTAACTGGAAGCGAATTCCATACTCTGCACGACTATCTCAGCATTGAAGTCTATCAACAATATTTGTACATTGGTTTAACTAATGTGTGTATATATTTTGTACTAATAAATTGTACATTAATTGCTAATTATTTGTTCTTTTTGTATCTGTTGGTTTGGAAACGAACTTGCAAGCCTAACCAAACACAACAGTTTGTTTACGTATTATTTAATAATTCGACAAATATTGTACCAGTATTAATGTGTTTTGCATTACTCCACCCCCTCCGGAAAATTACATAGACTATGGATTTTTACTTTATAGTTCTTAAATGTTTGGAGAAAAAAAAGTGAATTTACTACTTGCACAAGCAAAGCCACAATACAAAATTTAAAAGTTTGTACTAGCAGTGACCTCTAAAAAAACTTTCATTATCTAAAAATAATATTTTCTAAAAAATTAGAAAATTATCAAGATTAAAAAAAAAGTGTGTGTACTAAGAAGATCAGAATAATATTTGTGAGTTATTAAGTAACAATCAAACATTCAAATTTATATATGTGGTTAATAATATATTTGAAGGACTATTTAAAATATTGTATGGACTAATTGTTAATTTATTTTTAAAAGTAATTTAAAGAAACCATGTTTGACAGATTGATCATCAGCATATAGTGAATACCAGCATTACATGTTATAATTCAAATATTTCAATAAAAATTAAAGGATTCGCAGTCAACATCCAGGATATATATTAGAGCTCCAGAACAAATATTTCAGAAATATTTAAATTAAAAACAACTATTATGTATAAGTTACCAATAATCCTTTTTCATTTCTTTTATCCGCATCCTTATATATGTATTTTTAAAACATCTCTTTGTTAGACTATGGATTTTTTCATTATGGTTGTTTTTAAAATTTTAATAATCTTTTATAACATGAGCTGAGCCACAGGGCTGGTTAATTATTGATAAAATAAATTTCTACAGTATAAAATTATTAATAGCAAAAATTAATGTTTATTTAAATTTTAAACAGAATTTAGCTTTATACATAAAAAAGAGGGAAAAGATTTATTATTGAATCATAAAAATTCCAAATCTAAAAAAGTTATTTCAGATTAATGGCAGTCTATCTATCTATATATATATTGTAACCTTTTGATTGGATATCCATGGTAGGAATAGAATATAAAATGTATATTATAGCTCCAAAATTTAAAATTTAAAATTGAGATATTAGTAATGCTATAAATTTTGGTGTAATAGGAATAAATGACTTAATATATAAAGATTAAAGATAGAATTCTGTAAAGATTTAATAACCATCACTTATTTATAATCATTTATATTATAATCCACTATATAATTGCAATACAATAGTTGTCAATTCAAATAAACATCGTTACTTATAAATTTAGCTTTAATTTATTTTTATTACAATGTTTCATTAAAAGCTAAATATATAGATTTGCAATAAATAAAAGGAACAATTACAGATTATAAAATAATGATTTATTTTAAAATTATCACAAGAATAATATATTTTAAGTATAAATAATTATTGTAAACTTTATATTTAAATTCAATTAATAATATTATATTTTAAAAATATAATTATACTTAAAACTTTAGTCTTAAAAAATGATTTAAATTAATTTTATTTGTAAAATATTTATTGATTTTAATTATTTTAAATAGAAATAGGAAAATATTTATTTCAAAGTTGTAATAGTTGCTTTGCGATATTGACCAATGAGATTTAAGTAAATAGTTTTTTGACATCACTTTATCCCAAGGTTTTTAAGAGAAAAGAAGCAGACAATAAAAAAGTACACATTCATGAAAAAAATAAAACAGGGAGCTGTTTCAATATATTTCCTTGGTAAAATTATAAAAAGTTTAAAAAATATTTGAAGTTTTAAATGGTAAAATAATATTTAAAAAGCTGTCTAAGGATATAATATATTTTATAGCAATTGCTAACATCATGGAGTAAGTTCAAACCAGTTTCTTTATTATGACCTAGTTGCAGTTTTGATCATCTGTTTATAACTAAAATTGATATCTAAAATAAGTTTTAAAAAAAACCAAAGTTGCTATTCTTATTTGGGATAATTATGAAAAAGACAGCCACATTTCTTCAAAGAAAGATATATTTATGTTCACATAAGAAACATTCATTTATTTCTGCCAAATTAAATATTTTTATTATTAAAAATGAGAAAAAAATCTAAAATCTCTAAAATAAATTTTCAAAACTTGTAAAAGTATTTTATCGGACATTAAAAATAATGACTTAGTTGAGAGTGATAAGTCTAATTGAAATTAATATTCTGTGTGAATTGAACAATTGATGTGTGATAATTAGCTTGAAAAACTTTGAAGAAGAAAATGTTTAGCGTATGTATTTGTTATTGAATAAAAAAAGAGGACAGATAAAAGATGAATTAATATTTCTCTGGTTTAAATAGAAAGTGAAATCTTATTATATTATAATAAGAAAGGAACAGTAAAAAAGGGAAGGATAATCGAAAAAGTCTTTTTGACTTTTTAATAATAGATGAGTCATGAAGATGATACACTATAATACAGAAAGTTAAATGAAGTGAAGAAATAAGTTGAAGGAAACTTATTGATGAATTAATTAAACATGTTTTAAAGTTTTGTAATGTGGGAAAAGAATGTGAAGATTTATTGAGAAAATTTATTAATCTCATTCATTAGTGTATTTTTCAAGAGCATGATTATGCAGATGTAACTTTAAACTAGTCAAGAAGAAAGGATGCATCCAATTCAGAACTTTTATCCAGTTAGTGCTGTTTTTTTTTTATCAAATATTTTGTTTAAATATACATGTTTCTAGCAGAAAGAAGATATGAGAAACACCCAAACTCATGAGAAACGAACATCTATTAGGTGACCATGGTAATATTAAACTAGAAATTGGAATGGGTTTTTAAAAAAAAAAACAAAGAGAAAAGGATTTTAATTTTAAATTTATTATTAATATATATATTGTTTGATATGTAATGTAAATGCTAGGTATTATAGTTAGAAATAATTATATAAGTTTTATATGCAATCTGGTATATGAGATTAAAAGGTATTAACCTTTTTATTATTCATTCTTGTTTAAAAAAGTATGCTTAAAGATATGAAGAGAGTATACATAAGTTATGACATGAAAGTGTGTGTAGGGTATAATATTTTAATTTTAACCGGTATATATTTTAAAATATTGTGTGTGGTAAAATGTGTTGTAAAGGTATTTCAAATTTATTATCATAAAGTATATTTGATAAAGGAGAATGAACTAGTGGTGATAAATAAAAATGTATAGGATTCTATGAAAATAATAAATATATTATAAAATGTAATGTTATTTATGAGAGTAAGAAAAGAGTGAATGTTAATATAAAAAATAATAATCATGATCTCATTTGTTATATATATATATATCAAAATATTAATATATAACAAACTAACCAAAGGAAATACATATAAAAACAAAAATATTATATTATTTATTGGATTTATAAGTCTTTTTTTGTTTATATATATATCATATTGATGATGATATGGGTAGACTATTTATTTTGTAACATGATCTCAAATGTGGATAGAAAAATATTTAATGGGAAGATTGGATTATATTATTGGTCCAGAGTTAGTATGCTAATAGATGCTGAAGACACAGTAGGGAAAGATGAGTTGAAATTCTAGGATAGGATATAAAAATAACATCATGAAGAACTGATTGAATAGTTGAATAGGATTAATCTTTCCAATATTTATATAATTTATTAGAAAGAGATGGGAGGATATTCTGCAAATTTATGAGTGTAATATATATTGGAAGTGCTTGCAGAATAAGCCAGGGTAAAACTGGGGTAAGATAATTAGAAAAATGATTATCTGCCAAAATATGACTCCTCATAAATAAAGAAAACCTCCATCCCTCTATTATGATACAGTATTTTTGATAAAATTAGTTTCTTATCTATGAAGTTTTTTGGTAAATAAGAATAAAGCAGGCATCGAAAGTTGACTAAATATTTTAAGAATTTTATACTTTTTCTTCTTAAGTTTTGACAGATTAGCTTAAAAGTAGTAAGACCATATACTTTATATTTGAATAAAATCTAATTAAATTATTACTGAATAATGATTCCTGAGATCAAAGATAAACAGAAAATATAAGCAAGAGTTAGAGAAAGAATGTGTAAAATGAATTACATTATATGAAAAAGAATCCTTAATCTCATTATTCATTTTGAATACATTATAAATATTGTTTTTATATTTTATTTTGTTTTTTAACATTATCACAACTGCAATAATTTTTGTTGATAAGATTATAGTGCAATATTCTTATATAAATTTTGAATAAGAAGTATAATTTAAATATCATAATTTTATTGAAATATCTGGAGTTAGAAAACATAAGGCAAACAGAGAACGATGACTAAGAAGATAACCACAAGATAACTCTTGAATTGTAAAACTGTATAATATTAGTATGAAACCATACATGATGGTAAGAAGAATGGACTTATTATTTTAAAAGAACTAGATACTGAATATGGGAAGGGTTAAAATGTATAGAATAATTATTTTGTTTATTTGTGATGAATGTAAATAATCTTATTGTAAATATATAAACAGTTAAATGATTATTTTGTTAGTGAATTATTTATCATAAGGTGTATAGCTGTTTGTTGTTCATTATTAATTGTTGTAAATAAATGAATTTTTTTTCTCATGTGTCATAGCATCAGCCAGGAAGTGAACCCACTAACCTGGGACAACTGTTTGTAAAGCAGCTGTCACTGACCTCTCGACCACCAATGCTTGACATATTTTTTTTTTGTTTATAAAATATTGGAAATTTTATTCTGTTATTTGGCTACAACTCATATGATAATGTTAAAAATATGATACATTAAATGGTATTCAAAGAAGAAAAATTTTGATGATGTTTATTATTTTATTACAAATATTCAAGTTTACATGATTATATCATGTGCCACACAAAGTTTAACTCATCATTTTACTTGGTAAATGTTGATTCACATACTATAACTGAGAAATTGAAACTGCAATGTACCCATCATCATCCCCCCATCCAGAGAAAGAGAAAAACAGTGTCTGAGATATCCCCTCATACCCTCATCCCAGTTTTTCCCCATAGCACTAAAATTTAGGCCACAGAGACTCCAACCCCCAAGATTCTCCCATCTAGATAGCAAAGATGAGTGAAACTGTGATCCCAATCCAAGATAATTGTTGATTTACACAGTGCAATACAAAATCCCAAACAGCATGAATAACATCATCCCCATCACCCCAGAAATGAGAAAACCTATGCCAGTAATGATCCCCTCACACCCTCATTCCAGTGGGCCCAAAAACTAGGACTTAGGCTACAGGGACCCTCCCAGCTACCAGACTCCCCCATGAGTCAAACAGAGGTTTTAAACAAAAGATAAAATCACAGCAACAATCTCTAAGTTTTCAATGGCTGGCACACATTATGTTCAATTTGAAGAACACTTCTCAGTTTTACACAGTAACTGTTGATTTACAAAGTCTTTTGCAGAAAACCAATTGTCAGGTTGAATTTGTCCATAATTTATCCAGTGAAATCTAGAAACATTCATCCATAAGATGGATAACTATTGATAAAATTCTAATGTTATAATGTAACTGCTGATTCACACCGCAAAATACAGAAACCGGAGCACAATGAACACATCATCCCCCACCAAATTGAGAAAGTCAATGCCGATAATGATCCCCAAAGCAGTCACAATCCAGATGACCTCCAGTGGCTGGAGCCCAAGACCTTGGGACTCTCCCAACCATAAGACTCACTCACCCCAGTGAGAAGGATGAGTGAAATACCTACCCCAATTCCAACATATATCACAGTAAAAATCACAAGAACTTTCAATGGCTGGGAACTAAGTTTTTCTCTTGTTATCAAAATCCAAAACTTTAATATATATATATATTAGGAAATACACATATATGCTATATAACTACCAATTCAAGACCAGCAAGGCAACTGTTAATTCACATAGTGTAATGTTGAATTTAAAATGACAAATTGCAATTAGATAATATTGTTTTTGTTGCATTAATCCATGAGCTGATTGACAGTAATCCAATTCAGGATGATTTATTAATTCCAGAATTCAAATATGAATGGCATTCGAAAGTCAATTCAAAGTTCAAAAAGCAACTGTTGATTTATATAGTGTAATGTAGAAGTTAAAATGACTGATTGAGTTTTGACTGTACTATTTTTCTGCCTTTATCCATGATACGATTTACTGTTGGTGATAATCAAATGTTGTGATCATTTGGAGAGATAATTTATATTTAAAAAGAGAGCTAAGAAACTACTCTTTTAAATAGGAATAATTTTAGGGACATTTAATTCCCTAAACTAGGAAAAATATAACTAAAATGGGTACCCAGTAACAGAGTCAACTGGAGTCCAAAATAAATATTTTGATTTAAATTTTGTAATAGCAATTTCATTGCATTTGATAGTCATTTCCATCATAAGGTCATATCAATAAAGCATATTATCCACACAAAATTATATATAGCATATATTGATTACATGCTTTATCTGAAGAGTTATATTTTATAACTGACACATTAATTATCAGTTGCTTTTAAATGATAACTATATTAAAGGGAGTTTATAGTACTTCATATTTTTATTAGATATAAAAGAATCTTGAAGATTTATTGGAAAAGTACTATTAAGTATTACAAAATGGAGAGCATATAATAGAAATTAATAGTTATGTTTTATGAGTTACATTCTGATTTTGTAATCTAATTTTGAAATGTATTTTATATCATAAATTTAGAAATATTATATTATTTCAGAGTACAAGTTACTGACCAAATATATTTTAAGGTTTGTATTTCTGAAGGATCAAATTATAATGGGTGAATGCTAAGTAATTAAGAAATGTATTGAATTGAGTTAAACTTTGTAGATAATGGCTGTGTAATAAAGTATTTGATTATAATAAAAATGAGTATTCTATAGTGATTGTTATTAATATAAATATGAAAATAAATCTTAGGAAAGTAAATTAAATTATTCAAGTGAACGTAATGAATAGATAGATAGTGATTGTTAATTTTCATGTCTTATTATTATAGCTAGATTAATTTTCAAATAGGAGGTTAATCAAGGTTTATAATAGTAAATGCGATTTTATTTAAATGGTTGGAACCCAGAAAAATCCCTCTTGCAATTCAATTATTTAACTAGCAATCTAATTGTTATATTATATGTTAGAATAGAATACTTATGATCCCTGAGATATCCATAGGATAGCATTGATTATCTAAATTTAATGTAATTTTGTTTTAATGTTATTATTTTGAGATTCTTAAATTATAGAAAAGTAATTAAGACATTATTTAAATAAAATATTATGTCAATCATTGTTTGTTGTGGGGATTTTCCTAATGATTATAATATGATAGTAGTTGGATAATTTTTACAATAGCAATGCCATTGTGGAGTGTATTTTATATACTTCTCAATGTTAAAACCTCTATGTTGTAATTGTCCCTAAAGTCTATCTTACATTTTTATGTATCACACGTTTCAAGCCCCATAAAGTCTTATACATTATTGAGCTAGTAGCATAGAGGGTAAAAAGAGAAGGTACAGTAGAGGTATTGAAGAACCAGAAGGGAAGGTTACAATATAAATAAGTCATAAAATAAAGAATAAAGTCACAACTATAAAAAAAATTAGAATGGTTAATTGCCTGGAAGATCATGTGACCGTAACTACCACAAGCATCAGATTGAATTTGAATCCAGAAATCTTTAGATCATGGATCTATCACTCTGTGACTGTGTTAAACAATATATGGCAAAACAACCATTATATAACTCAAGAGCAATACAGCAACTTCAAACCACTAATGAAATATGGAAAAATGTATGTTAGGAATAAAAAGAAGAGATTGAACACAAAATACATTGGTTAAATTGGATTGGATATATTGCAAGAAGAGACGATAAGAGGTGGACAATTGAAATCTTAAATTGGATTCCAAGAGATTGTGAAATACCCAGAAAAAGATCACATGTGTGATATATGGATGAAATATGTAAGTGTGCTGGGATGATGTGGAAGAAAGGTTAAGACCGGAAAACATGGAGAGACTTTCATCCTGCAGTGGATCGCTAATGGTTGCCATCGATGCTGATGACGGTGATATATAAAGATGCATTATATTTATAATATAAAATATTTATTTTACTACTCACAAAAAATATAATTTTCACTGATAATTTTTATTGTTTTGAAATGGATATTTGTTTGGTTTTAAGTAACAACTTCCTACTAGTTATTTCAGTAACACAGTATTTTGAAAATATTAAATAAAATTCTAAAAAATATTAGAAATTCCTAAATCTGAATTCTTAAATTGTATGCACATATCCATCTATACGAGTAGTGCCATGAATCATCTTTCGTCCAGAAATAATTTTATTTGAACACTCAATTAATTATATGATTGCTCTCTCTCTATTTTGATTCATTGGTGTACTAACTTTTCGTAAATGCACTATTGTATGTTTTGTTATTTTTTTTAATTCTTAAATGTACATTTTTAAAATTAAAATAGATTATACATGTGTGTGAATGTGTGGTATATGTTAAACATATTTATAAAAGATTTGCATTATTTAAGATTTCAGCATTTGGGCCAAATGGAGATATAAGATGGCTATTGATTGTGGAATATGGCATATAAATAAAAACTCTTGATAATTTAGTAGTATATTGAACAATATGCTCTTTCGACTGTTGAGATTAATTAATAGTTTCTATTAGTTTGATGATGATGTTTTCAATGAATGAGATGTTGACTTCTTTTAGATGCTGTGCTAAATTGTCAGAGAGATTTTTATCTTTGTTATTTTGTGTTAACTGACATTTTTCAATACGAATAAAAATATTTTTTTTGACAGTTTGAACATCGCTAGAGGCTTACCAATTTTCTTATCCAGGATTTTCTTGATTATTGTTTTTATTCTGACAACAAACTTGTTTCAGCAGAATCGTATAGAACTATTAAAAATAGTGCTGACATTCAATGTCAAAATAATAAAACTATGAAATTTTATCTCTAAAAAAGTAAAATTATTTAACTAGTTGTTTGCTTAATATATCTATACATTTAACCAATGTAAGGTAAACGTTTATTTAATATTTTCTTAAAATATATATATTGACTTCAGAATTTTTTTCAATTTTAAAATTATTTTAAAGTATTATTTTCCATTTATTCTAATCACTACTTATTATCCACTTTGTGTTAATAATTCGGTGTTAGAGTGAAGAAATCGAGAGCTCATCGTCATGATTGCCAATCTTTATTGCATATAGAAAAGATTATTGCTACATTTTGAATTACAAGTGTCAAATATACTTCACCCACAACTTTGACACTAACCTCTCCAGATAAATACAATCATGATTATCACTAATTATTTACTAAACTAGAGATTGTCTCTGGCCCTGATATAAACTGTAAACTTCAGTTAAAGATTAATATATGGTTTTTTTTTTTTTGGGGGGGGGTTAAGCACACACACATGTAGTGGTGTCGAGATTGTTTAATACATTTATAAAGATACTATACATGGGTCAGATAAATGTAAATAACTCTATGTGATTGTGTCTTTAATTAATCTTTAATGGAGGTTTAAAGTTTATATCTGGGCTAGTGACAATCTCTAGTTAAGTAAATGATTAGTGAAAATCACTCTTATATTTATCTGGAGTGGTTAGCGTCAAAGTTATGGGTGAAATAAATTTGACACTTGTAATTCAAAATGTAATAATATACTGTTTATAAATATTGTACATATAATATATATATATATGAAAGATAGTTGTCTGGGCCAATTGTCGAGTGCTGGTTCAGCACAATATGCATCTTGAATGTATTTTTATTCATATGATTTGAAAAGAATGTGTGGTCATGTTAAGGTTGTTTAATATATTTATAAAAGATTCTACAAGTATAATTCATCCATAACTTCTCACTTCACATTGTTCTTTAATTTACTATTCTACCACTACATTAGCTTAACAGAGTATATTGAATGATTTGTCTTTCTTCAGGCAAAACAATATTCAAGTACTGGAAGTGAAAAATATCAACCAAAGACCATGACTTTATCCCTACTCTAAATTATAAAAATTATTATTAGTTATCAGAATAAACATTACCCAAGTATTTTAAAGATGTTAAAGGATGCTGGTTATTTAAATTGATAACATACTCTTGGATTAATAATGAATAATATTGAAGGGTATTGGGGTTTGTGAAGTGAATTGTTTGCACTGCCTGAAGAGTTGGATTCAAATGAAAGTTGTTGTGGGAGTTGGTTCAATTTACTTAGTGTATTGAACTCTATATTTAAAAGTTATATTACACCTAATCCACATATAAATAATGTGCTGACACAATTTAAATAATCATGTACTGATCTGCACACTGTTTCTCAATGAACAGTGACAGGTCCCTTATTCTATTTCCAACTTGTCTGTACCATTTCTGAATCAATGCACTTTTTATGTAGCATATGCCTGGGATTGGTAAGTCCCAGGGCTGATTCTAGTGCTCAGAGGTCTGAACTCCTGAGAAATAAAGCCATATGTCTTTTTTTAATATATAGTTTACTTATTCACTACAAAAATGTTAAGACAATAGGCATATCAAGATCACAAGTGGATATGAGTATAATGATGTGTTAAGTAACTTAACCTATGAAGAAACTACAAACTAACATTTTAAATTAAGCAAAACTCATACTGAAATGTTTAAAGTGATTCAAATTGTGTATGGTAGTGAAGCTACGAATTGCAAAAATGTTTTCAATAGAACTGTGAATAATGATGATGATGATATAAAAATGCATTACACTTATTATATAACATTTATTTTACCACCTCGCAAAAAATATAATTTTTATTGCTATGAAATAGATAATAAATTTTTTGAAATTTTTTGAGCAGCTATTTCTTTATATCTACAAGACAGGAAACATACTGTCACATTTCACATTGTAATTCATAATTCAGACATGCCAGTACTTTAAAATTGTCACAGTGAAATAGCTAAACTATGTCACTATATAATGCACATATTGATTCAGTGATCACACTGTAAAAAGAGTAGAGAGAAAACCTGTCACTTTTTCATTAGAAGGTACCTCTTTATGTCAGGTAAATATATTTAATCTTAATGTAAAATTAATATATATATGATTCTAATATTCTCATGGATAAATGATAAATTCATCGTATTATTCCTAGGAGCTTCTGGGTAATAAAAATATAATAACTAAATACCTGATATTTCAGTACAATAATAAGTACTTTTCTCAGAGCTTCTTCTTTCTCAAATCCATATATATATATCAGGTTAAATTTTTTTTAAAAAGTTCAGACTTTCATCATATTATTCAAATATATGTGTAATGTTAAACTAATGCTTTTAAAAGGTAATAGTATTTTATTCCATTTATCCCATAGGTGAAATCCAAACTTTGTGATTTCAAACTTACGTCATGTGTGAAAATGTACTAAACTATATGAACCAATTTACACATCTAAAGTGCATTCTCTGACTTTCAACATGGATAGTCTTTCCATATCATTAGAACATATGATATAGTATAACTTAATACAGATTTTATATTTTGAAATTTTCAATTTATTGAACTTGATATTCAGTCTAACACATATTTTGATTTTTTATTCATTCATTTATTTTATTTTAGTCAATACACTCTATATTTTAGCTAAGCAATACCTTAGAATAAAAATATATTATTTTTGCTTTAGTAAAATAAGATTTTTCCAAAAATTAAATTTTATAAGTTGAGATTATATCTATTAAGGCTTCATTGAAGAAGTCCCAAATATTTGGTATCTTATTAAACAAAAACTGCTTAAAGTTATTGGTATAATAATAATAAAAAACATTAATTCATCAAGCCATTAATTTGACATCAAAGATTAAGAAATTTTTATAACTTGCAGAATAAATGTAGATTTAATCTGTAAAGTGAATAATTCTTAAACTTATTTTGATATAAATAGATTATCTCAAGGGATCTGTAATATTAAAAAGTAAGACCTCTAATGAAGGCTAAAGTAATTTTTATCAGATATGCATAATAGGTAGAAATACTTATCATGGAACTAACAGGTAAATACTATTTTCTAAACATAATTCATTTTCCAAAGACTATAGGAAAGAGTACCAAACAAAAATAAATTGGTCATCTTGGCCACATTTGATGTAATGGCCAGACTCATTTAACTCAAAAATGTACAAACGCTAAAAAAAATGTCAATAGGATTTTTAAAATGTTTGGAGGTGTAAAATTATTTTAGAATAGGTAAAAATAATTGAAGCAATATAATTAACAAATGAATTATTCAAAGTATGCTCATAAAATAATATACTCTTTCTTGCATATTTATATTAACTAATACATTTTATCTTACTATTTCTTCTTGCAGTTTGACTATTTAAGAGTTTTATTCAGAGTTTTTATCTAAAGAAAATAGACAAAACTATAAGAAAAATTAGTAACAGAAAATTACATTGTTAATTTAAAAGTGCAATATTTTATTACACATAACACTAATCTAATAAGAATAAACTGGTTTGGCAGAAATGCTCTTACTATACACACACATACACTTTAATTACTTACAGGATCATTGATGATGCCATCATTGTCTGCATCAGGATCACATGCATCTCCAATGCCATCATTATCTGCATCTTCTTGACCACTATTGGGTACAAGCATACAATTATCCTAAAAAAGTAATATATATATATAATATTTTTAATGACATAGGATAATAATATCATTCAATTTATTGTTATTTTTAATTGTTTATTATGTTTCATTATTTTTTACATGTTCACTTTAACAAAACACCTGTAAAAAAATTATCATGCTAAAAACATTTTAATTGCACACTAGAATTCTTTTCCACTTGTAGAAAAGGCTGTATCATGTTATAATTCATACTGTTATTTTTCTAATTAGTGTGTCAATGTTCATCACATCAAATTCAGATTAACTTGAGACTTTTAATCTGTAGCTAGAAATAAGTAGATACACATTAACTGATGATAATTGATGCTTGATGACATTATTTATGTACTATCTTTTTAAAAATTCCATTTTACTATTGCCATGGATTTGAACCATAAGTTGTTAGAATGGCAAATAGATACATTAACCACTCTGTTGAAAGCTGATTTTTCCAAAAAAACAAACATATTTCCACTGTCTAGTGCATCATATTATCTAATAGTCAGAGAATGGAAGTGAAAACAAGTAAAGAAAAAGTCTATTTATCAAATATTTTATAATATGTTATTTCTAACTGAAACACACAAACTTATTATATACCTGTGTCTATATATGTAATATATAGGGTATATGAGCACAGACTTTCACATGACCCACCACTCTCCACACCATCTCATAACACTGATACACTTGAACACATATATGTTGAAAAGATAAATAATCACCAATATACGTATTTCATGCTAAACCAGCAACCATCAGTTGGTCCAGATTACCATCTCTACACATATATGCTATAAGTGCTCAGATATATATTTTAAGATAGCCAATTCTTATGTGGAGAGTGGTGGGTCATGTGAAAGTCTGTGCTCATATATCCTATATATTGCATATATAGACACAGGTATATAATAAGCCTGTGTGTTTTAGTTATTACATAGTAGAGATGTCTGCCCATCCCTTTGTATATGTATTAAATGGATTATGTCCTATACATGAGGGGTCAGATTGACCTTAGGTCAACATGGGTGTGACAAGAATCTCGGCCTCAGGATGGCCTTTGAGCATTCCATCATCAGATTTTCAATTGGATGGACGGTTGAAGAGTTGGAGTGTGGAGCAGATTGAAGCTTGTCCATTAAAGTATGAGAATTGGCTATCTTAATATATGTCTGAGCACTTATAGCATATATGTGTAGAGATGGTAATCTGGACCAAGTGATGATTGCTGGTTTAGTATGAAATACGCATATTGGTGATTATTTATCTTTTCAACATATATGTGTTCAAGTGTATCAGTGTTATGAGATAGTGTGGAGAGTGGTGAGTCGTGTGAAAGTCTGTGCTCATATACCCTAAATATGTTATTTCTATAACTATTATCCTAAAAGTAATATGGCCTTTTTGTTTAAATTTTGTAAGATTTATGAGTATAAAGCATTAGTTAGAAATATTGGCAAGTGATTTAGATGACAAAAATTTGATAGACAGAGGCATTACTAGATTACTACAAACAGCAAGGGGAAAACAATCTAGGACTCAATTAAGTTTCAACTAGCATATAGTTTTTTTTTTAAAAAAAAAAACTGAACTTTGAAGCTACAAATATAAAAGTAATTATTAAAGAATTCCCAAAAAACATAAAGTCTTAGGAAAGGTTTTCAGAAACTACAACCCCATCCACTAAAAAAAAATAAGATAGAATTTGAGGAGATTACTGAAAATATCAAAAGTTGGTGAACACACACTCTCCAAGATATAACATCGGATAGCACCATTAAAATTATGTTCGATATTAATCAAATAGTCTATTTATATAATTTTGATATAAAATTGTTATATTAAAATTATTACATTCTTCATTAGTAGGTTACATCAATTTATTTATTTACCGTATGGATTTTTTTTATATAGTAAAGTTAATTATTTAATAATTATCGTAAAGGTATATGTAGCGATTCCAACGAGGAGTCAGAATCGATAGTGTCTTTATTAAATCTTACATTTTGCCGTTACTGCTGTAGATTTTATAGTCATTAGCAAGGTACCCATATCTACATTTGATTTAGCATATAATTAAATCTAAAAACTTTATACGATAAAACTAATGATAAGCTCGAACACTTATCTGCAATATGTTTTAAGCTATTTATTAACCGATATTATAAATTGTTCTAATATCTAATTTGATAATAAAAATGTAATTATATAGATGAACATATTTATTGCATTTATTTTTTTAATCAAGAGAAAAAAATAAAGTGTAAAATAACTTTAATATATTTATCTAAATGCATTATTATGAGGGAGGGAGTGGGTGTGGCAATATCAATGCTCTTTACCCGTGACTGCAGCTGGAAGTAGTTAAAATTGGATTAATTTAAACAATAATAATAATGAAGATAATTGTTGAAATCAAAACTGATAATAAATGACTGGTTAAAAAAACAACAATATTTTAAATGTTTTGTTTTTAAAATGAAACCAATATATAAATAAACCAAAAATAAAATAATTTATATGTGTGTATTCAGGCTCTAGACTAGACAATCGTGCAAAGAGATAAATATGGAGACGCTCAATATTTTAGAGCATGTAGAATTGCAGATTCTGTAATTGACCATGTACCATAGATCAGCTCTATCACTTCAGTCAAGCAAACTTATAAACTTCGAAGTAATAAAGCCAATGGAATATTATTATTACTAGTAAGCCATCATCAGTTATAAATTCTACTTTTGGTTTCAATACACTGATCAAGTGATGGCTAAATTCAACGGCATATCAGTAAAACAATATATAACTGTCTTTACAAATGCATAACCTATTCTTTCAAAAGCAGTTTTCTGTACTTTACATCATAGCTATTACTTAAATATAAGCATAATGTGTATACTTAAACTTGATGTAATTAGAGGGTATTTGAACCCAGACTTTCAAGTTCCTTTCTGTCATTGACTCCATATTATATAACCAACATATATAACTACACACATGCAGAAAAGACAAATGATCTCCAATATTCATATTCCATGCTAAATTAGCACTCATTCGTTGGTCCAGATCATCATCTACCACACACACATATAGTCAGTGCTCACATTATATTATGTTTCAACTGTCCTGCAGTTTTTATCAGAACCACTTCTATACACATATAATCTGACAGTCAAAACATCAGATTGTGTGTGTATAGGGGTGGATCTAAGAAAGGCTGCAGGACAGTCAAAGTGTCAGATTGTACACACATATATACAATAAATTTTTTTTTTGCTAAAAGTGTTTGAAGTAAGCTGAACAAATTGTATTTATATTGAATTCAGTATTCTCAATGTATCAATAAAATCATCAGCCACAGTTTTTAATAATCCATGATTTGATAAAGTTAGACATTTTTACATTTCTAAAGAAATTTATAAAATTATGGTTTTTATCATGAATAATATCTCAATTATGCTTTTGTAAGCCAATACTTTACTGTATTTTACACAGCATTACTCTATTCTTTTTGTTTATTTTTCTTAACATTTAAATTGTAATACATTAAAGATCAGTCTTCTCAAGCTATTGTGCATGCACTCCAAAAATCGCATGCGCAATAGCTTGAGAAGGCTGATCTTTAATGTATTACAATTTATAAACATAGCGCTATAAAAATAAATGCTTATTAACATTTAAATGTGTATAGTTTAAAAACTTAGTTGTATCTTATGTAATACACTTACATTTTACAAGATTGGCTATTATTCATGGTTTCAAGTATTCACAAAAAGCTTGAAACTAAACATCAGTAGTTATAGGAAACCTACTGTATATAGATATATATCACCTTAAGGCAACCTAGATATGATAATAGATGGACAACTGAAATCTTAAACCGGATTCCAAGAGATTGTAAAAGACCCAGAAAGAGACCACATGTGAGATGGATGGATGAAATAAGAAAGTGTGCAGAGGTGATGTGGAAGAGAGAAGCTAAAGATTGGAGATGGATTGAATTTAGAAAGACCTTCATCCTGCAGTGGATTGATAATGGTTGATGATGATGATGATGATGAAGGCAACCTAAGCTCTCAAATATTTTTGATTATAGTTGCGCATGCATTAGATTACATACCTACAACAATTTAGTGCAATATATATTTATTTTTGATTTTAAGGAAATTATTATGCAACATTAAAAATTTATGTAAATTAACTTTAAGACAGAGTTTTTTTGCCTTATAAGAACCACTAACATAGTGCTGACATAATAACCTTTTACATTTATAGACATTCTGCATTGACAGTTTGTAGTATACTAATGTTAAATTTACATTATGGTTAGAGGCTTATTTTAACCTTTTGTTATTTTAGAGCCACTATTGATTATATGGCAATTATGCCAAATCCTTAAACATTTTTTCCAAACATTTTTAAACAATTTTATTTAAATATATAATAATGATTCCAGACAACAATTTAAAAGAAAGATACCTTAAAATCAAAGATTTTGCCAGAAGGAAATATTTGTTAATAATACAAAGAAAATTATTTTTATTATATATCTATAATTACTAAAAAATGTTTATATTATCTTTTATCATCATCGTTAGATATTTCCTAAAAGACAAGTCTCACATCCAGCATATCATCTTCCCATCTTTAAGCCTTCCTATCTCATATCTTTTAAATATTTTTGGTACTTTAGTATTAGATCTGCTGTGAAAAATCACAGTTGTAATGGGTTAGAGTTAGAGTTGAACTTGAGTTTCATCACAGCAGGTCTAATACTAAAGTATCACATTCATAATTACTGCTTCCATAAGATCATCAATCTTCTTTCTCTTTCTTTTGTCTCAAAATAAACTGATATATTTTATTAACATTCTCTTTTCATAGACGTCATTATTTTAATTCTCAAACTACTTCTGGATGAACATTTGCCTGTATTTCTGAAAGGAGTTAAAATCCATTCACTCATTTATAACTCAAAATTTCTGATGTCAAACTATGATCACTTCTTTTGCTATCTTTATTTTCATTTCTGTATTTGCTGTGATGCAATTATCAATGCTATGTAATACTATGATAAGTTTTAGTTTTTGAATATCTTTGTTGCAAGTAGTCTATTGGTGATGAAAGTCACCAGTGCAAAAAATGTGGCTTGCACTGAGTGGCAATACGTATAGAGAGTTTTGCCTGTTTTAGTAACAGTTAAGAGCAAACATAAATAGTGATCATGTGATGTTTATTGGCTTAAATGTAATTAGATTCCAACCAGTCACAACCTAAACATTCACAGTAAATATAGTAATCAATATTTCCCACTGCTGTCAAGGCAACCTTCTCACCTTTTTAATAGCAAGAATGGAAATCGATTCTTACTAATGGTCCATTGAATATATATGGACACTTAAAGATTGCAACTTGACTATAGAAAATGTGTATTTAAAGACTGAATTAAACTCATTTCCAATCTTCTAAAAAGGAAATGAATTAATTTTATTAATTGAATATTAGATAATAATCTGATGAGGAGAAAGTTAATAGTCAAAATGTTGATTTTGCTGCAATTTTATGGTCAAACAATAGCAGTGGTTTCATTCAGGATTGTCAAAAGAGAATACCATTTGTGTTGGTTCAAAATAAGGAAGTTCAGTCCATAGCAGTGGTGCTAAGAAACAACATTTTGTAAATGGACAGAATTGCATGGATATATATATATATATTGGGGTTTGGTTACCACTTGTAAGAAATTTAGATTGTTAAAAGTTTCTTGTCGGAAAATTATTTCTTGCAAAAAATATAAATATTTCCATGTTTATTTTATTTCCACTAAATAGTTATAGGTGGCCATTTTTCAAAATAGAAAATCTTTCTAAGTTTAGGTGCTGAAAGATAATTTCTCACAAAAAATGTAAATGCGTATTTTTGTATCATTTCCAGTAAATAAAATTATAGGTCATCATTTTCCCAAATAAATATTGCTGTACTAATACTATGTGGAATTTCACAACTGGACTATAACTAAATAATTTACATCTAAGATAATGATGGATTACATTTTAAAATTGGTTTCTTTTTATGGCTACTATTCAAGCTTTAACATATGGTTTATTTTTTTCATTACACAATTGCTTAAAGAATAACATCCATCATGGTTCATTAATTAAGATATTGCCTGACATGTTGAAGCTCACAGTCTGAGAATATAGCTATAGTTAAGTCCTTGAACTTCTTAGGAACTACCAAAAAAAACTATCCTATTATTTTTATTATTTATAATTAGCGTATCTACCTAACATGTCTGCAAACTAGGATTCAAATCAATGGTGGAATATGGACATTTTTTTACCTTGCCAAAGCTAGAAATTTTTCAGTTAGGCACTTTATAGTTAATAGCTAGTCACCATATTATTAATCAGTAAATAAATAGCTGTTAAGATAAGCAAAAAAATCTCAACACCAAGCAGTTGATGGGTAGACTTTCTGTTCAGTTTTTTTAACAACTATTTGGTGAAGCTTTTGTGTAAGATAAAACTATTTAAGGTTCCTTTATGTAAATGTATGCATATTTCCTATTTAATTTTAACAATTTTTACTAAGGCAATAAACCTAAAGCATGTGCGGTTGAAAATGTGAAGGTTTGTAAATAAGTAAAAACATGAAGCTGAGAATTTAGTAACATGTCTTGAGCAACCATCTCATATCCACTTGTAAATATTTTTCCCAAGTCAGAAGTCATTTAACTAAACCTGCAA
The DNA here is from genome assembly GCA_028023455.1 of Epiperipatus broadwayi. Taxonomy (NCBI): domain Eukaryota; kingdom Metazoa; phylum Onychophora; class Udeonychophora; order Euonychophora; family Peripatidae; genus Epiperipatus; species Epiperipatus broadwayi. Next base: position 7,674,306 of record JAQFVV010012405.1, read on the forward strand.
ATAATGAACTCTCATATTATTATAATCAAATGAAAAATAAACACATTTTGTCTGGTTCCCATAACTTTATGAAGGTAATTAATTTATCATTAATATTTGCTGACTTCATGATAACATAATATTTCATATCTTCGAAATATCAATAATTAATTGGCTCATATTAAATTTTGGGAATCAAACAAAATTGAATTAATTCAATTTTGTGTTTGCTAAATTAATATTAGAGAGCATTACTTTCCAGTTTATTAAAATGACTTCTTAAAAATATGAATGAGGAAAATTCTTAATTATATGCATAAAAATATTTCTTCAGAAATGTTATATATATATGATAAGTAGGTAATTAAAGATTTTAAAAATAATCCATAGCAAGGTGAAGGGTTTTTGAATGGCTCTTCAACAAAAACAATTTTGTGTTTTTCCTTCATTTACAAGCCAATATTGTAAGATTAGTTAAGTTGCTTCAGGCAAACTATTTAAAGGAAAAATCTTAAGCCTATTGAAAAAATTTTCAAGTTTATCAGCCCAAATTTGAATCCAGGTCATACTATTATGGTAGGCAGGTGAGATGCATTACATGTGTAATGTAAAGCTATTAATATATGCACGTATAATTCAAAATAATATATTTTCACTAGCAAAAAATGTAATTATAGTAATTATATTCAATCATATAAGGATTCATTTGTCATTATTAGAGTACTAATATATTAATTGAATATCACTTATCATTATTTAAACTTAGATCCAGCTAAAATATGGATGTTATAATATTGATGAAAGTAAGACTAAAAATAATGTTTTATGGATTTTTTCAAAATATGAAAATAGAGATTGATAACGATGAGTTAGAAGAACTTAACAAGTAAATATACCTTGGACAAATTATTACTACAAATGGAAACATAATGGATAAAATTAATCATAGAATTAAACTTGGTTGGAGGGTTTTTGGTAGAAATAACTTAATATTAAAAAAAAATATCCTATATGTTTAGAAAAAAAAATATTTTTAATAAAAGTGTTTTACAGTTCTTCCTTATAAATATGAGACTTGGAAAACTTAACAGAAGAAAAATACAGAGACTTCAGACCACTCAACAAAATATGGAGAGATACATATCAAGAAGAAATTGAAAAAAATTAAATGGGTGAGAAAAGAAATAGTTGTTACTTATATCACATTAAAACAATTGAGAAGAGGTGAGAATGGATAGTTGAAATCTTAAACTGGATTCCAAGAGAGTATACATGTGAGATGTATGCATGATGTATATGAAATAAGGAAGTGTGCTGGGATGATGTAGAGAAGAGGCTGAATATCAGAGAAGATGGATTGAACTTGGAGAGACTTTCATCCTACAGATGATATATAATGGAGGAAAATTATGATGATTGTATAGCTAATTAAAAAAGCTATGATGTTGAAATTTTTTTACTAATTTACTCAGCCTGGATTCAAAAACAGATTTTAGGCATAGTAATGGAGTTTTTGGAAAGGCTTTTCTTTTCCTACAATGGAACTATTTTAAAGCTGTTTTCCATACTTTTTGTCGTATTTGCTTTATTTCATAAATATGATAAACAATACAAATTCTATATAATTAAAACCTAAAGTAGTGATTACATCTTTGGTTTGCCTTTTATTAAAAAAGATGCAGAAAACTATATTGGTTAAGTTTATTTTATTATCAATACCCATGTTTAAATACTTAAAAAATCTGATGAAATAAATAATCTGCATTCATTGTGACTGCTGCCAAATATTCAATTAAAAAAGAGGAATTAGAAAATGTGTAAATGGGTAATGCATTAAAGTTGATTTTGACCAAAAAAAATCAAAGAATTTGGGTTCCAAAGACCAGTGTTTGAATTTTCTAATCAGCTGTTTATTGTTTACATTAAGAAAAGGCAGTGAGTGGTTTTGTTTTGATTATTCTGCATGTTTACCAGTAATTTATTTTTGGTCATGGTATTATTAGCTTTATATTCTCATTATTTTTGAATGAATCTAATAAGTTAGACCATATATTTATAACAGAAGATGGTGTATCAGTTTAGTGTACTTTTAGTGCATTCTGGAGTGATGAATAAGTATGAGAGTAGATTTAAGGTTTACTGTATATGAAATACTTGCAATGAGTGCAATACCAGATCATTTTCATTTAATGGGAGTTGCAAATGTTGTACTGAGATGTCTATGGTTTTCCTTGTCCACAAAAGTTTTCTGAACATTGTGTATATATTTGAAATAAAGCTGTTTAGTAAGTTATTTTTGTGATGATTAACTGATTAAAAAGGAGTATTTGGGGGTATATTGATAGATATGTTTTTTTCCAAGGATGAAACCAGCTGGTTGTCTTTTTGCTTTAGTTTTTCTTGTAAGCTTATTCTCATTACTGAAGGACTCAATTAGAAAATGAACACAAGAAATTTATAGAGTTTATTTTGAAATAGTTGATTGTGTTTCCTCCTTGGTTTTGCACCCATTCACTTTTCCATATTGAAATTGAGCTTATATTTATTCAAATACTCTTTTAGTATATCTAATAGAAATGGGTTTTTTTTTTTGATATAAGGAAAACCATATATCATCCATATATGTAATGTTAGATACTTTTAGTATTTATAGCTGGCATGAATATTCCTTAAATATCTTTTTGTATGCTAATAGTAAAGGATTTATGTATATTGAAAACAGAAGTGCACTGAGTGGAGAGCCTTGTGGAATGGACTGATATGGAATGAAAGTTGTTGATGTCTTGCCATTTGAGTGTGATTTGTATTTCTTGACTCATGGAAAGATTTGCAATTAGACAGATGTAATTATAAATTTATTAAACGCACATTGATTACGTAAGTAATATTTACTGAGGCTATAACCTCGATAATATGCGTGTAAAATGCGATAGTAGGGACCTCTACAGGTGTTTTAACCACAAGCTTATGCTCTTTTCTTCCATAGCATAAGCTTGTGGTTAAAACACCTGTAGAGGTCCCTACTATCACATTTTACATGCATATTATCGAGGTTATAGCCTCAGTAAATATTAATTAGACAGATGATGGATTTTGATGTTTCTGTTTCTGCTAATATTAGTAATAATATAGTTGTTGGTACTGAATCCAATGCAGCAGAGATACCTAATTGTACTACTACAGAATTGGTTCTGTTTCATGTTTTTATTGTTTCAAGTACTGCTTGGAACAAAAGTGCAGCTTGTGCCACTGATCTTCCCCCTTTTTGTGAACTTGGTATGTCAGAAAGGAGGTGAAAGATGAGTCTATTTTATCTTTTATTGCCAGATTCTATAATTTTTATTCCCAAATGGAACATGGATATTGGTCTTAAATTGCTTAGAGGAGATCCAACTTTTTTAGTTTTAAGGAAAGGCATGTATGATATTGGATATAATCCTTGGGCTATGTAAATTCTTTTCAAAAGAAAGTTTGCCACCTCTGCCAGCAGGGATGATGAAAATTGACTGAGATATGCAAAAACAAATCTTGAGATACCATGTATTCCTGGATAGTGTGAATCTTGCATTGTGGCAATTTTTAAAATGAAGTCATTTGGAGTAAATAGATTTTGGTCTTCAAATCTCCAAAAAAGGGGAGAAGCCCTATATAAGTCTGTCTCTTGTAACTTTTGCTTATAATGTTTGACTGTTGTTTGTGAAAATTGTCTCCAGATATAGTTGATCTGCCAAATTTTATAGCTGAAGGAACTTATGTTTTTGGTGAACAACCTAATATCCATCTCATGTGTGAGAGTTAGCTAGTAATGTTTTATTTTCTTTTATTAATATATATTCCTTAAGTGTTTCCAATGCTTCCTTATACATTTTGGACGAATTTATATGTGTGTAATTGTCTTTTGATGGAGTACATTGTGTAACCATTTTATGGAGTTTGTTTGAGAACAATAAAAAACTTCTTATTGGTGGTGGTGTGGGTCTTATTAATATAATTTATTGTGTGTGATAAAATATTTACAAATGCCAACCATGCTTGCACTGGATCTAATGTTAGTTATTGCAATTTAAACATCAGGATATATGTTTCTGAGAATATAAATTCTGGGTTTTTGATGACAGGAAGACTCTTATTGTTCTATTGATTGTCACATTGAAAATTGTGCTTAGATCTATGTCTAAATCAAATATAACTGCAGAGTGATTGGATAGTGGTGAGGGACAGAGTGAGGTGTTTCTATGCTGATGAAGAACAGGTAGATATAAATCTTCCATTTTTAAGTTATATTGAATTTGGTGGCAGATAGTCTTTTTCACACATTAGTGGAAAGGAAAGTCTGTGAATCCATTTAGAAACAAATTTTTGGTAAGACATGTTAAAGTCTCTTAGGAGTATTGTTGGATGTGGAGAGAAAGCAAACTTTGAATTTATTACTAATATTAACTGGTTTATTTTAATTGGACCTGGTGGCATATAAACATAGATAATGTTTATCATGATTGTTGTAGGTTGTAATGATACTATCAGAAAATTTATATCCTGATACAGTATTGTAAATGCTGAGAATGGATAGTTTCTAGATATTACTCTTCCTGTACCTTCAGAAGGTGATGATGAGAATTTTGAAAGAATTAAGTATTCATGTCTACCTAAATACATTGTTAGATCAACCTGTGAGCCAGATTATATTTTGGTTTCTAGGAGTCCCAGCACTTGAGGTTTCACAATATTTATCCACCTCAACAATTGAAAGATCTTACTTTTTGAATTCAAGCCAAAAGATCCTCCAATGTAACTTTATGCCAATATGTAACAGATCTTAATCTTATATCACTAGATATTCATGATTTGCAGACTGTATGCTGCTTATTAATACCCATCACTTTAAACAAAGTCATTGACTTCCTGATAAATTGTAAACATATGGAAATACATATTTTAAATGTTCTATAGCTAAATCTATCCAATCACATTCCTTTTTTTGGTTGTATTTATATAATGGACTATTTCCATCATCTAACATAAGCACTGAATGTCTTTAGAAAATTTTAACTTTATTTAAATATTCCAAATACATTCAACTGTTAGTAGCAGCACACAGATTAGTATATGCACAATGTTTCAAGAAGTATTATTTTCCTCTCTTGTTCCAGTGTTGCTGGTCTGAACAGTGACAGAATTAGCATAGGAATCAAACCTGGACCCTTAGATTCTTGAATATTAAATTGTAAGGTAATGCTCTAACCAACTGAGCCATCCTGTCAAAGGCAACAGTCAGTAAAAAAATTTCATATACTTATCTATGAGGTTCCTCCTGATTTCTCCACTTTTTCCTAAGAGCAAAGTTGATTACAGCATTACCTTAAAGTTCAATATTCAAGAGTCTAAGAGTTCAGGTTCAATTCTATGCTAGTACTGTCACTGATCAGGTCAGCAATACCTGAAGAAATGTGAAGAATAATACCTCTTGAAACCTTGTGCAACACTAACCTGTGTGCTATTACTAATGAACGAATATCTAAAGACATTCAATACTTATATTAGATGATGGAAATATGCCAGTATATAAATACAACTAAAACACCATCATCATAAACCTTCAAGAAAACACTTTCCTTTTTTAAATAAAGAAAAGCTTGACTTTTGCAAACCATATTTAGGCTTTGCTTTATTTAAAAAGCAAGTGTGGCTGAAAGAATTTAGCTATGGGGCATTTTAAATATTTTATATAAATTTCTGCTAGTATTATGCATTGCTTCTATTTGGAAATATATATATATAGTTGTTTCATAACAAACTGAAAAATCTATTATAAAAAAGTTCTTAGATACACTCGAAATCCTTTCAATTATATGAATAGTAATTAATTATTTATATACTGATAAGAAAATTAAATTAAAATAAAATAAATATTAAAATCATGTAATGGAAACAGAGTTAGAAATGTAAAAAATTAATTATGACTTTAATTGTATAATAAACTTGTTCTAAAATAAAAAGTAGGTACTTAATAATCATAATTATTTTAATAAAAGTGGAAACAACATTACTGTTTATAAATGAATTAATAATTAGACGTTTGAGCAACCAAATGAGAGAATGAACATTTATCCAGGAATCTTTATATCATACATCTATCATTCTATGACTGCATATATTACACAGGGCACTATTATGATATTAATTATCATGGCAACTGTTTGAACTTTTATTTAAATATCTTTATCTTCTATGTTTGTTATTTGATACTGTTTAATAAATTAATACTTATTGAATCCATTATTAACAACTTCTTTCCAAATATGGCCCATTGATTTTAATATATAAAATCAAATCTCACTCTTTTTTTTTATGAATCATTTTAATACAAAACTGTCAAAACAGATGAAGAAAAAATGAACTAATATATTGAAATAAAAATGGTTCATAAAAGAATAAAACAAAATTTAATAAGAAAAAATGTGTTAGTAATTGGCTTACTTGATTTAGTATATACTATACTGGGTACTACTATTAATAGTAATCATTTCTTGACATTGTAAGGTTATGGCCATAAAAATTAAGCAAAAATAAAATACAAAACCATTAAAACATCACTTGAGTTTGAAACATTATGGTTTTTTTCATCTTGGGCTTGCTGGAGTTTGCATTCGACTCTAAGATCTAGGTGCAGAGCTCTCAAATCTAAGGCTCCTCATTAATAAAAGCCACAAGCTAAAAAACTATTCTGGGGATTTTGGATGAGGAGACACTAGATGGGGATTTTATGCATAAATCTTCCTGCATCCATTGATTATGAAGACTTGCACTTGGTGGCACTACTGTATGGAGAGTTTGATACTCAAAAATAAAATATATTTAATAGTAAACATTCTTATGTAAATAAAAACAATGCATTGTATTTTTTCATGAATTCATCTTTCAGAAATATGGCTAACTCTGATCAAATTATTATGGAACAACCATTCTTAAAAAATTTGGTTTCTATCAATTAATTAATCATTTTATATTTTCAATTTATAAATGTTTTTTAAGTCATTTCCTGAGTGACAAAATAGTATCAACTTTCTATTTTTTTTTAAAAATATCTAACCAATTTTACTGTCATGATATTAAAATTTCCTTCCATTTCTTCTTATTTGCATTGCTTAATTATATATAATATAATACACCATATACACCTTAAATTACACTCTACAATACAGTTTAACATATGATTTATTTTATTTCCTTCCTTACAGTTTCAACTGTCCAGAAGTCATCATCAGAGCTTTTATCTCACTATCCTTTCTCCTATAACTGAAATAATAGGAGAAAGGGTACTAAAATAAAAGCTCTGATGATGACTGCTGGACAGTTGAAACTGTAAGGAAGGAAATAAAATAAATCATATGTTAAACTGCATTGGAGAGTGTAATTTAAGGTGTATATGGTGTATTATATTATATCTCATGATATTGTGAAGAGATGAAGACTTGTCAAAGTCTCTGCAAAAGAAAAAAAACTCCATGTCTAAATATAAAAATTGTTGGTCTTACATAACATGGACAAGAGCAGCAACCCTTCAATTATTATTACATAGTAGTGCACTTAAATGTCCCTCTCAAGATTTGGTTTCTGTGTTATTTCCAGCATTAAATTCCAAATCTTCTTTGACAATGATAAAAATGCATTACCATCTGAAAATCACTGATTACTCAAATTTGCTATAGATGTCACTAGAGTAAAGAACTGCTCATTTTATCTGGATATAAATCTGTATAATAAATCTACAATGCATATATATATATATATATAACATTGACAAGTATACTAAAAGAAATTGTGAATTTTAATGCTTTTTAGTATGGAGTTAAACTTTAATATGTAAATCATTTTCTAGCATAAAATAAACAGACATATCTTTCATACCACATATATTTTAGAACAACATAGTTTCAACAATTATATTAACAAAATGTGTATTGGTGATTATTTATCTTTTCGACATATATATGTTCAAGTGTATCAGTGTTATGAGATAGAGTGGTGAATGGTGGGTCATGTGAAAATCTGTGCTCATATACCCTATATATAAAATCGTTTTATATAAAAGATTTATACTTTTTAACTTAAGATATTTTAGCAATAAAAAAAAATCAGGTCTGAAAATTGTTTCATTTGTAAAACAACTAATTATGAGATCTATAATTTTTTTTTTTTTGTTTTTAAATTCAGTTTTCCTATATAAAACTTGTTATGTCTTACGGATTACATAATCTATAATTATATATTATCTGAAATCAAAAGGGTGTGTTACTATAATTGAGACTTCAAGACTAAATTATTGAAAAAAATTATTTTAGTACAATAATAATTTAAATTCCTATGATTAATATTTTCAAATACTATTTTTAAATTGATATTCTTTTTTTTTTTTGATGCTATACAATGTTACTAGTTTCTACTATTCCTAATTTGGATATCGTATTTTAAATTTTTATACATTGAAAATGAATGTATCAAGTCTTTAGGTGTGTCTAAATAAACATTTTACTTAAAATGATAATTCTAATAAAACCTCTGACATTGGAGTAGCCTTCAGTGAACAAGGCTGGACTGCAGTTAAATAAGATATAAATAAAAGAGAAATTATATTTTATATAAAAGTATATTTATTTGTGTGTGCATGTGATGAACATGATTCCAAGTTCATCATAAATGAATGATCTTAAACCATAATTCTAAACTATTCATATATATATATAACGTTGAATACAAAAATATATGTATGTGAAAGAATAAAATAAATAATAGGAATTTGCTGCGCTGAATAAAAATAATAAATTCTAAAGTAGAAAGTGAATTTATGAAATGAAGCTTCACGGTAAAATAAAATAAGCATTTTTAGATAGGCCTCATACATATTTTATTCATAGATCAAACATGAAACCATGAAACTCACACAAATCGATCAATATCCCAAAATAGTCCCTCCATATATCATTCCATGACAGAAAAATATTCAAATAATACACAATTTGTATTTACATTTCAACCATTTATCAAGACCAGGTATCTAAATAATCTCAGTTGGAAGGTGAATGCTCTCTGGTTAGCTATACAGCCACTGACTACAATTCCATTTTATATAATCACATGGCATAATGACATCATTGACAAGATGTACCATACTCTTACATGTCTTCAAATGATCCATTTATGCACCCATCTAACAAACAAAAATGTCACACCAGAACAATCCATGAATACACAATGTCTTCACATATCTTATTCATGGAACAACTACAACAAATACTGACTTCTAATTCCAGTAATATTCCAAAACTTGAGCACAAAAGGCCAGAGGGAAAATGCTAGTTCAGCCCTCCCCTTTTAAAATAGAAGATCTATCAACCAATCAAATAATTATATTTTTTGGTTTGATTTATTTACTTCATATTAATAAGAATTTTCTACTTTTCACAATAATATGGTAACAACTTTTTCAGTCTGTAACACAATTTTACTATAAGTGACTCTGATGATCTTTATGATTATACTTTTTCTAAAATAGATATGTAATTAGATGTAGCATATTTATTATAAAAAGTTTATGATGTAATGGTAACATATCTTCTTACTATGACCATGATATGAGCTTAAATCTAGAATGTCTAAAACTTAAACAGCAGGTTTAAAATTGTTATAGTCAATAAAATATTATTTCCATGATCAAATAAAACAAAACAATTATAACTCAATATCAAAGATTTTTTCTCTTTTCTGGATAATTGTAATATTCACGTAAATGTTCTTGGCATTTATGCAGAAAAAGTAGGCTATATATTTTAAATATAGCTTTTATTCATGTTTAGCATGCTTTCAATATATAATATTTCATAATCAGTGCTATGATTATAATATATTGTATATTGAAACCATGTTAAGCATGAAACAAAGTTAAATTTAAAATATATAGACTACCTTTTCTGCATAAAGTCCAGAAAATTTATGTGAATATTAAAATAAATGTCATATGTCTTTATATTTTATCAATTTAGTTAAATATAAATTATTGAATATATATAAACTTTAAAGACAAGAGTATGTTACCACATTTCTTTAAATTTTCTAATCTATTTGTAGATTTAATATAAAATCAAAACCCTAATAAGTGTCATGAACTTGAACTCAATGATTTGATTACAGCTTTATTTTCTTACAGTTTTTAACTGATATACAGTTTTCATCAGAGTACTAGAAATAGAGCTGAGGTAACCAAGCAAACCAAATCAAACAACAATATTATTAATTAAAATCATGTTAAAGTCGAACATAAATTCTCACAGCTATTACTCCCAGACTAATCTAATACTTTATCATGCCTGATAAATTCCATGTAGCAACATTGTAACATTATATTTTATTAATCAACATCACTACTGAATGTAAATAATCAGATGACAACTGTTTCTTGACAGCAACTATAATCTTCAAATCATTTTTTAAAAATTAAGTCCATCCGAGCACCTCCACCAAAGTCACACTGCTTGATTATAATAGATTGGGCAAAATATTATTCATCAGCTACATAAAAATAAAAGTGTATCTTTGTAATATATACTTTTATTTACTATTTTTGAATTTGATATTGTTCAGAAAGTCTCTATTTTAAGAAAGATTACAAAAGGACCAGAAAAAGCAACTCAAAGAAAAATCAGTAAAGAGGATGGATACTTAGTCTTCTAAAGTTCCTGCATTAAAATAGATATAACAGGCTGGGTATTTTACTCAGGAGAGAGGGGGAGCACATCTTACTATGGTCAGACTTTGGGTATTCAGATAGGATGCAAATGATTACACAATGAAATACATAACCTACGTTTGTATCTACTTCCAATAAACTAGCTCTGTATGTTTTTATTTTAGACACCTACAGTTATTGTTTTGGAAATACAGTTGTAGAGTGACCGGTTCATAAGCCAAAGGTTTCTGGCTCAAAGCACAAACTTACATTTCTAATGCTAAACTTCACATGATTGTACAAATGGCTAAGAATTTGGATGAATTTATCATCAATCTGAAATATTACTTAAAACAGCAAACTTTCCATACAGTAGTGCCACTCAGTGCAAACCAGAGTAATCAATGGATGCAACTGAGTGGCACTACTGTATAGAGAGTTTTGCCTATTTTAACAGCTTGAGAAAGCATAAGAAATGGTGACCATGTGATATAAATATTACTTAATTAAGATTTTGAAGCACACATTATTATGATGACTATTTACAAGTTGAAGATAAAGCAATCATATTTATATACAATCATTAGAAATCAGTCCTTAGACAATTCCAATATCAATAACAATCAGCAATCTCAAACTGTTGTCATTGCAAATTTCTTTTAACAATATATATATATATATATATATATATATATATATATATATATATATATATATATATATATATATATGTAATATTCAAATCAATATATATATATTAAAATACAGTAAAATTCACATAAATTATAGTTATTTTATTAGAAGTACTTTCAACTATACATCTTGTAGCAAACTTAATTTATTAGATATATATGTATATTAATCTTGGGTAATAAATAAAGGTGATTTTCACCTTTATTAGTAAAAGCAGGTTACCTTGATAACAGATTGAGATTGTTGATTTATTAATATTGGTATTGTTTAAATGTTGATTGCTTTCAATGAATTTACATTAATAATAATAATGTTATACTGAAATCAACAGTGAGAGATGATACATTGTATATTATTTACTTAACATTTGTGCAGCAAAGATTAATCATAACTTTAATAGATTAATATATATATGTAAAAATTGCTACATGTGTTTAATCTGTAATATATTTTTTATCACAATGTGCAGATTGAAAGATACTACTTTTATATAGTTACAAAAAAAAATTTTTTTTTATTTGGTAAACATTTACATAAAAAGTGTAAAAATTTTTATTTGTTTTAATCTTTCATAATGCCATTTACAAGGAAATATTAAGAACATTAAAAAATAATCTTAATGCATTTTTGATGTCAAGCCTTTTTTTAAAAGCAAATGTCAGCCCTTTAAAAGAATGCTCAGCACTGAAAATATATTTAGATTATATTTAATGTTTTGAATATTTTCTCCATGCAAGAAGCAGTGATGTAATTATGCATATATTATTACATTTTTTTCATGTGTCATACATAGCATCAGTCGGGAAGCAAACCCGCTGACCCGAGACAACTGCTTGTAAGGCGGCTGTGTTGACCTCTCGACCACCAACGCTTGACATAAATTATTATATTTCAATGACAGAGTTATCATAGTTTATTGTTTTATCTTTATATGAGGCTGTTAGTTGTAGAAAGATTTTTATTAGGGCAACATTCAGAAAAATGAGCATTATTCTTTAAACCAAGACTATGAAATTTTTTTTCTTAATTTCTTTAAACGAATGTTCAAAGAAGAAAAACAACTAAACATTACCTCTATGCCATGTAATTAAAAATAATTAAATAGTTATTGCACAGTAGATTATATACAGTTCAAGTATTAGAAATGGACATAAAAAATTTTCTGTAGCTTTTAATATGACATTCAACTACTGTATTAATAATAATTAAAATAAGATCCGTAAAAAGGAAAGACTTCCGGCAAGTCAGAACAGAACTTCTTTGATGGTCCTCTTTTTATTTTTTAATTTGAGTTGATTTCTCTGGTCCTTTTATGTCTTTGTTATAAATCCTTGAATAGATATTCTTAAGAATATCACATTTATGAATTAATAAAATATTTGATTGTAAAAACGTCATGTGATCAAAAAAAATAGTGAGATGTCGTAATAAAAAAATTTCCCAGGAAAGATTAATTACAAACTTTAATAGGCATCAATACAAATATATACTGCATCTGAACAAATTCAATGACAGCTAGAATTAGTTACATTACAAAGCTGGATAGTCAAAAAAAAGTTTAATAAAAAACTCTTACAGATTGATTAATAAATATATAAATTTCCACGTGCATATGTGCACATATAAGCCTAACTTAAGTACACTGGTTTTAATAAAGTAAAGTGACATAGATCTATAGAATTAATTATATTATTAAATGTTTAAGATATTAAAAGAAAAGTTAGTCCATACATTTTAATCATACTAGCAAACAAATAATAAAGGAATTATACTATGTAAAATAATAATAATAATTCATATTATGTAAAGGTATTAAAAAAAATTAGTTTTAGTGTGCACAAATAGATTTAAATTCTGTAGTTTATATAAATGTATAGTATTTTGTGATCCTTTCAGATTTACCTTCTGAATGGGTTTTAAAAAAAAAAATTGTCTTTTCTTATAGAAATGGCCCATCTAAATAAATTATTGAACATTATGGGGTATTAAATTTAAGAAAGTTATAGTTCAATTTTTAAAAGTCAACCATGATTTTTTCTTTCTTCCTATTTCTACATATATATATAACTAGTTGTTTTAATTAATAATTTGTTAAGTGCGTATTCATTACCTAAATAATATATATTAAGGCTATAACCTTAAGGCTATGCATGTAGATGCTCTCAAATAAAAATGCTTTAGATTCGCCTATATAACTAAAAAATAGGTCAAAGATAAGAGTGTTTGCTTTTGTCTTTTAAAGTCATTAATCTTATGTTTAAGATTTGTAGAGGTCCCTTCTGTCACATCTAGGCACATAGTCTTAAGGTTATAGCCTTAATATATATTAACTAGTTGTTTTGTTATTTATAAAATAATCATATAATGTACAAATATATATAAAAGTATCTCTTTCACAACATATTGTAAAATGAATCTTTAATTTTGTAATTAGATATTGATAGAAATGTTTTTGGATAAGCATGATAAAGATTTTTTTTGGAAACATCCTTGATTATTATGTAGGTATTAAAAACAAAAATATGTATGGTATAAATAGGTCATAAAAGAAAAATTACAGCAGTCCAGTCTAGTCTCATCATTGACTCAAGAAGTAGTGCAGAGTGATTCCATGAAATGATAAGAAAATGCTGATAAAAACAGTTTCCCACAGAATAGTTTGAATAGCGGTACTTTGTTTCCTGTTTTAAAATATTTTCCAATACTCCATTCACTACAGAAAGTATGATATTATTAGCTAATGGAAAACTATTTACAATGTGTGGCTAGAAAACCACCATCAAATTACTTAAAATTAAGCATTTGGATCCAAAGATGAGCATTAAAGTTGCATAAAATGTGACATTGTGTCTGCCATAAGACCTACAAAGATTTACTGTATCCACAATCTATCATCATCAATATTCAAGGTGAATAAACACCATCAGGAATGAATTATTGAAGACTGCAGAAAACCAAGATTTGAAACTATAAATTTAAGACAGTTAGTAAGATCTTATGTAGTTATGATAAGATCACATGGTTATAATTATTATTTTTTCATACTTTCAATACTTTGTATATATTATTGTATTAATTTAGTAGCAGTTGCCAATGTATAAGCAATGATTTTATATTATATTGATTGTAAATAAATTGTTAGCTTAATTTTTATTATTATAGACCAATTTAGTTTTTTTTTCTTTTGGAATTAATTCCAAACTTTTGCTATTAATAGCCATGAATCCTGAGAAATCATGCAATCCAATGGGGGTCATAAAGGGATAATGATAATAATTTAAAATAATAACGACCAGGCAATATTAAGGTTTCCAAAAGTAAATTTTTAATTAGGTAGTTTGGCACCTTAAGATTTAATTTTAAATTAAATCTAGAAAGACAAATTAAAAATATCTCTGAAATAATTACATTTAACTTAACCTTAGGTTATAAGTTATATATCAAAGTACATTAAATTTAAAATGTACATATATATATGATTTATTAATTATTTCTCATCTGAATTTATATTTACTTCCTTTTCAAACCATTGCATTTTATTTACATAGCAACTATATATATGTTCAACTGATTGACTTTAATCAAATAAACTAATTTATAATCGGAGGGGGGGGGATTACCAATTAAATATATAGCAAAAATACTGATTTTTAAAATTATTTTAATTAGCTACAGCATTTATCACGCTTTTTGCTACAATTACATTTTTAAAAAATGTTTTTTTTTCTTTATGTAATGTTTGAATTAAGAAAATCTCTTTTATGATTAAAGTATTAGATTCAACGCTCCTAAGCAAGTGTTGGTTGTAGTAAGATCTTATATTGCAGTAACATTCATAATCTTTTTTTGTTTTGTATCAAGATCCTGAATGAACTAACCAATTTCTTTAAATTGTTGGTATTTTTAAGAAGATAATAATAATAATAATAATAATAATAATAATAATAATAATAATAATAATAATAATAATAATAATAATAATAATAATAATAATAATAATAATAATAATAATAATAATAATAATAATAATAATAATAATAATAATAATAATAATAATAATAATAATAATAATAATAATAATAATAATAATAATAATAATAATAATAATAATAATAATAATAATAATAATAATAATAATAATAATAATAATAATAATAATAATAATAATAATAATAATAATAATAATAAGAAGAAGAAGAAGAAGAAGAAGAAGAAGAAGAAGAAGAAGAAGAAGAAGAAGAAGAAGCAGAAGAAGAAGAAGAAGAAAAAGAAAAAGAAAAAGAAAAGTAGTAGTAGTAGTAGTAGTAGTAGTAGTAGTAGTAGTAATAAAATTGCATTATGCAAATATTATTTATATAAATAAAATAAAACATTTCATTTAAAATATCAAATTATTACAAATTGATTTACAGGTACCAAACTTTTTTCAATAACATCTTTGGAATAATCCAATTTCACTACATACATTAATAATTATTACAAACCTTTAATTAACTAGTAATTATGGTACCATTCCTGACCCAGGCTTCAAAAATGTATGGGGGAGCTCAAGTTTTAAGTGTATTCTTAAAAATTAAAATATTAAGAGAAAAATAATCATTGGCCTATAACTGCATTTAAATTTTTTTAATATAAATTTAAAAGTGTATGTACTAGCTTTTAGGTATTTTGTTGCTATTTATCTAGGGCTCAATGGAAGAGTTGTTTTGTTTGAAAATGTAAAGTAAAAAAATCTAAAAAGTTTAATAATAATAATAATACTAATAATAAAAACTTTAGTGATAGTAGCATACATAATTTTATATTTTTTAAATCTAACTTTAATTTCATTGTACATCATTATGGTTGGGCATAGAGATAAATCGATGGATTTTCTAAACATTTATAGATCTGTTTTCAGCCCTGCAAAAGAAATAAAAAGTCAGTTCTAAATTTATTTGTTCATTCATTCATTTATATCAGGGGTCCCCAACCTTTTTGGACTTAAGAGCACATTCTATAATACTGGCCAGGTGGTGGGCACCATTTATTTTTTCAACCAGGTGGCGGACACTATTTATTTTTTCAATGTAAATTTATAGTTGGATATTGTTAATTAATACACATAATGTACAAAAAAATATTTATTTCAAAAATAAAATTTTAATATATAATTAACATTTATATTTTTATGCTGTAAAAGTATAGTATGCCCTACAATTTGATTACAATATAATATAATAATTTATAAGAAATTTTAAAAATTAAATTTATTTGTATCAGATAAATAATTTTTTATCATGTTCTGATAGCGGTGGACACATGTAAAATGGTCTGCGGGTGACATAGTGCCCATGGGCATAGGGTTGGGGACCCCTGCTTTATATTTTGTTTATTTTAAGTCACATAATTTGATCAATCATAATTGTACAAAATTTGTGCTTTAATTTTTGAATTATTGATGTAATTTGGGACTTTGTATGTTTTAGTCGTGTGATTTGCTCAAGCACAATTGTATAAAATTTGCAATTTATTTTTTTAATTGTTGATGTAAATTGCGATTTTGTAATGAATAGGTCATATCATGACCACATGTGGATTATTCGATCTCATTTATCACTTGCATGTATCAATGGTGTTTTTGGATGGTTTTTAGAATTTAAAATGGCCATGAGTGCATACTAAATCAGTACCAAAATGTTTTACTTAACCAATGTTCAATTTGTTACTTGGATGCTAAAATGTCACATGACCTTCTGAGCAACTAACTTGATAATTATTTTCTTTAATGTCAAGGTATTACATTTTGAATACAAAGTGTTCCCTGTATGGTTTCATGCAGTAATAGAGTGGCAGACCCTAGAGCTTTGAGGTCCATGGATTGTTTGTCATTTTTAATGCTAAAACTTCTTATGACCTCTGAGCAACAAACTATTGAATTATTATTTTTAATGCAAAATATTAATTATTAATAACTTGGAGAAGTCTAAATTTATTATTTCTTCTTAGTTATTATTATTATTATTATTATTATTATTTAATTATGAGGAAAGCATATCTATCAATAAAATTTAATGAAGACATATTTTGTGATTACATAACCCAATCGGTAAAATATCATATAGTATGTGAGGTAATAATAATCTTATTTCCATATACCAACTAATTTTATTTGTCAAGTTCACTTTTTTTATTCTTATTTTTTTAATGACATTCAATAAAATTGTGTGTATGTGTGTGTTTTTAAATATTAAAGTTTTTGAGTTTACATTTATGAAGGCTAGAATAAGTATGCATAATTTCACTCCCAATTAAGACATAATTTTTAAGTCTTTCGTTTCATTCTTTTCTCCCTATGGTTAGCATTCTTTTCTCTGTATGGTTAATAAACTACCAGAGAAACTCATATGTATTAACAGTATCGTATTTATAATTAGAACAATAAATTAATTTGACTGCAGGGTAATAAATCGTTTGCATATAATTATGGGAGTGGTTAATCAGGAATATGCTAAACTACATCGGAGACAGTGACTATCTAAAAGGGGAAACAAAGAGACATAACGAAACACAAAAATATAGATAATATAAGTAACCTTTGATCTTATCTTATCGCTCTAGAGAGTATTAATCAGATATAACATTTAAATAATTACAAGCACCCTTCTACTAACTAAACTCACAATGAAATTATCAATATCAAAGACATTAAATAATTACATGACAAAAAAGAAAAATTTACTTTATAAGTATTAGATATTGTAATTTTAAATTATATATATACGGATTATTTATATATTTAAAAATATATTATATATCTAAATAGAAAAAATTGTCACATATCTAGCTATTTTACAATTGATTTAGAACTTAACTAATTATATATTTAATACATTTTATGTTTTATAACATAATGTGATGTAAAACAGTTTTTCCTTAAATGCAGGCACAAGTCTGTGTGTGGAAGCTATATGTCAAAATCCTATCAATTTTCCCCTTCAAATTCTACATATATTTTTCTTTCCTCCGATCCCATTTTAATACAATTAATTTTGGTAGTTCCATTATCTTGTCTTCTTATTTATTAATTTTGTTATAAAGGTTTTAAGCGAAGACTATAAAATCATCACCTCTTTCACTAATTTACCTGAAAATTGTTTTCTTTCCAAGTAATTTCTTTAGATTATTTTTCAACATCTCACACTGCAATATTTTCTCACCCATCTCCATCCAAATTAATATCTAAAACTCCAACACTTGCGGCAAATAACAATAAACTCTCTTTAGTATTGTCATATATTATATAAAAATGTTATTATGTAACTCCAAATGATTTTTTATTCATATCCATTTTTCACATTCTCTAATACCTTTTAAAAAAACTAACTTATCCATTTTCTGTTCCCACCATTCCCATTTACTCTTTTCTTATCTAAACCCTACAAATAAATTATCTGTCTATTTACCTTGAATATTGCAAAATCTTTCTTGCACAATGAGTTTGCTGTTCTTTCTATATAATCTGGTTAAATATTATTTTTAGTTGTCTATTTTTATTTATATATTCAAATCTTTTGAACACGATAAAATTACTTTTGATAATTCCTCAAAAATACGTCCCATATTAGCTTGAATAGCCTCATTTATTGACCACAGGTCATCACCCTATGCATGCCTATCTATTAATTTTTAATTCTATCTAAAAATTTCTAACTTCTCTGGCCAATACATTATTACTAAGTGATAAAATAGATAATATCACTTCTTTCAAAATTATTCTATATACCTCATATAATATATGAAATACAGCCAGTTTTTAAATCAATCCCATTCTAGGTTTTTTCATCCAATTCTCAGGTATATGTGGATTTTACTATTTAGCAAAGTACCTGAATACCTACACTCCTCCCCTCCACTTTTTCAAAAAATATCTTTCATTTTTCATCTTTTCTTTCCTCATTAATTACGAAAATTGTAGATTTTTCTTTACTAAATTTAATTTTCATACTTTATCTGGCCTCTCCACATTTTCCTAATAATAACTCAACATATGTTATATAAGCATTAATAGCTATTAATAAACTCTTTTGAATATCCCTATCCTCACACCAGATTCTAGCTGTGACTCTCATCAGTGAGGTGCTAGGACATTCAGACATTAGATCTAAAAACACCAGCTCAAGCCCAGCATTTATCTAATAGTTAACAATTAAGTAGAAAATCTGAAATTTTCAGACCTCTATATGTCTTCAAATCCAGCTATCTTACTTAAATAGCCATATGGGACTGAACTAACTTAGATACCTGGATTTGAAGATATGTATGTGTCTGAAAATTTCAGATTTTCTACTTAATAGTTGACTATTGGATAAATACTTGTCTTCAGCTAGTATTTTTAGATCTAAGGTCTGAATGTCCTAGCATCTCACTGGTGACAGCCAAAGCTAGAAAACAGACTGAGAATAGGGATATTTGGAAAAGCTTACTAAGAGCTACTAATGTTCATTGTATAACATTTGTAGTACAAGCTTATTAAATTAAGTAACGTAATATATGACTTGATTTCCTTGCAATAACTCAACATTTTCTACATTATTTGGAAAAAATGTCATATTATTGATAAAAAGAAATAGAGTCATCACACTTGGTTCCAACTATAAGGAATTCTTATTTCTATCCCTAATTTTTCTATTTTAACTCCAATTTTTTCAATATCAAAAAAATAATAAAGATAATAATAGCTAATCCTGTTTCAATCCAATTTTGGTATTTATAAAAACTATTTTTATAAAGACTATTAATCTTTTTTAACAACCCAAACCTATTTTTAAGTTTTCAAGACTTTTTCACAATCTATATTAATAATTTTTATTAGTCATTCATTAGACTAGAGATTATTCAATAATCTGAAGTGTAATTTTTACTACACCATTCTCACTCAAGACAGAAATTGGTTTCTATTCACTTTTAACACTTTGTGGAGGAATATAATCATTAACATATGACCAAAGACATGTGAAAAAAAATTATGATCCCCAAGATGCTCACTTTGTGGTGAACCAGCACTCATTAGTTGGCCCAGACCACACCCTCTTACGCATACCTTTATCATTGTTCAGTATAGATAGATAGATAGGTAGATAGATAGATAGATGGATGGATGGATAGATAGATGGATGGATGGATGGATGGATGGATAGATAGATAGATAGATGGATGGATAGATAGATAGATAGATAGATAGATAGATAGATAGATAGATAGATAGATAGATAGATAGATAGATAGATAGATAGATAGATAGATAGATAGATAGCGAATAACTTTTTTTATAAGACATTAAATAGATCATCCTTTATGCTTTTCCCTATATGAAATACATTCTGAATCTCTTCAAAATTTTACTTTTCCATCCATATCCTAATCATATTCATTAAGACATACATAAATAATTTATAACTTCGTTAGTTAACAATCTAAAATTTGTTTTCTTTATATAATAATCTAATTCTCATATGCTTTCATTTATCCTCTTACTATTTCAGCTGTCATTCTTTTTCATTTTCTTCTCTTTTTTTCCAATCTATTTAATGCATTATTCAATTCTGTATCTGTCACTTTATCTATCTTTTTATAAATTGAGCTCTCTAATAAATCATGTTGTCTTATCAACTCTCCATTATACAAAGTTTTTATTACAAATTTATTTAAGTTCTTTCTTAATGTTACATTCTCTTACTTCTGCATTTGATACTGCAGTATCCACTTTCTTATGTAACTTCTTCATATATGTCCAAAATATTTTACAACTCTCCTTTTCCTCACAGTTGATTTATTCCATTTACTTCATTAGCTAATACTATATATATATGTTGTATGCACAGATAATGAAGCTATTATATATAATCGAAAGCAAATATAAAATGCTATTTTTTTTCCATTTGTCATAGCATCAGCCGGAAGATGAACCCGCACAACCGTCTGCAATCAACTGCTTGCTTGAAAGGCGGCTGCACTGAGCTCTCAGCTAACAATGCTTGACTAAATTTTAGCTGCGTGGTTTCAAGAGACTTTTTGCTCTCATATTCATTGCTACTATCTTGTTAAAAACTGCATTGTTAGAGGGAAAAATTATGCAAAATAATGCAAATTAGTTATAACTGCGATTTTTGGGACAGGGGAAAGTAGGCTTCTCTTCAATTAATGAACTTAGGATTGCTTGCTATGTTGAGCATGAAAAAAATAACAGGCCATAGATTTGAACCTACATCTGCTAACATCATTTGCTCAGAAAGACACAATGCAAAACGCAAGATCAGAGAGCATTACACATAGCAAGCGATCCTTGAGTCCATTAATCGAAGAGAAGCCTGCTTTGCCCTGTCCTGAAAATGGCAGTTATAACTAATTTGCATTATTTTGCATAAATTTTCCTTCTAACACAGCAGTTTTTAACAAGATAGTAGCTATGAATATGAAAGCAAGAAGTCTCTTGAAATTGCTCAGCTAAAATAGTATTTTATATTTGCTTTCGATTATATATATACTAGCTTCATTGTCTGTGCGCACAACACACACACACATATATAGTATTTTACAATTTAATGAAGTAAATAATTCAATTATTTCATTAGCTTAATTATTAAGTTTTCCCTATTTCGATCAATTATATTCTAATCATTTCCTTTTCCTTTAAGTAGCTATCTCATCTAACCTCTTTTTCTAATTGCTTCTTATGTCACTTTATAATCTCTACCTGTCTTCCTTTTTTCTTTCATACTTTCTAAAGTTTTATTCCTTCATTTTTTTTTAATCAATTCTGTTACTTTTTACTAAATACTCATTCACTCATCTTAACTTTTAAAACCACTAATTCTATAATTATTTTTAAGATACTGTTAAACCTACTCAATTTAATCTCATTGGAAATACTATTAACTGAAAGGAGACCCTTTGATTCCTCTTGGAGGCCTTAAAGGAACCGAGCAGGGCAAATTCCTAATGTCCACTCCATACGTTTTTGTCATTGCAGTTGTTATTACTATGTGATTATTCATATAGTATACGAACATGGATGGGCTGCTCACCAATATGCATTAGCCAGCATGGAGAGTTTATTAGCTTTTTATCTCTGAGTTTAAGATCAAGAAACACCATGGTCTTTCTTTTCAGTGCCTGATAAGGCAGAATGAATGTTTGTGTAAATGATAAATATTTTTCAATACATATATACAATTATGACAGACAAAAATAAAACATGGCCCTTATTCCCAGGAGGCTGTAAAGTCACCAACCAAGGCAGCGGTTGGTGGCCGAAGGCGGAGGGTGCTAAGAATCCCCTGATTGCAGACCCAGGCTGCCATTTGATGATGACTTTTTATTTAGGTACTTACAACTGCAGATCACTTTCAAGTGAAGGAAGATTGCAAGAATTAGAAGAAGAACTCTCTTATATTAAATGGGACATTATTGGACTTTGTGAAGTTAGAAGAAAAGGTGAAGAGACAATTGATTTAAAAAGTGGACATATACTCTATTATAAAGGCACAAATATTGGAAATACAAGTGGAGGAGGATTCATTATAAATAAAAAGTGGAAGAACAATATTGTGGAGATTGATGGTGTATCAGACAGAGTGGCAAGATTAGTTATACAACTTAATAGCAGATATCAAATGCAGATAATTCAGGTTTATGCCCCAACAAGTTCTCATAGTGATGAAGTAGTAGAAGATTTTTATATGGATGTACAAAAGGCTTTTGATCAGAGTAAACACCATTTTAAAATCATTATGGGAGACTTTAATGCTAGAATTGGTAAACAAATGAAAGATGAAAGTGCTGTAAGTAATTTTGGTTATGGTAATAGAAATGAGAGAGGACATAGACTTGTGGAGTTTCCAGAAAAAGAAAAACTTTATATTATGAATTCTTTTTTTGAGAAAAATGTTAAAAGGAAATGGACATGGAAGCATCCAAATGAAGGTACAGCAGAATTGGATTATATTTTGACTAATAGGAAATACATATTTCAAGATTGTAATGTTCTTAATAAATTTAACACAGGAAGTGATCATCGATTAGTAAGGTGTAAGATACGTGTTAATGTGAAACTAGAGAGACAAAAATTATTAAGAAAAACAATATTTACAGTTGATATTCCTAATCTTCAGAAACATTCTAATGAATTTAAATTAGAACTTAGAAATCGGTTTCAAGAATTAGTAGATTTTGAGCATGATTCAGATTTGAATGAAATTAATATGAAAATAACTGATACACTTTTAAAAACTGCAACAAAGATAGCTGGTAGAAAAAAGCAGCAATTGACCAATAAAATTTCTACTGAGACTAGAGAATTTATGAAGAAAAGAAGGAATATGAAGATATACAAAAATGATGCATTAAAAAGAATTGAATATCTCGAATTTTGTAAAATGGTGCGGAAAAGAGTTGAAAATGATATAAGAAAGTATAGCTGTGAACTAGCAAGGAAAGCTGTAGAAGAAAATAAAAGTCTTAAGAATGTAAAACAACATATTGGTATTGGTAGGAAATTTATATCTGCAATAAGAAAAAAAGATGGAATTATTACTAAAAGGAGAGATGACATCATGAAATTGGTAGAAGATTTTTATCAAGAATTATATAGTAATAAAGAACAAGTACCTCCTATATCTATTACATCTTCTGAATTGCCCAGAATTTTAAATGAAGAAGTGAGACATGCAATTAAGTGTATGAAGAAAGGAAAGGCTCCAGGAAATGATGGAATTATAATTGATATATTAAAAGAGGCAGGTGAAGAAATAGAAACAATTTTAGCAAAGTTATATACCAAATGTCTAAATGATAAAGATGTACCAGAAGATTGGAAGAATGCAATAATAATATTAATATTTAAAAAAGGTGATAAAGAAGATATTAGAAATTACAGACCTATCAGCCTTTTATCAGTTTTATATAAAATTTTTACCAAAATAGTTACAACTCGTCTACAGAGAACATTGGATTTCCACCAATCAAGAGAACAAGCTGGATTTAAAAGTGGTTTTAGTACAGTAGATCATATCCAGGTGTTGAGAGAAGTTATAGAAAGGTCAAATGAATATGAGTTGTCATTATGTTTTGGATTTGTAGATTATGAAAAGGCATTTGATTCTATAAACATTTCTTCAGTGATTAAAGCATTGGATCATCAAGGTAAAGATCCAGGATATTATCATATTTTGAAGAATATTTATAAAAATGCAACAGCAACAATTATATTACATAATGATACTGGGAAAGTCAACATTGAGAGAGGTGTAAGACAAGGTGACTCCATATCTCCAAAACGTTTTACAGCAGTGCTGCAAGAAGTATTTTGTGGATTAAAATGGGAAACTAAAGGAGTGAAAGTAAATGGAGATTATTTAAGTCATTTAGATTTTGCAGATGATGTAGTTGTTTTTGCAAATAATGCTTCAGAGCTGCAGGATATGTTGCAGAAATTATCAGATGAAAGTAGGAAAGTAGGACTAAAGATAAATGTTAAAAAGACTAAAGTAATGTTTAATCGATTTGCTCAAAATATGAAACTAAAGATTGATTATGATGAATTAGAAGAAGTTAACAGTTACAAATACCTTGGTCAGATTATTAATACAGATGGAAACATAATGGAAGAAATTAATCATAGAATTAAACTTGGTTGGAGTGCTTTTGGTAGAAATAACTTGATACTAAATGGAAATATGCCTATGTGTTTGAAAAGGAAGGTTTTTAACAAATGTGTTTTATCAGTTCTTACTTATGGATCTGAGACTTGGACACTTAATAGAAGAGCAATACAGAGACTTCAGACCACTCAAAGAAGTATGGAGAGATGTAAGTTGGGAGTAACAAGAAGAGATCAAAAAACGCAATGTATGGGTAAGAGAACAAACGTGTATTACTGACCTCATTGAAAAAATTAAGAGATTGAAGTGGAGTTGGGCTGGACATATTGCTAGAAGAGATGATAATAGATGGACAATTGAAATTTTAAACTGGATTCCAAGAGATTGTAAAAGACCCAGAAAGAGACCACATGTGAGATGGATGGATGAAATGAGAAAGTGTGCAGGGGTGATGTGGAGAAAAGAAGCTGAAGATTGGAGAAGATGGATTAAACTTGGAGAGACCTTCATCCTGCAGTGGATTGATAATGTTTGATAATGATGATGATGATGATGACTTAATCTTCGAATATCTTTAATTCTACCAGCATGAAATTATGATTGTTAATATATTTCTTCTTTTTCTCATCAAGCACATTAATCATTTTTATTTTTTTTTAATTCTTCATTGTCTATCAATACATGACCAACAGTATACTTCAGATTCTGCTTTGACAATGTAAACATTCCATTGTATTTTAATTCAACTGCCAATTTTCAATTCAACTTTCAAACAGACTCTTTTTAATAATGCTCTATTTATATTATTCTGCTTTATAAACTTAATCTAATCATTCATATTATCTACAATCAATATTTCATAAACATTCTTTCAAAACTCATTTACATTCATATATAAACCTTCTTAAATACCCTCATTCTACTTTTTTCATATCTTTCTCACTTTCAGTACATAATAAATGCTTACATCACATATCAATTTTTCTTTATCTAATTTCAATACAATCAATATATTGTACCATTTATTTATATGGGACAAATATATTGGCACTCGGTAAGATATTTAGAAGCTTGTGAATTACAATAGTAATGTATTCAGGCTTAGTTAATCCTTGTATTTACCACTAAAAGCTATAATTTATGTGTGCTGTACTTTAATGAATAATGATTAAATTGCTTCCTATATAAAACTGTTAATAAACGTATGTTCTATCACCTTTTAAATACCTTTATTTTTGGAGTCCTTTGAAAAGTAATGGATTGGGAGTTCAATGTAGACAAAATATGCATCAAAACATAAGTAAAGAAATAAATATCTACACTTTGAACACTTTCAGGGCCTTTAAAACATTATAAACTTTTGAAATCTTAAACAACTAATACCTAGAGATATTAAAAACACATCAAATAATTTTAATATCTTTCGGATATAAATTTCAATACTTTCTGTACCAATTTTCAGTTTTACAGCTTTATTGTATTCTTGTAATTAAAAAATATGAATTAAACAAAGATTTTTATTTTATTTTATTTCTTTTTTGTGCAACTTTCACACAAGCTTTTTAACATTTAGTAAAAATAAAAACAACCAAGTGGATTCATTGTTCAGGAGAAGTTTGAGAACCAAAATTGTCAGAACTAAAATTAATTTAAGAATCTTACACTTCAGAATTGGACATTTTACCATTACATGAACCCACACAAGGCTAACATTTAGTAATTATATATATATATATATAACTCCTACCCCTTCACTGATGAGAGCAAATCAGCTTGAAATCAGCTGATCTGAGGGTGGAGCAAAATGAAAGAGACAGTGAATATTGACTCTGATGTTTATGCAAACAAATACGCTTGTTTGGAGGTCTTGGTAAAGCTCCATCTATTGATCATTAATACAAGCGATAGCAGGTTTTTACGTATATAAAACTTGTTTTGTTTTTCATAAATGTACCTTTAAAGTTTTCTTGCAATGATATAGATTGCAGAAGCTTTGATTATGTGGAGAAATTGAACTGATATCAGACCCACATAGCTATCTAGTTTGATAGGCTGAGTTTGAAGACATTTAGGTGTCTAAAAAATTCATGCTTGCAAACTGATAGAAACGTTTTGCATAAACGCTTAGAGTTAATATTTAGGTCTAGTTTCTAACTCCTATTTCAGTTTCTAACTCCTATCCCTTCACTGATGAGAGCAAATCAGACTGAAATCAGCTGATCTGAGGGTGGAGCAAAATGAAAGAGACAGTGAATATTGACTCTGACGTTTATGTAAACAAATACGCTTGTTTGGAGGTCTTGGTAAAGCTCCATCTATTGATCATTAATACAAGTGATAGCAGGTTTTTACGTATATAAAACTTGTTTTGTTTTTCATATATATATATATATACAAGTTAGTAATGACACAATGATTTGAGTAATATTATTCTCCACTCTTCTTCAGGTATTTCTGGCTGGACCAGTGACAGCAATAACATAACATCACAAGCTAGAATCTAGTCTTGGGATATTGGATGAGTAGGCACTAGATATGAATTTTATGCACAAGCCTTCTGGAATCCATTGATTACTCTGGCTTGCACTGAGTGGCATTACTGTATGTAGAGTTTTGCCTGTTTTAATAGCAATAACATAGGAGTCAAACTCACACCTTCGAATTTAAGGCAAACACTCTAGTCAATTGAGTTATTCTGTCAAAGATATATATACCTTCAAAAGTATTAATTTGTTTTACTGTCTTTAGTTAAAGAAATTATATGACATTAATAATAATGCATTTTTTGCCTGAACATTTGTGATGCTGGTATATTAAATGTGATAATATATTGGATTATTCCCATCATTTATTATTATGATGTCGAATGTCTAGAAAATGTTAATCTTTATTTAAACTTTTCAAATACAAACAACTTGTTAGTAATAACATGCAAATGGACAACAAAGGTTAGTAATTACAGAACATTTTGAGTAGTATTACTCTCCACTCTTTTTCAGGTATTGCTGGCCTGACCAATGACAATATTAGCATAGGGGTTCAACTCACACCTTTAGATTCTTGAATAATGAATTTTAAGGCAATACACTAACCAATATGCTAATATTGTCATTAGTCGGGCCAGCGACCCATGAAGAAGAGTGGAAAATTCTACTACTTGAAACATTGTGTAATGACTAATCTGTGTTGTCTAATTTGTATGTTACTACTAAAAAGTTGTTTGTTCTTGAAAAATTTAAATAAAGTTTAAAATTTTCTAGACATTTAACATTTTAATAATAGAGGATGAAAATAGTCCAACATATTATCACATTATTAATAATTTTTTAGCAAGAGATTAGTATATTGCATTTTAGTGATAAACCATTACAACATCATACGATCACCATTTCTTATGCTTATACAATATGTTAACACAATAGAAATTTTCTCCTTACAATGTTGCCAATTAGTGCAAGTCATTAGATAGGGATTTTTAGGCACTAACCTCTTCACATGCATTAATTACTATGACTTGCACTAGGTGGCAATATTGTATGGGGGAAGTTGATTTTGGGTCACATTTTAGTGCGCAATAAGCCAATATTGTCTGCAATTATGTGGAAAACTTTAAAACTTAAGATTCGTAGATCATGTCTATACTTTATTACTTCTGGTGATGATATAAACTTTCAATCAACAAAACATTAAATATATCATTATTGTTATTGTTTATATAATTTATTACATACATTTGACTTTTTTAATTATAAATCATGTTTTCTTGAGGAACATAAACATATTATATGACTTTCCTAACTTATATTTAACAACTGCATGAACAGGAGTAATTCACCTTCTGTTATTCTATTATGAGTCATCTATGCAAATATGAGTGACCAATAGATACCAGATTGTAGTAATTTCAGATCCCCAAATTAATTTCTGACTGTTGACATTTGTCATATTGAAGAGTACTTGTATATATAATTTATTTAAAATTTTCAATACATATGCAAGCATACATAGATTTATGTAAATTTGGAAGTAATAAACCAATTCTTAAATTTCATTTAAATATCTATACACTTAATGCAGTTTTTATACAACACATATAAATGCAGTTATAAAAGTACTTACTGGAAAACATTTTGGCTCATTGCATCTCAATCTTTCATCTGGAAATCCATCAAGATCTGTATCTTTTCCACAGATTTTACCATTACCAGCCCATCCAACGGTACACTACAATGAATAAATGCAGATATATATATATAAGAATATTATAGATTCAATTTAAATTACTTTCAGCCAAACTTATTATATATAATACACATGTAAAAGTACATAGTACATTAAGATATCAAAATAGCAAAATTAACTATTAAAATTTTCTTTTTGAAATAAATTACAACATAACAGTTATATAAATGCTCCAAAACAGCATCACATGTGAAATAAAGGTCATGTAACAAAAAAAAATCTGAGTTTTGTACAAATTCAAATACTTCAAGCATTGTAACATCATAATCTTTACTTGAACTAAGTGATAATATATTAAATATCAGTTTTCTATAGATCTACAGCAAAGAAATGCATTCAGCTGTAGACATTGATTGCAACTTCCCTAATTATTTTTCATGGTGATATCTTCTGCCATGAAAAGCTAATCTGTAATTTTAATCCAGATTTTAATCAAATTCTACTATTCACTAGCCAATAGTTTAATAAATCAGGGTATAATGCTCATAAAAATGTGTTATTATTTATATAGCAGCTATTAAATAGAAAATTGTTTCACCATTAATATTCTAGGGCTGTCAGTGAAGTTCCATAGAATCTTATATTAGATACATTAGACATAAAAAATAGTTCCTTAATATACTCTTCTTTTAATAGAGATATATATAAGAAATAGTGACCTGGGACAACTGATGAGTGCTGGTTCAGCAGTACATGCATCTTGGCATCATTTGTCTTTTATTGTATCTTTATTTATAAGATTTTAAAAGACAGTGTGGAAGTATGGAGATTATTTAATATAATCTTCAATAAACAATCATTCAACATCAAAAATTTTATCAGCACTGAACAAGCTCACCATTAAACTATCAATATTTCCAATATTAATTGCTCTAGAAGCTATTCATACTTTTTTTTTCATAAGGATATTTCATCATCAAATAACTATATTTAGATTAAAACAACTATCTCATGATATCTTTAGGACAAAGCAAATCACCTTATTTTCAAAATCCTCAGGAAATCAGTTTAATGGAGTTTGGTTTGATAAATTATTCTCTTAGTTCAGCAAAGTTAAAAAAATTAAAAAAATATGTCAAAAATGCATCAATTTAACACTAATTTTCCAAAACTACTCAATGTTGACATTATCCTCAATGCCAAAACCATTTTTAAACTTTTAAGTGAATTGTATTTATGCTATTTCTTCTATTGTCTGAATTAAATATAGAGTTCCAATCTACGTCATATAAAATTAGACCATCTCTCACTATTTTATATGGGATTCTTAGTGTCATTTGAGCAAAGAAAAAAGTTCCTGTCTAACGTTTGAGCAAACTATAATACACAATTTTGAGTAAACTATGATACATAATTAAAAAAGTGCTTATATTTCTTTATTACGAACTTTCCTAAATTATGTGATCTAACATAGATGACCAATATATAATTGATCATTCACTGAACAAATTATTTTAAAAAAAATAATAAATTACTTGGTTATTGCTATAACTCATTTTATCCACTTTATTTTCATACTTCCATTATTATAGCTAATTTTAAATATCCATGCCAATTTGCACATATATAATTAATTAATAAAATTGTTCCATTTAAGTTTCCCCACATAATGGCCCATTAATTTGACATTTGGTACATGTCTATCTTTTGATATACATTTGTAACCATTCTTTAGACAGATTTTATTTTTTCCATTAATGGAATTTACATTCTTCTAAAATATTTAACAATTCAACTAAATGATAGAAATTATCTAGTATCTACTTATAAACTAAAATCATCAGTTTTAAAATTAAATTTTCAACAAGTCACATGGTGTGTTTTTATAAGACGCTCAGTAACTTGTGGTCATAGTTTACTGCTACTTGATATAGAAAATAAAATCAATGCCTCTGTCTTCTAATCTTTTTGAAACATTTGGAAACTTATTGAATAAAAAAATAATTATAACCCGAAGTCATAACTATTACTCAACAAGATTTTTTTATCCAAAAAATGTAATTTTGAAACACCATTATTCCAACATCTCTAATTCCAGAGTTTTGTCAGATTCGTAAATTTTTGGAGATATAAAGGATAGATGTTTTACCCCCCTCATTGTAAATCCAATTCCTGCAAAGATAAAATCAAAATAAAAAACAGGCAGACTATTGCAATTAGGAATATTAATTTATAGATATTTTCTGGAGATTTTTTTCTTTATCCTTTTGTTTGTAGATATGTATATAAACTAATTTATTTATTACAAAAGGTTGAATATCATCTTAGAAATATCGTTTGGATTGTAAAGGTTTTTAAATCATAGGTATTCAAATTAATGGTACTTTGCCTATATTAAAAAAACAGCCCTTTCTAAGCTTTAATTTCTAGCCCTAAATGACGTGATAATAATTAGACGATGTTACTACTTTAATATATTTCTAGATATTAATATTTTTCATTCTCACTATGAGATTAAAAATTTGGCCGCTAAGAATCAAGCAATGTATATACTTCCACACATACATGGCCAAAAACTTCATATTTAAAACGTAATATTTAAGAATATAATATATCTATTATTATAATTATTTTATTCAAGGATATATAAATAATTTACTTACTTCACAGTCATATCCTATCATTCCATTTGAAATGCACTCCGCATTTCTATCACAGATTGTTGCCTTATCTGCACATGCGAAGGGATTCAAAAAGCATCCTACAGTTTGATTTCCTACATAACCTTCTATACATTCGCCACATTTATACGAACCCTAAAAATGCATAAAATAATATAAGCATATCAATCAAACTAGAAAAAGTTGTTTTTTTGTTTAAAAAAAAACATATTTTCAAAATTATCTTTACATACTTTTGAAAAGAGTAATATAATATATGATAAAGTGACACTAATTCATTGTATTTGACAATTTCATTATAAACTTTTAGAATTATTTAAATATCAATTGTGATTTTTAATTAAATATAAAATTAACAAAAATATTTTTAAATACAACTAAAACAAACAGTTTGAAATATATCTACTTGACAGTAGATAATACTCATAGATATAATGTGTACAAAAAATATGTTTTGTCATATAAACAATTTTTATCAAAGTGGCTCAAAATCATAAATATTTGGTAATAATAATCATTTGTATAACATATACAAAAGTGTAATATTTCAAATATAAAATAGTTTATAACAAGATGGTTTGAAGTACTTCATACATTCACAAACAGTATATTTATGCCATTGTGCAATACAACAGTTGTGCACAAACCATGGGACATGGCCTCTCAAAAATTTATAGATAAATTGTTGGGGCCGTTATTTTAGCAGGTAATCACATTGAAAAAAATTATCAATAATAAAACAAATGATATATGTATGTCTCACCATAAGACAAAAATAACAGCATTTAGATTAGTTTGACCTGGCAATAGTTGCATTAAGTGAAAATCATCCAGTGAAAAATAACAACGTAAAAATTATTACTGCCTAAATAATGTGTTTTATTATATTTCCTGACTAGTTAAATAGTTTTAAGGGATCACAGATAAATTCTCTCTATGTATTTGTTTGATTTGTCAAGATACCATTGCCATGAAGAAAGTTTCAACTATTAAACAACAGTATGAAACTCATCATAATCATTTCTACAATTTTATTGGAAAAACATGAGAAGACAAAGTTGCATGGTTGAGAAATAGTTCAACAAAACAGTCATCCTTTTTCACAAAAAAAGTTGAAGAAATTGATTGAAATACTCATGCTCACTATGAGGTATCAAAACCAATTTCAGAAAAGATGAAACCCTTTACTGATGGAGAATTCTTCAAAGAATATATGTTGAAGGTAGAGGATGTTGTTTGTCTAAAAAAATAATTATTTTTTGAAGTTAGCTTATAATGAGAACTGCAACACAACAAATTGATGAACTGGCAGGAAATGTCAGAAGTGGCTTAAAGGGCATTTTAACAGATCTGGAGTATTATTCCATTGCCATTGATGAAACCACAGATGTGACAAATACTTACCTACTTGCAGTATTTGTTAGAGGTGTAATATTCACATTTGATATTGTAAAATAATTTTTACAATTGATTCCTATGAAGGACACTAGCATTGCAGAAGATATTTTGGAAAACATTATAAAAACTATTTTTGAAATAAATCTTGATTTATCAAAGCATATTGGAGTAACCACAAATGGAGTACCAGCAATGGTTGGAAAAAAAGGAATTTGTTTCATTGCTTCAAGAACACATGATTACAAACTAATCAAACTTCACCATATCATTCATCAGGATGCATTATATGTAAAGTCATTAAATTTTAAGATATAACAGCAATGGACATAAAAAGGTGAATTTCATACTTTCAAAAGGACTAAATCACCATCAGTTTCAAGAATTTCTAAAATAAATTGAAGCAGAATATGGTGATCTTACATATTTTTAAACTCTTTGATGGCTTAGTTGGAGGAAAATGCTGGAATGAGTATATGCATTGAGAGAAGAGATTGCTATGTTTTTAGAAAGCAGAGACCAAGATAATTCTTGATTTCAGGATCCACAATGAATTGTCAAGTTAACATTTATGGTAGATATCATGACCCACATGACTAAATATTGAGCTAGCTTCAAGGAAGGAACAAGTTTATATTTGAAATGTTTGATCAAATTACTGCTTTTGAAAGAAAGCTTTGACTGTGGGAATCACAACTTCAGATAGGCTACTCTCATTTTCCAAATCTCCAAAATCACAAGAAAGATATAATACCAGGCCTTTTTGATTTTTATAATTTATTTGAGACTCAAATGCTTTTGTGAAATGACAATATTCCTTGCAATTTTCAATTATTTTATAAAAAGTCTGGATTCTTAAGATTTGTGATGGTTTCCAAAATGGCAAATTAACCAAGATTCAGTTTTTCTGTATTTTTTCATGGGATTATTTTGTTACTTTTCTACTTGTTAATCAGCTAATATTGTTTACCTAAGAGTATTATTTTTTTAAAAAATTATATATTATTTTTTTAATATATATATATCAACATTTTGAACATTTGAAAAAGAAAAGATTATTCAGTATTAAAATCTTTAAACCTTGCTCAGCATGCTTTCAACTGCTAAGGTCAGAATCATCAGATAACATAATTTAAATTTTTAATATCATTAATTGATATTACAAATTAGAGGATTAGAATGTCATAATGTATACATACTAAATATGCCTATGACTAAAGATTTGAATACGGGTTAAGTAAATTCTATACAAAAGGGATTAGGATTTTTCTCTCAGATAGTTAGATGGCTTTTAATCCATCTAGCTAACCATCTAACATAGGTCAGTAAATAGGCATTTAGATACCACAGTTAAAGGTAAAACAAAGATAAAAAAATACTCAAATGTTTATTACCTAGCAATTCAATGTTCTGGTAGATATTGCATTCTCTTTCACTCATTTTCTATGAGGGGCTATATAAGAGTTTTTACTTTTTAGTGAATATATTAAAAAGATAATTTCCACCTATTATCTTTTTATTGTATATGTAATGTAATTATACTCACATTCAGAAATAATTATAATAACAGAAGTGCATATATTATTCTCTATCATGCCATTTTTAATTAAATACTTTATTGTTGCTAATATTTACAATACTATAAAATAAATGGTCTTTTGAAGAGAATTAGAATTAGAATTTGACAAATGTATATTAGCATCAGTTAAGCTTTATATCATGGGTAGATAAATGTAATTGTAGAATGTGAATAATGCATGTAATTATCATCATCATCAACCATTATCAATGCACTGCAGGATGAAGATCTCTTCAAGTTCAATAGATTTTTTCTGATCTTTAGCTTCTCCACATCACCCCTTGCACACTTTCTTATTTCATTCATCCATCTCACATGTGGTCTCTTTCAGGATCTTTTACAATCTCTTGTAATCCAGTTTAAGATTTCAATTGTCCATCTATTATCATCTCTTCTAGCAATATGTCCAGCCCAACTCCACTTCAGTCTTTTAATTTATTCAATGAGGTCAGTAACACCTGTTTGTTCTCTTAGCCGTATATTGCACTTTCAATATCTTCTTGTTACTCCCAACATGAATCTCTCCATACTTCTTTAAGTGGTTTGAAGTCTCTGTATTGCTCTTCTATTAAGTGTCCAAGTCTCATATCCATAAGTAATAACTGGTAAAATACATTTATTAAAAACCTTCCTTTTCAAACACATAGGCATATTTCCTTTTAGTATCAAGTTATTTCTACCAAAAGGACTCCAACTAAGTTTAATTCTATGATTAATTTATACTCACTTATATTTAGAAATATCACTATCATGTCACTTTTAACTTAGCGTTTTATTATTGCTAATAGTTATAATACTATAAAATAAATAGTTCTTTTATAGATAAAAGTAATTTAACTCCCTTCTTTATTATATATATGAATGATGAAGAGGATTTGGATTTGATAAATGTATCTTAGCTTCAGTTAGGCTTTATATTCATGGGCGCTAAATGTAATTGTAAAACGTGAGAACAGTAGAATTCATCATGCACAGAATTAGGACCAAAGGTCAGGGGTGAAAGATATAATCTGGAAGGCCATGTAGTTACTTAAAAATATTATGAAATAAACTTGTTTGAACAATTTTTAAGTTATATAAAACATTTTAAATTACTTATATGATTTATAACTTGCTATAATTACAATTTATAATTTGATACTTTACTTTTGAAACTTAGTACTTTAATTTCACATCTGACTGTTTTTAAAATTAGCCTTGAAACCATAACATAATTTTTTTAAATATCTTTTATTTTTATAAACCAAAACTATAAATTTTATCATAATAATTTATGACTTTATAGTATAGGGAGAAGGGAAACTAAAATATAAATGCTGTTTACATTTATTTATTTTAAAGCAGTCCAGTTAGATTAAAACTTTGTTAAACATTAAAAATAAATAATATTTATTTCTAAATAAAATATTTTTTTATTTAAAGTAGATACTTGTCTTAGGCAACTTGAAAGATAAACTCCCCACAGAACAAATGCCTCATGCAATATACAAGATCGCATACAACCAAGCTGGATGCAACATAGTCTACTATGGTGAATCATATGCCAGCCTTTCTACAAGGCTATCACAACACCAATATCATTAGAATAGGTCCCAAGGTAATCCAGAATATAAATCTACATCCCTTGAACATTAAAATTCAATGGGCCATATGTAATATCCAGCAACATATGCATCGAGAAAAATAATGCCAAGTGCAAGATCAAGGAGGTATAGCATATAGCCAACAATTCCAACTCCATAAACAAAAAGAAATCCTGTTTTACTCTCTCAAAAATGGACTATCTAATTTACTCCATACATTTGAATAAATTTTTATTATGAATTTATATCCACCTTCCTACTCAACAGTCAGTGTTATCAATATGAGACCATAAATAGGTTTTGAAAGCCCTATTCTTAATCTAAAATAATACATAAATTCTAAGCATTTTTTATCACAGCATCCAGACACTTGGATGTCAAAATGTTTTTTAATAGAAACATATTTTATTATTAACATTAATATTATTATAAATGTACATAAAATGATTTTTAGGGTATAAGAACTGCACAAATATTAAAAGTAAAGCTAAATGGCAAGTCTGAAGCCAATAGAAATATAAACCTCCTCAATCAATTGTTATGCTTGCACCATATTACAACTTTTTTTTTGTTTTTACAATTAATACATTGCCCTGCAAGATTTAGGCAGTGGTAGGGTGACAAGCCAAGAGCTAGAAGTCTATGAATTGAAGCTCAACTTTATCATTTTGAATTATTTACCAGTACCTAATCAAAGTTACAACATATTACAATTATACAGTCTATATATTGATTATAATAACTTCTTTCATATACACTTTAATGCAAAATTTTTTTTAATTTTTTAAGTTTGAGAAAGCTCTGATGAAGACTGCTGGACAATTGAAACTGTCAAAAAAATAAAGAAGTTTTATTAAAAAAAAATTTTGCATTAAAGTGTATATGAAAGAAGTTATTATAAGCAGTATATATGAATGTATGAAAAAATACAAAGAAAGTAAAGGAGAAGAATAAGAATATATATAGTCTGTCTGTATAGTCAATGCATTTCCTTATGAGATTTAGTTCAATGATAGAGATTGCTGAATTAAAGCTCCACCCTGTCACTTCTGATGCACTGACATCACATGGCTTTTAGATTGATAAATTAGACAACATATTAGTGCATTAACTATAATTACAGAAGATGGTGAAGTTCTTCAGAAAGAAAAATTTTGCTGCTGAAAAAATCAGATGGACTGATTAAGTTACAGGGCATATAATATATAAGAATGTGATATCATTTTATACACTTTTTTTTATTCAAACTGTAAAGAAATATTATCAAGGAATAAATAAAATTTATTGCATTGTAAAAAGTGAATAAAGAAAAGTATATTAAATGATATTATATGAATACAAAACTGTACCCAGCTTATGCAAAGACCTTTTTTTTTTAATTGGCCACTTTAAACAAATTTTTTTGCAACTATTAATGGCAGAATTAGTGTAAACTACATGATATCAAATTACATGTCTTCATTTATATGCTAACCAAAACTAAATGTAAATACGGTACTGTAACATCTGAATTTATGTATTGTAATCATATTTCTTCATGATTTAAAAACTATACCTGTTCAGTTCTGTACTGTAGTTAAAAGCACATATCTGATTTTTTTCTGAGTATTTTTTATTAATGGCAGAATTACTTCCTTCACATAAAATCTGCTTCAGAATAAAAATTACAGATTATTAAATATATGGATTTACTTTCTTTGCATAAAATTCTCATAATATAAATTATAGTTTAGTTAGGTATAGTTTTTATTTTTGATGCTGTCAAATTAGTTGTTTTTATAATTTGTTAAAGCAACCAATTAAAACAAAGTAAGTTAAAACAACCAATTAAACAGCATTGTGGACAAACATTTATTCAGATACAACAGAAAAAATAGGATTTTATATAAAAGTTATATATTCAGTGCACAAAGAATCAAAACATGAAGAAAAATTATAATACTTCTAAAATATATAACAATATATTTATGTTTCAATGAGGATTATTTACAATAATCATTACAAAATTATTTTTTATCTCTGTTTTTTTTTTTTTTCAATCAGGATGGTCATATTCATTTATGAATGGCTTTTAAGTGCCCTTTGGGGCACTATCAGAATAGTATTGTTTGTGAGTTAAATGTCCTCGATTCAAACTGAAGCCTGTCATTTCCATGCTAGAACACTAGATCATTGCTTGAATGACAAAGAAGTCCATCATTTCATCATATTATCTATTGAGTGTCACAGCACTCATTTATTATTTAGTTAATCATAATAATATAAAGATAATAGAGAAGTCCAAAAGTCAGATTTATATTTTAATTTTTTTTAATATATATTTTGTTTCAAGAAATTACTTTAATGTAAACTTGCCATAGTTAATGAACACAATTTGTAACATTTTGCTTTCAGTCATAATAAATATCGTTTAAAAGGTTATTATAGTTTCAATAATATCTTATACAATTTTTGGCTACCTCTATTAGGAAATGCTTGAAAAATCTGTTGACTTAATACAATGCCCTGCATAGCTTCATTCAGGGTAAATTGTCTTAATGTCCATGAATTCCTGTCTAGCCTCTATCATTTTCCAATGTTTATTACAGTTTCAATCATGTCTTAAACAATTTTTGCTAATCCCTATATAGGAGATGCTTGGAAAATGTGTTGATTTAATACAATGCCCTGCATAGCTTCATTCAGGGTAAAATGTCTTAACGTCAGTGGATCCCTGCCCAGCCTCTGTCTTATAACATTTTAAGCAGTATGACATTTGATTATTTGTATGTACTTAATACAATGTATCTGATATTTCATCATTTTAGAAATATTAATAATTATTATATTTTAATTCAATTATTGTATTACATTGAAATATATATATATTTGCAGTTTATATGATGCACAACTTAAATATTCTAAAGATTTTATCTTTGATATTGATAAACAACTTTGTGTGCTTATACTTTTATGTATAATATACTATTTTATATGACTATAAGTTGTTTCATTATTATTGTAAATAGTTTATACTAAAAATATATACAACACAAATTTATTTTCAAAAATACCATATGGCTTTAAATTTTCAATCACATTAACGCTAAATCTCAAATCTGACAATATAATAATAACATTAATAGAAAATGATGGATAGGTTATTATTTTTAAATATTTAAAAAAATTACTGTTCTTTAAAAAAAAAAAACACCTGTCTTTTTTTTTTGACATTTATTAATTTTTTTAAAAGTAGGTAAATATTAACGACTTACTTCAGTATTAATACACAGAGATCTAGCTATGCACCCACCGTTTCCTTCTTCACATTCATTAATATCCATGCATTCCTAGAGGGGAAAAAATAAATTATTAGATTGATGATCATATGCTGATAATCATTAACAAATGTTAAGAATAACATTTCATTTATATTACAAAGCTAATGAATAATTAAAGCTAAAATTAATTATATACATTTATTTTTTGTTAAAAGATACTTGATGTAATTTAAATAAGCTTAATAATTAGACAATTATAAACAAAAATCACAAAAATGAAAAACAAAACTTATCTAGATATAAAAATTCCAAATAAATTCATGAATTAATAAACGCTTTGCGATTAAGTCATTGGTTAATTGCTAAATAGCAGATTTTTATTAAGTGTTTTTATTATATTAAATATATAAGTAGGCACTTAAAATTCTTTTATAACAAATAAGTCTAGCGTTATTTCCTGTTTTCCAGTTTAAATGTGTTTACACATACACATATATATTGAACTCAGATCGTACATATTAATTTAAAAATATAAAACTATTATTTAACACAAAAAGTTCATTTTGGATACGTTTGAAACTATAATAAAAAAAATTAAAAAAAAAAAAGATGTTATAAAAGCATATAAATCAAGAATTTAACAGTAATAGAACGACAGACTCAAAAGTTAAAGATTACTGTATGTTCAAACATCACATGATCTAACCCTTCAATTATTATTTTTATTACTGTTTTAGAGAAGTAAAATCATTAATCTTGATAATATATAATCATATGTCACAGGAACACACTCATAGCTCTTTTTCACACTGGCAACAAAAATTTTAAATAAAAACCATTTCTTTAAAGGTCAACCTTAAATTCATTAAAACTTTAAAAAAAGAGAAAAAAGAGATTTATCTTCCAACAGTTTGCAAACATTCAGCTTAAGGTTGAAGATTTTATAGGTCAAATCTTTTATATTGTTACTACTAATATTATCTAAGATGTAGATCTTTGAATTCAACTAAATATCAATATAGTTATAAACTCTAATGATGCATAACATTGTTCAGCTTTTTATTTTGGCACGTGTAAACTACTAAATATGTATGCGACATGATAAGAGTCTAAATTTATCTAAACCATGACTCTTTAATCTGTTATCAAGGCAAACTCTATGAGTAAAAAAAGTTATATTTTATTTGGAAACTTATTGTTCAATATAACTCTTTTTAGCAATAATTAAAAACATCAAAAAGACTACTAATCTCAAATTACATTTCTGTTAACACTGTTATTTAAGAGGGTTTGAAGATATGGGTCAACTGATGAGACTAGTTCAGTAAAAATGCATGTTGATAATTATTAACTTTTTTCTGGTATCTCTAGCTATTTATAATTTTGAGTAGTAAGTTTACAAATATAGCTATATTTAAATTAGCCTTTAAAAAATAAGCCATGCTAATAAAATGCGAAACCACTTCATAAAGCCAAAATGATTAAACATAAAACATATTGAACCTCAAAAGCATAGTATGGTATTAAAACAAAATGTCTATTTTTATACCCAAAAGCATAAACATTTGATTTACTCTGTGCAGTTTACCATATGTTCAAGAAAAGATCAATAAATTATAGTCTGCAGGCCAGATATGGCCCACAAGACAGTTTTATCTGTCTATGACATGCCATTCTGCTCAGAATAAAAACAACATCTTAAACATTATTTTTGATCTTGTTATAATCAACAAATGAAAAGAAATATTATTTTTTGATTATATAATATTCACAATCAGAAAATGAAACTAAAAAAACTCTACATACACAAGTGGGTACATTTTTCATTATTGTATAGAAAACAAAAATCATCTTATTTTTCTTTGAAAAAAATTAATAACATTTTAAAATACATTTATTTAAATTACAATATCTGTTTGTTGGATTGCTTGTTTGTTCATAAACTCATGTAATCATTTTTATTATTTAAGTTAAAATAAATTTTAAAATCAAGATTTAATAGAATGAAATTCAATAGAATTTGGTTCAAATTTGTTACATAAAAAAAAATACCTGGAAAAGCATTATTGGACTATAATATTTTTTAAGTAGGTGACTTAATTTTTTTTAGATCTGGAGCAGTAAACAGGGAAATTTTGAATACTTTGATATGAATTTTACAATTCATTTTTAGAACTTTAATATTTTTTAAGTAAGGCCCTTGAGAAGGCAGCATTAATATTTTTTAAGTAAGGCCCTTGAGAAAGCAGCATAGAGATTTTATTTGGTTTTAATTAAAGTTGTAATAACATTTTAAAATTAAAGTTTATAAATTCAATATAATTTGTTGAATGTTGATACATTTTTTAAAATCATTATCAAAGTGATAGGTCTCTACAATATTTTAAGTAGGTGACATAGTTTCTTAGATATGAAACACTGGGTGAGAAATTTTTGAAATATTTTAATATCAAATTTAAAAATTGCTATTAGAACTTCAATATGTTTTACATAATGCATGTCATTTTCTTGGTTTTCATTGTAAGCTTTATTTAAGTTAGAATAAAATAGTTTACACTATAGTTTTGATATGCATTTGTTTAAAACAAAAATTTTAAATAAAAACAAAAATGTCAAACATTTTTCAATAAAAGGACGTCTCCATATTTTAAGTTAATGTTTTATTATACACATTTATAATTATGCACACATATTAAATATCATATATATAAAAAGTATACATATTAAGTTAATGCAAAAATATCTAGTGCAAATTTATTAAAGTAAAACCATACATAATCAAAACAAAAATATCAAACTCTTTTCACTCTAAAATAATATTTTTGTATTTTTAATCACTTAATGATATGTT
This sequence comes from Epiperipatus broadwayi, assembly GCA_028023455.1. NCBI lineage: Eukaryota > Metazoa > Onychophora > Udeonychophora > Euonychophora > Peripatidae > Epiperipatus > Epiperipatus broadwayi. The sequence continues at coordinate 7,716,872 of JAQFVV010012405.1, forward strand.
ATACACATAAATTATTATATACACATACTAATTATGATAAATACATAAGGAATATACATGTTAACTTATTTATAGCAGAAATATCTAGTGATATATATTGTGGAACAGAAATTTGGTGCAAATTCAATATGTGATGGAATGTCAAGTATAATTTTTTTTTTAGCTGATTTTTAATAAAGTATTAGCCAAGAGAAGAGAAATTGGTTACTATGACAATAAAATATGAAGTCCAGAAATGCATTATAATTGCAACATAAAATTGCAAATTAATTTTATTCATTTGAAAGGCATATATAAGTAATAAAGTTTATGGTTTTTAATAAAATTATTATTTTTTGTATGTGTGTTTGATTACTGTATTCATCAAAATAGATTATAAACAATATTCATGAATGCAATATCTTAGATGAATTTTTGTTATATGTAATAATGCAGATTTTTTTAAAATTTTCTTTCATTTTATTATTGACACAAAAGTAATTTTAAACATGGAATGTAGGGTGATTTCAGAAATAGAATTATAAATGAGTGTTATCTTGGATTAATGACATCAATTATACAACATTATACACTCAATTATACAAGATTATATAAAAGGAACTGAATGGTTTAAATTTTCTTTCTCTGATGTTTTGACTTTCATATATGCAGACCTAAGGTCTTTCATATAATTTTCATTTATTTATTTTAAAAGTATTTACTTATTAACCATAAAAATTTGATGAGGTAAGAAGGATTATATTTGTCCAGTAAAACTGGACAAGATTACTAAAATAGGTGATAGTAAAATTTATCTTCCTCATCATTTGTTATCATTTTTATTCTATGACATATAGTACTATTCAGTTATTAGTTTCTATTTCCAATGATGGGCTACAGTTTTATTCTGTTACAAATGTTACTCCAATTCATAGAGCATTATTAAACCAGGACCATTTTTTCAAGGTTCTTCTTTATTCTGTTACAAATGCTGTCCAAATCTGTGGTGATATTAAATCAGAGTTTAGCATCAATTTTTTTGTTACAATATACATATATCACCTATAAGTGTAAACTCAATTTAAAGTACAATATAGTTTTATACATTTATTTACTCTGCTAAAAAGTTAAAAATAGTGTTAATATTTTTTTATGTTAAATGCTTTTATTTACTGTGCATTAAAAAACAAACAAAAAAAATATTTTTTCAATCATAATTGGGCTTTGTAGATTTAACTTGAAATAAAAGCATGGGGGAGGGTCCAGAAATTAATTTTAAATAAATTAAAGTGGAATGAATAAAACATTTTTTAAAAATGATAATGGGAAAAAATAATGTTTTATATAAAATAATCACATTATGACATCAGACAATATCAAAATTAAGCATAAGGGATATTAATAATCTTGTAATTTCATAAAAGTATTCCAAAAAATTACAATTTTTAAACAATTTATTATCTTATTAAGTGTTTGAGCATAGTGCATCTAGTGATTAAAACAAGTGAATTAGTTTTTTTTTAAAAACAACGAATTTGAACATATGCACTAAAAAATAATACTGACATTATGTTTGTTTTATCCATACATAAAATATGCATTTTTATTTCTTTTTATTAAATGTTTTTGTGACATTTTAATTTAATATCATGCCATATTTTTTATTGATCCATGAAGACTATTAGAATTTGTTATTTGACCCTTCAGTGTTAGAATTGTTAAAATGTTTTATCCTTTTCCAAATTAGATACAATTTCATAAATGATTGTGCTATATTCACGCCTCTAAAATTTGAACACATTTTAAAAATTTAGTTTTATTTATATCAAAAAGCATAAAAAATACATGGAACACTCTAATCATTAGTTTATCAAACATAGTGTAGTTGAATTGTTTAATTATTTTATGACTAGATAGTTTTGGTCATTTTTAAAACCACTCAAAGGAGTATGGAGAGATGTATGTTGGGAGTAACAAGAAGAGATCGAAAACGCAATGTATGGGTAAGACAACAAACAGGTGTTATTGACCTTATTAAAAAAATTAAAAGATTGAAATGGAGTTGGGCTGGACATATTGCTAGAAGAGATGATAATAGATGGACAATTGAAATTTTAAACTGGATTCCAAGAGATTGTAAAAGACCCAGAAAGAGACCACATGTGAGATGGATGGATGAAATAAGAAAATGTGCAGGGGTGTTGTGGAGAAGAGAAGCTAAAGATCGGAGAAGATGGATTAAACTTGGAGAGACCTTTATCCTGCAGTGGATTGATAATGGTTGATGATGATGATGTAAAAACAATGCATAATGCTAATAGAAATCTATATAAAATATTTGAACTGCCCCATAACTATATTATTTCAGCCACACTTTCTCTTTAAATAAAGAAACTTGAATTTTGCAGCCCATTAGAAATAGGGATTGATATAATTAATTTTTTGATAAGTTCAAGTTAAATTCCAAAAATTTCAGTTCTAGTTGAAGAATGTGGTAAATACAAACATTTGATATAAAATAAATTCTATTTCTATTTTTAACTTTTTAGTATTGGCACAGTAAATAAAAGTGTAAACTATATTGTACTTTAAATCAACTTAACACTTATAGTTGATATATATGTCCCTAATTTCTGCTATAAGTATATCATATTTAATATATGCACATATTTATATATATGTATAATAATTTATTAAATGATTTAAAATCTGAAAATATTTTTTAAGTGAAAAATGTTTGACATTTTTGCTTTTGGTTGAATTTTTTTAAAAAAAATGCTTACAAAATTATATTGTAAATGAAAACAACTTTACTTTAAAGTGATTTGACATGTATAGTTTATATATATATAACTAGGTATTTCTGAAATAAGGTAATATTTATACTCATTACATTTATATCATATTTAGTATGTGTACGTAATTATATATATAATAAAGAATTAAGTAAGTTACTTTTCTATTGAAAAATATTAGACATTTTCTTTTTATTTGAAAAAAAATTTAAAAAAAACAACTCATTAACAAAACTATATTGTAAAATAATTTTCTTATTCTAACTTAAATGATACTTACAATTAAAACCAAAAAAAAATCATGCACATTTCTTAAAACACATTGAAGTTCTAAAAACAATTTTAAAATTTGATATCAAAATAATCAAAAATTTTCAACTCACTGTTCCATCTCTTACCTAAAATATTATAGTGGATTATCACTTTGGTAGTAATATAAAAAATGTACAATATTTCAATAAATTCTATTGAATTTAAATCATTAAACTTCAATTTTAAATTTTTATTCTAGCTTAAATAATAAAAGTGATTACAATAGTCTCTAATGAAACTGGAAATATAGTACATATTTCTGCTTCACCTAGTGCCAATGTCATCAGCACTAGTATGGGTTTGAACCAACCTTTTATATTAACTGACACCCATCTCATAATAGGTTGTTGTATATTTCATTAATTTTATTTTATAATTAAAACTAACCTTTTTTATAATAGTTTATTTATTTTATATTTGTAAAAATGTATATTGTGTTTATTTTATTAAATTGAATTGAATCCTAGATATCTATAAAATGTTACAAATATTTTAAATTCTTTTATTAAAGTTCATTTTTCTTAAATTAATCAGTTGGTAACATTTTATATTTATTTTTTGATAAATGTACATTAAAGGATCAATTATGTAAACAATCTAATATTTGTAAGAAATATTTTGTAAATTTGTATTTAAATTTTATATCAAATATAAGTTTGAAAGTCATTGTACCAAATTCCTAAAATTTTTCTGAATAAAATTTACATTTTTGTTAATCTAAAGCTTAATTAAATAGGCTTTGTTAATAGAATGACTGATAAACTTAATATGCTTGTTGCAGATTTTTTTAATTAGCAAATGAACCCTTGGGGCATGTTTAATGCAAGATTATAGATTTCCCTCCCAAGCAAACACCAACTTCAGAAAATTGCTTAGAGCAATTGGAATTGGTAGTTGTCAATGTAGATTGAATCCTATATATAAGGCCAGATCACATAAATAGTAGAAAATTTTAATTAAAGAACAGTTTTATTGAAGAACAGTTCACTGAAGAGAGTATTTTAGAGTTATAGTACATTATGCCTAAAGAAATGATGGGGTGAAAAGATCGGCCATTTAGTTTTTGGAGCTTTGTTACACCATCTTATCACCATGCCATTCTAGTACTCTCAACATCTAACCCAAGACTGTACTGTGTCAAGGAAGCCTACTAAATGATCTGACTTTATAACTGCCTGTTTCAAGCCATGGAACATTTACCAATCGGTTGAGGTAATCTCCAATTTGCCACAAGCCACTGATTCTATTTTACTTGTTTTCTAAATCAATATTAATTTATATTATATATATTTGTAATGTTTATACAACTTAATTTTAAAATGGGTCTTTTAAAATTTTTCTCTTAAATTTAAAATTATCAATTCTTATAAAAATCTCACAGTATTTTGATGCAGCAAATTTATCTTATATTTTTGCTGGTTTGTTTATAATATTGACTTATTGAAATTGCCAAGTATAAAACTCAATGAGCAACTAACTTTAAATCCTCCCTCTTATTTTCTCCATTTAAAAATCATTACCGGAGACTTATTTCCCTTAAATTAATTAATAGAAAAGCTTATTTAATTTTGTACCTCTTATATTATAAATTTATTTTAAATGATTGAAATTGTTTTAAAAGTTAGATATCTTATTATTACCTCCAATTTAAAATTTCCCTCATAATTATATCAGAGAAAATAATGAATTTTATTAAATCAGTTAAGTAAAATCTATCACGATTTCTGTAAAACAAATGTCTTAAAAGAAAATCATTGAAAGTATGTTTATTATAGCATTTTATCAGTATATGTTTCATGCATATATATATTTATTTATCAGTAAAATAGTACAATTGTGATGTATAATTTATTATGCTGTATATTATCAAACTTAACCAGAAGTGAGTTTGATATGTAATGCCTAGTCTGTTTATGTTAATTAAAAGACTGACTTATTTTGTAATCTTCCTTGATGAATTATTTGATAACTCACTAATAAATGAAATATTTGGAAAGTGTGGAAAACAATTTATATTTTAGCTTTAATTCTTGCTTTTCCTTTTATATTATAATTGATGATCCATTCATTAATGGCCTAAGGTTTCTGGGGACTTTCTGTTATGTCAGGGAGCCGATTATTTTAATCAGGATTTAAGTTATTATTTTTATTAGTGACACACTATCTATCTATATACGTCTAAGACATTATGTATTTATAGTTACAATGATTTCTTTATTATTGTTATTCTTGCTTTGCTACATACATCTCAGGACCTTCCGTAGTTTAAATATGACCAGTCCAATTCTTGACTTTCCCTTAATAGTAGATGTATTTTCCTACTAAGGATTCTTTTCTAGGCATTGCCATTAAGATGTGTATGGGAAGTCCAGCACATCAAATCTATTATTATTATTATTATTATTTGAGACATGTTTTGGCTGGAGGGCCAGCATTTCTCATCATCTAGCTGTATTTACTAGGAATTTCCTTTAGCAAAGCTACCCGGAGGTTCATAACGGACCTCATTTGTTATTTTGTTGTAATCTATAATAGCATACTGCCTTCATCATTTTATATATTTATTTAGCAAACCTGAAATGCTCTCTGCCATGATGGCACATCCTTCACAAACCAATCCCAATTAATTAAATCTGACTATATGATTATCAATTATTTATTTAAGAACTATTTTGCTTTCCACACTCATTACATACATCTGATTTAAATGCTATAGTGTTATAAATGTACATCTTTCATATCTTGTTATCTATCTATAATAGATTTATTTGTAATCTCTTAAAGAGGGCTAATGATATTTTATTGCTGATTGGTTCTTGGCAGACCAATTAACAAAATTTTACTTTGTTATCAAATGCCTTGCATTTAGCTGCATCAAAACGAATTTAAGAAATATAATAACCTAGTTGTATAAACAAAACCCAACTTATTTTGTATAACAATAATTCAATTTCTTAATAAATTCCTGTAATATTATTATTTTAAATAAGCTTAGTTTGTCATCACTCCGAATCTCTAATATTAATTATCCTAGTTATTTATAATATTTCTTTGATTTAAATTCACTTCTTTGTAATGTTGCCAGAATGAATTATAATTATTACGGTTCAAACCATTAGTAATCAATATCTAATCACATCTGTACTGTTCTGCAATTCACTAAATCATTAATTTCTTATATAAACCCTTTATTATTTTGAGTCTCTTTGCAAACCATGACCTCCAGCTGGGACGGAATAAAACTAAGCACTGCTAGTGTCATCACAAACGTTATCCATTAGTCAGAGAGGCAATAGTTCAGGCAAGTAGGTTAGGATTCACCATTCCCCTGACATCTGTATCTTATGTATGATTGGATTCAAGGTACTTTTGCTTGGATTATTGGTCTTGTTGAATAAATACATGATTTTGACCGGCACAAACAGATATTATAACTTAAATAAAAGTATTTAAAAAAATCTCCTATTGTTGAATCATAGCCGGTTAAGAGCAAATTCCAATACTTAGGTAAAACTTGATAATTGTTCATATGATCATTAAAAACATGACAATTTGTGTTCTTTTTATTAATTATCATGACTAACTTTACAAAAATATGATTATACAAATCTAGGATGCAAACTGAATGTTGTAATTTGACAGAAAATATAATACTAGAAGGCTCCACACCCTACATCTTCAGTGCTGACAAAATTCCATCACCTTTTCTTGTCAAAGACAAAAATAAAATAAAATTTGACTATAATTTGAATTTTTTTTTATTTTACACACATATACTACATTTTATCCTTTTATTAATTGACAGAAGCAAATTTACTATTAAGTAAATAGTTATTAATAGTTTATTTTTATTACAGGTGCTTTTTATTTTACCCACAACTCTGAAATTATATATAATAGAATCTTATAAAACAGTTACCAAAAATGTTCATAATAAAATATTGTTTTTCTATACAGAGAAATTCAAATTTTATTAGCCCCATTCCTCAGAATACTATTTTTTTTATTACAGATAGTCATTTTGCCAGAATTTTAATAACAATTCATTCTTCTTTATAAGAGTGGCCATTTTAATAATTTTTTTTTATAATTTACATCTGAGATTTTCATCGAACTACATCACTTGGTAGTACTTTTGTTTCACTTATTTTATATTTGTAGAATAAAAACAATTTTATATGAACTAATAATTATTTTAAATTATCAAATGTCAATGTTAAAATTGGTCCATAATGTTACCTTCTATATATAAAATTAAAAATAATCAATTTAAAACAAAATTGAAATAGACAACTGACTATAAATAAAAATGTTATTTAATACATCAATCCAGATTTCATTCCTTAATGGAACCTTTTCAAGATGTTTCTTCTTACACAATCACATGACCAATTACTCTACAGCAACTCCCCCAATGGACATTATTTACATTACATTACAATAAATATAATTATTAAAATACATACATTAAATATAATTAGTAAAATATGTATATGTACACAATTTTTTTTTGTCTGTCATGATTGTATATATTGAACAAATATTCTTAAACTCAGAGGTAAAAAGCCAATAAACAGAAATTATTAAAAAAAAAACAATATTTACAGTTGATATTCCTAATTTTTGAAAACATTCTAATGAATTTAAATTAGAATTTACAAATCAGTTTCAAGTATTAGTAGATTTTAAACATGATTCAGATTTGAATGAAATTAATAGGAAAATAACTGATACACTTTTAAAAACTGCAACAAATATAGCTGGTAGAAAAAAGCAGCAATTGACCAGTAAAATTTCTACTGCAACTAGAGAATTTATGCAGAAAAGAAGGAATCTGAAGATATACAAAAATGATGCATTAAAGAGGATTGAATATCTTGAATTTTGTAAAATAGTGCAGAAAAGAGTTGAAAATGATATAAGAAAGTATAATTGTGAACTAGCAAGAAAAGCTGGTGAAGAGAATAAAAGTCTAAAGAGTGTAAAACAACATTTTGGTATTGGTATGAAATTTATACCTGCAATAAGAAAAAAAGATGGCATTTTTACTAAAAAAGAGATGACATCATGAAATGTGTAGAAGCCTTCTATCAAGAATTATATAGTAATAAAGAACAAGTACATCCTATACATATTATATCTTCTGAATTGCCCAGAATTTTGAATGAGGAAGTGAGACATGCAATTAAATTTATGAAGAAAGGGAAGACTCCAGGGAATGATGGAATTATCATTGATATATTAAAAGAAGCAGGTGAAGAAATAGAAAATTTTTTTTAGCAAAGTTATATTCCAAATGTCTAAATGATAAAGATGTACCAGATGATTAGAAGAATGCAGTATTAATATTAATATTTAAAAAAGGTGATAAAGAAGATATTAGAAATTACAGACCTATCAGTCTTTTATCAGTTTTATACAAAATTTTTACTAAAATAATTACAACTTGTCTACAGAGAACACTGAACTTCCACCAACCAAAAGAACAAGCTGGATTTAAAAGTGGTTTTAGTACAGTAGATCATATCCAGGTATTGAGAGAAGTTGTAGAAAGAGCAAATGAATATGAGTTGCCATTATGCTTAGGATTTGTAGATTATGAAAAGGCATTTGATTCTATAAACATTTCTTGAGTGATTAAAGCATTGGATTATCAAGGTATAGATCCAGGATATTGTCATATTTTAAAGAGTATTTATAAAAATGCAACAGCAACAATTAGATTACATAATGATAGTAGGAAAGTCAACATTGAGAAGGGTGTAAGACAGGGTGACTCCATATCTCCAAAACTTTTTACAGCAGTGCTGCAAGAAGTATTTTGTGGATTAAAATGGGAAGCTAAAGGAGTGAAAGTAAATGGAGATTATTTAAGTCATTTAGATTTTGCAGATGATGTAGTTGTTTTTGAAAATAATGCTTTAGAGTTACAGGAAATGTTGCAGGAGTTATAAGATGAAAGTAGAAAAGTAGGACTAAAAATAAATGTTAAAAAGACTAAAGTAATGTTTAATAGATTTTCTCAAAATATGAAAATAAAGATTGATTATGATGAATTAGAAAAAGTTAACAGTTACAAATACCTTGGTCAGATTATTAATACAGATGGAAACATAATGGATGAAATTAATCATAGAATTAAACTTGGTTGGAGCACTTTTGGTAGAAATAACTTGGTACTAAAAGGAAATATACCTATGTGTTTGAAAAGGAAGGTTTTTAATAAATGTGTTTTGACAATTCTTACTTATGGATCTGAGACTTGCACGCTTAATAGAAGAGCAATGCAGAGACTTCAAACCACTCAAAGAAGTATGGAGAGATGCATGTTGGGAGTAACAAGAAGAGATCGAAAATGCAATATATGGGTAAGAGAACAAACAGGTGTTACTGATCTCCTTGAAAAAATTACAAGACTAAAGTGGAGTTGGGCTGGACATATTGCTAAAAGAGACAATAATAGATGAACAATTGAAATTTTAAACTGGATTCCAAGAGATTGCAAAAGACCCAGAATGAGACCACATATGAGATGGATGGATGAAATAAGAAAGTGTGCAGGGGTGATGTGGAAAAGAAAAGCTAAAGATTGGAAAAGATGGATTGAACTTGGAGAGACCTTCATCCTGCAGTGGATTGATAATGGTTGATAATGATGATGATGATGACACAAAAATATAAAATAAGCATATAGACAGAGAATTAAATGAAGGGATATTAAGTATTATATAAATAAATAATATTAAATCCTGTATTTTTATATTGGACTATTTCCATCATCTAATATGTGTGTTGAATGTCTTTAGAAATTAGTTAAATATTCCAAAGGCATTCAACTGTTAGTAATATCACAGCAAACAAATGTTAGTAATATCACAGCAAACAGGTTCATATATGCACTGTTAGTAATATCACAGCAAACAGGTTAGTATATACACAATGTTTCGAGAAGTATTTGCTGTGATATTACTAACAGTTAATGCATATACTAACCTGTTTGCTGTGATATTATTAACAGTTGAATGCATTTGGAATATTTAGCTAATTTCTAAAGACATTCAACAGACATATTAGATAATGGAAATAGTCTAATATAAAAATACAGCTAGAACACCATCATCACAAATTTTCAAAAAAATACAACAATATTAAATCCTATGTATGTATTTAAACCTCGATCACCAGATTAGTTTCTGCATTTTGCCTTATTAATAAAGTTTCTGAAACTAGAATTAATGCAGTTATACATCTAGCAACCACATTTAACTCTATTTAATTGTTTAATCTAAGAGCCTGAAATTCAAATTATCCTTAAGTTTTGAATTCAAGCAAACTTGCTGAATAATTATATTGATCTGATTTCAGATCAGTAATTGTATATTTTTAATATTTTTAATTTATATTATGTTATATTATTCATTTTATATATATGTATATAATATTACAATTTTAAGTCTGAAAATGATAAAAAATCTAAATCTACTATTCTTTTCTTTGAGCAAAATTGGTATTAAACCACTAAACATCACATGCTGACCATTCTTTATGCTTACACAAGCTGTTTACACAGAGGAAAAACTCTCCATACAGAGGGGCAATTCAGTGTAAGCCAAAATAATCAATGGATGCATGAAGGTTTGTGCATAAAATCCCAATCTAGTGTCTATTCATCCAATATTCCCAGACTAATTTCTGTCTTGTGGCTTTCATCATTGAGTAGCCTTGGATCTGAGAATATTGCACAAGCCACAATCCAGAAACTAGTCTGGGGATAATAGATGAGTGGGCACTAGATAAAGATTTTATGCATAAATATTTCTGCATCCATTGATTACTCTAGCTTGCATTGAGTGATGTTACTGTATGAAGAGTTTTGCCTCTATGTCTTTCCTTTTGATAAAGTGTGTAAAGCAATATTAAAAGGCAACATAAAAATGGTGCTCAACCTAGTGATTGTAATTTATCAGTTGATCACATTTTAGACAAAATATCAGGTGAAAAGGAAATAATAAAGCATCGAAAAAAATGATGTGCAAAAAAAAAATTAATTTAATAATATATATTACAACAGGTCTGTTATATAGCGCACAATAATATAGTGTGTATGTAAAAATATATATATAAAGCTGAAAGGAAAAGTAGAAATAAACACAGACAAAAAATTTAGTAGATATTTTCTACTTTCCTGGCATAAAATACCATAGTAAAAGAATTAAATAATTCTGGATTTAAAATAAAATCTCATTATAAATTAAATATTAAAAAAGGCCTAATAAATATTTTTATTGAATTCTTATTTTGAATTCAAAAACAAGCAGTTGAAACTGATAATTGTAAAAATTTATACTTTTTTTGAAATTTTTTAATTAATGCTTGGATAAACTTCTCTTTCTAAGTAAAAACATGTATATCACACATTTGGTAAAATTTTAAAGTTGCTTTTGAAAGGATTAGTGATTTTTTTGAAAAGATAAGAAAAAAACTTTTTTTAAAAATTAAATGTGTTTTTATCACCCCAATCCAAGTCTATAAAAAGGCTGGATAAAAAGATTATTTTAGTCTGGTTTTAGTTTTTGAGTTTGGCTAACAGTTTGTTGGTAACTGTAGCAAAGAGTGGCAGAAATTTAACTGGCTAAATTGGCCAGCTGTAAGTTTGGTTTTAATATTTTGGAGAAGTAGTTGGCTAATAGCTAGCTGCAAAGTTGGCTAAAATATTTTATGAAGCAGTTAGTTGCAGTAGTTGGTAGCTGTAGCAAAACAGCTAGCTGCAGAGTTGGTTTACAGAGTTATACAGAAAACTATCATGATGATATAATAATGCAAGGAATCAGCTTCTCTACAGTTTAATGGTGCAGTTTGAATTCACATGGAGTAAACAGGTCAATTTCTTTACAATTCATAGCTACGAATGTGTTCTGAGAAAACAGCTACATGTCTGGAACAGTACTAGACAGAAGAAAATTGATTCAATGCCGATATTTAACTGATTATGTCTTTGCTTGATGATGACAATCCTGGACTATACTTTCCCGATGGACCAAAAATTACGCTTACCAGGAAAACTCCAGCTTGATGAAAAACTCATTAGACATATGCCATTTCATCTATATGCAGAGAAGCACAGATAAATGTACAAATAGCTGGTAAGTTCATTTAAATTCCCTAAAATATCTTTTAAATTTATAACTTAATAACTTAAAGTAAACAAAATGAATAATTTGTTTGATCACGCATCTAAAAGAAGGGACATATATGGTTATATATATATTGTAAAGAAGTTATTTTAATGTTTCTTAAAAAGACATTTTTTAAATCTATATTTTTAAGTTTAAAGATGTTATGATTAATGGCAACCTGTAATAATGATATAACTTAAAACAAGTAAATAATTTTGCTTCAATTAAAAGAAACTTGCAAGGGTATTATTTTTAAAACATTTATCTAACTAATCAATCAACAAGTATATGTCAAACAAAAATTGACTTTATATTTTTAAAAGAAAAAAAATTGATAATACTTTTTTTTTAAAGAAAAAAAGGGACTTATGGGTTAGCATTTAGTTTGTGCATCCAAATTATGGTTAAATAAATGCGCCAGTTGGCTAAAGCTTAAACCCATTTCAAATCTAGCCACAAGATGAACTGTTAATTTTATTCTGATGTATTTTGATTGTTAATCATTCATGATGATGAATAGATACTTATTTATACCTTTTATAATACTGTTTGATGTATGGTTAATTATACTTATAGTTAGTTACTCTATGGAGCTAGCTATTTGATCTCACAGAGTGATCTCAGAGAGACCTTATGATCTCATGATCACTTGAATATAACATTTCTTATATATTTAGAATTATTAAACATTATTTTAATAATTCATTTTATATTTTATTTTAAACTGACTGGGAATGATGATGATTTGCCATCATCCCAGGTTCACTAATAATTTTGCAATCACCCTTGTTCCACAGATACCCCTCCCATCCCATTACAATAGGTATATATTTACAAACCAATACTAAAAAGAAACAAATAAAAAAAACAATATATTGAATATAATATAAATGGTTTTAAGGACAGTAATTTTGAGTAATCAATAATTACCATATGATAGAGCATTTAAATTCATCACCAAAACAATTTCTGACTTTATCTCTAACAGTAATACTTGGAATTCAAAACTACAAGTCAGCAGAAAGTCTAAAATTTCAAATTACTCTAAGGTAGGGGTGGACAAATACTGGCCCGAGGGCCACATGTGGCCTGCTAATAGTTTTTATGTGGCCCACCAAGTCAATCAGGAAAATCGCCTTGAACTGAGATTTCCTTCCCATGTGCGACCGAAGATTTTTCTCATATTTTCCACTAGGATGACCATGTCAATACATGCACAGTGTAGATATGATGTGCAGTGCTTTTCCACTTGATCTGGTTAATTTCAATTTTGTCTTTGCATTAGCAAATATATACATTTCCAACTTTAGTGAAACCATGAACCCTCTGAAAAAATGTAAAATCGGTGATGAATGTTATGGGTTTAATGAAGAATGGACAAACAAATATTTCTTTGGTAATACAGGGAATAAAGCAGTGTGTTTATTGTATCATGAAAAAAAGGTGTGGCCCTCTGTCAACTTCACTTCCACAAAGTGGTCCCCGATGCAGCCCTCCACCAACCTTTGTGGCCTCCGGCCAAAACAATTGCCCACCCCTGCTCTAAGGTTTTAAACCAAAATAACCAGCCTGAGAACTTATATATATATATATCTTATTCCAGGTCAGTATTTATATATACTTTTAGTACTTTCAGCTTTTTATTGATTGTAATCAAGTTTTTTTCATCTGCCTAGGAATAATAATAATAAATCATTTACTTTCTTAGATTATACATTGTATGATAAAACAAGAGTAGTTATCTACTCTAGGGCCATCTACAGTAAGTTTGAGTAATCAATAATATTACCAGATGGAAATACATTTAAATGTCCATTTCCAGACTATTTTCTGACTTTTACCCTTATTTCTTTCAGCCTTAAATCTCAAACCAAAGCCAAACTGATCTGACAATGGTAATTTAAATGCATTCATATCTGGTAATCATTAATTACTCTAGCTTACTATAGATGGCATAAGAGTAGGGAGCTATTGTTGTTGTTTTTTTACTTTTCATATTAAATAATTTGTTACTGCTATGTTAATTAAATATGCTAATTTATTGTATAAACTCTATAAATTCTAAGTTTTAAAAATGATTATATGATGGGTAGTTATTAATGAGTATCAGTGAAAAATTTTACAGTGTATTATTATATTAATTTTAAGTATAATGTGTATAATTAAGACTAGATGTAAGTGAAAATAAATAAACTCTTATTCTTATTTACAAATATTTTTTAATATTTGTGATGTACTTGATTTAATGCAACTTATGAGAAACAAACAAATACACCCAATTCAAGTAACTATTACTCTCTTGCATAAAATTAAGATATCCCACTTAACAGATACAAGATTTTATTAGTATGAAAATTAACAATAATTTATAAACAGAATTATCATTAGTTCTACGAGCGCCTGTAAGGCTTACAAAAATAATAATAAGACAGGTATAGTCTGTATAATTACCCTAAGTCGGTCTTTGGTACCTTCAGACCCGAATATCTGGTTCTCCTCTCATTGTTGGTCCTGTTCTGAATTCGCACTATACTTTAGTCTCTCAGAAAATCAGGACTGACACTTTTGTATGTGTGTTTAATTTAAAATGCATATATTACAATACCTCCCCTTACTCCAGAAAACCCCATGATGCGACTCCTCGGTGCTTTATTTTTTCTTTTCCCAAACTAGAGAAAAACTTTATTTTTACGATTAACAGATGTAACCTTGAAATTTTCTATTTGTGACAGGTATAGTGGCCAATTGGCCATGTTTTTCATGTTGAACTCTCCAATAGAGTTTTGTCCGAAAACTGACATTTTCTTATTAATAGCTGGTTATTCACTGTGGTTTTTAGGTTCGACTGTGCCAGATTGCAGTATATTGGCTCTTCAATTACTGCACACAAAAGTTAATTTGTGAACTAGTTGGTTTAATTCTCAACACAGATTGATACTTACTAATTTACAGTTTATACAAAGTTCTGATTCCCGCCGAGCTGTGTTAGAAAAATACACTATGTACACACGATAACGAATACTCGCACTATAATTCTGAAAGCATAGTTTCTATGTCTAACTTCTCTTCTTTCTCAATGAGGGTAGTTCACAATTCCCATGCTGTTTTCTTGCAATGGATGCTCTACAATGAGTGCTCTGCTCTGCAACAAATGCTCTACTCTGCAACAAATGCTCTACTCTGCTGCGGTCTTCCCATTTCTGTGGGCTCTTCCAGCTACACCTGTGGACTACATTTCCACTGGGCGCTGGTCATTTACTGCAAGCACTGACGCGAGTAATCTCTACTCAAAACTACTAGATGTCTACTGCTGTTGTACTCCAAATATGGCTGCTAATAACTGCCTTACCCCTGCATAGTTGTTCTTTTCAAAATGGCCCCCTTTTATCTGTTTGCTTTCTTTTGTTTTCTGGAGTAACTCTTATAAATTAAGGTGGGATTTAATTAAATTGGGTTTTGCTAATTAAATTCCTTCGTTATCTGTTTAATTAGTTTGTTACAATTGATTGCATTTCAAGTTAACGTCTATGATTAAAATATTAGTAGCAAAATTTAAAGATTTAACAATAAAATAATATTTTAGAATAAGACAGGTATAGTCTGTATAATTACCCTAGGTCGGTCTTTGGTACCTTCAGACCCAAATATCTGGTTCTCCTCCCATCGTTGGTCCTGTTCTGAATTCGCGCTACACTTTAGTCTCTCAGAAAATCAAGACTGACACTTTCATATGCACGTTTAATTTAAAATGCATATATTACAATATTCGAACTCAGACTTTCACACGAGGCTCAACTTTCCATGCCATCTCACATTGCTGACCCACCTGATTACACACATGTTGAAAAGATAAATAATCACCAATTACACACATGTTGAAAAGATAAATAATCACCAATATGCGTATTTCGTGCTAAACCAGCAATCATGAAATTTTGAGTTCAAATTCTGCATACATTACATATATATATATATATGCAAGTTTAAGCCTGTATAGTGTATTAATTTAAATATTTTTAAATAATTCTATAAATTTAATATGTAGCAGAATAAACAAAGGTCTTTTTTTAAAAAAATTGGAGCTTTAAATTATTTTTTTTGTAATAAACAATTTTTAAAAATTAATGCAGCTATACCTGTCGATTTCTTGTTGCATATTCCAAACCGGCTCCTTCAATGCGACGCCCTGAGAATCCTGGAGGGCAACCATCGCAAGTAAAACCTCCGGGGCGATTTCTACAAGCAACTCGGAAATCACATGGTTTTGCAAGTCGGCACTGTAAATACAAAAACAAATAAAATATACTATATTACGATGATTATCAAACCTTAATAACTATGCTCACATAACAAATATATTAAAAAATATTTAAACTGTAATAAAATGTAAACATTATATTTCACAGGAATATGGATAACATATAAATAACATGGTAATAAACTTGAAAAAATTTTGAAATTTATTACCGTTTTATTTACTTGTAGTCCCTACCCTCTAAGGGAGTATAATTTATATATAAATGACAGGATATATATAAACATACCAATGCAAGACGTTAGACAGACATCTTTATTAATCAATAAATAATAACAAAAACTTATGGAGAGTTACATATAAGAAAACTATTCGAATGACATAGCGAGCAAGAGAAATGAATGAGAAGCGTATATGAACAAAATAATTTTATAATAATGATAATAATCTTCATTACGGTATCATAATAACATTCTCATTTAAAGACGCTTGCAATAAAATAATGTTCTTTTTAACTATTCTCTTTGACTGTAACAGGCATTAATCGATCATTAGTTTCTCTGATCAAAATAGACTATATAATTTAAGCATGTCATCCATAGAAAGTAACATCATTAAATTTCAGTGTAAAAAATATTAAAAATATACTTCTTAACGCCAAAAATAATAAGTTTATCAGTGTTAAGAGATAGAGTGGAGAATGGTGGGTCGTATGAAAGTCTATGCTCATATACCCTATATATTAAAATATAAACTCAAGATAATCTTACGGGGAAACGACGCAAAAATGTCCTTTTTTTGTTGTTGTTGTTGAAACAAATATCAAAAAGTTATTTAAATCATTAAAATTAAACACCATTAAGCAAATAAATAGTATATGTCGTTAATAAACATATTGAATGTCAATAAGATTTAAAAATTTCGGAAAGCCTTCATAAAACATTCAAATTTTTATCTTAATGACATCATTCTTATGTGTGTGCGTGTATATATATATGCACATAATTCTATAAGAAAGATTTCAAGCATATTAATCAGAAAATAATTATTTAATTCTACTAAAATAGTACACCCATTTCATTAATCTGCTCGACCTCAACTGATTTGTTTAACAAATCATTTAAACAATAGTAAAACTCTAAGTCAATATCAACATAACTTAAGTATAAACAAAAAATGCTAGGAAGTTGGAGCGCTAGAATCCTTCTAAGGACCTCCTGATACAAAGTCGGTTGTACTAACTTTTTATAAATCTAATATAAACTGTAAAATCACGTTTATCTGTAAATCTCCTATTGTAGTTATATTATATGGATGACTGAAGAGTTGAAAGTTGGAGTAGATTGAAGCCTGTCCATTAAAGTATAAAGGTTTGCTATCTTAATATAAACTGAGCACCGATTATATGTGTGGGAGATGATAATCTGGACCAACTGATGAGTGCTGGCTTAGCACGAAATACGACTGTTGGTGATTATTTACCTTTTCCACTTGTGTGTGGTCATGTGTATCAGTGGTATGAGATAGTGTGGATAATTTGAGGGTGCTTGAAAGTCTGAGTTCAAATCCCCTATACCTATAAAGGACCATAAATTAAATATAAAAACGAATAATTATATATATATTTCCTTTTAAGTAGAAAAATTTACTTTTACTTCAAGTATTGATATCCATCTGTAGAATTACGTATTATTTATTAATTTGTTAAGCCATATATAATTTAAGTTTGTTGTAAATGATTTAATTCTATATTGCTTTGTAAATTAATAAATAATAACTCATACTAAAGATGACCAATTGGACTGGATTAAAATGTAATTTGTTACTGAGATAATTTTTTCCCCATTGAAATATATCAATAGTTTGTCTCTATATTTAGTTTACAGTTATACAAAAATATATTTGAAATAAATAATTTAAACTCAAAAAATAATGATAGAAAAAAGTTGACACAAATGAAACAAGATAGTAAAATAAAAATACATATAAAAAAGGTTTAACAAAAAATTTATAATAAAAAATGTCTTGAAACAAACTAGAGGAAATGTTTAATTTATATTTTAAAAAAATCTTCGAAAAGTTGTTGCTAATATTTAAAAAAAATCTAGAAATTTGCAAGTTGTGCAATATTTGAGTGAGATCATTTCTACTAAAATTAAAAATTTCAGCAACAAGACAAAAATATGTTTACAGAATATATGCATTTTAAATGAAAATTTAAATTATATTTGGCTTATACTAATAAATATAGGGGATTTGAACTCAGACTTTCAAGCACCCTTCAACCATGCATACTATCTTATTCCACTGATACACATTTCCACATACATGCAGAAAAGATAAATAATCACCAATAAACGTATTTCATGCTAAACCAGCAGTCATCAGTTGGTCCAGATTATCGTCTCCCACACGTATATATAATCAGTGCATATACATGTGGGAGATAATAATCTGGACCAACTGATGAGTGCTGGTTTAGCATGAAATATGTATATTGGTAATTATTGATCTTTTCTGCATGTATATGATCATGTGTGCCAGTAGTATAAGATAGTATGGATGGTTGAAGGATGCTAGAAAGTCTGAGTTCAAATCCTCTATATTTAGCATTAGGCTCCAGGTATGTGAAGAGTGGCTGTATTTCAAATATTTATTTATACTAATAAATTCGATTTAAATTAATGTTCTGCCTTTTATTATATATTTTCATTATTTATTATTTAGTTTTTTAATATAATGGACAAGTGTGGGATTTCACTAAGTATGAGGCAAGATGTGGTTGCGCAGTCATATCTAAGTCAGATTGTCTCTGTTAATATTTAAGAGATTAAACAAGATATCAGTAATTTGGACACAAATAATAAAAGAAGCATTATTTTTAAACCTTCCAATGCATTTTGTGAAACTTATATATATTTATAAATATGTGTGAAAGTCTATCACTACAACTATTATTGTAAAAAAAAAAAATAACGTCAGAGTTTAAATTTAGTAAAATTTATTGCCAAGTATACTTTTTATACTTTCATTATCGTCATGGTTAGTTTGCCGAGAACATTATTTTTTTGCAGATTTGGATGCTATTTGATTTTTGGTTCATTACATATTCATTTTGTGTAATGAACTATACCTCTTTTATTATACGTTTGCAGTCATTTCTCTTCTCGCACATAATTTTAACAACACTCCAATCATAACTATAGCCATATTTTCTTTCATGATTATAAAAGATCGATGAGTTAGTCAGTGGATGAGTTAGTGGTCTCGGACTTTGTTTTAGAATTTCTATATATAAATATATGAAAACAGTGAACATATTTTTTACATTGATTGTTCAATCTCACTGTAGATGGCTCTGAAACAGAATAAATAGAATTGCTCCCAACAGCATTTGAGAAACAATAAGAGACAGAAAGATTTAAAGAAAGTAGTTTGGTTTAGCAAATAGAATAGATTTTTGGAAATAAAGAAAGATATTAATGGTATCTGAATTTCTTTTTTTATATAATTATAACTCATTTTGTCTGTACCTATATATTTTTCATAGGGATAAAAATTGCTGTTAAAATTATCTTTAAACTGATTTTGTTTGAATTAATAATCTAGCTGGCATGCATTTATTGCTAAGAATTTTTTATGACACTTAAGATGTTTTTTTTTCGTCTTAAATTGCATCTTCATAATAATCGTGATATTTGTTTTTGACAAACCTTAGTAATCTTTCATCTATCTCAATTCTAATTCTCAAGCCAAAATTTAAAACAATCTTTTAATCTTTCATTTGGGACAATATCCAAATTTTCTTTTATTTACTGTTTAATTTTTTTTTTTTTTTTAACTTTTAATTTCTTCAATTCTCTCTTATCTTGTTGACTAGAAGGCATAAATTTATTTAATTTGAAAATCTTTCAACATAGCTTTTAAATTACACTACATTAATCGTTATCTCTTTTTTAATAGTCTAATTATATATTTTTCGTAAGATTATGTATATATAGTTTTTTATATACTTTTCCAGCTCCTGAGTATAAGATATATATTTTTTGTAAGTGCATGACCTAGGTTCGAATACAAGTTATATAAAATTCAATCTTTTTATCTAAGTTATAGTAAACCCAGTTTCATTTAATATTGGGTGATTATTATTAGCTTGATAGTAAGATAAGGATAGAAAATAAATGGAACTATTACCACTTAGTAATTGGCAAATCTGATAAATATATGACTTTTATTTTACTTTCCTGAAGGACATCTAGACATGTCTTGCACTAGATTGCTTAAAGTTTGTTTTATTCTTTTTATTTCAATAACTTGTAATTTGGTGCAGTAATAAAATTATTCATGGATTGCAGCCCAACTCCGCTTCCGGTACTCTCCTCTACGAACTCCTACGCAATAAACTATTTGTTTATTGTTATTTCAATTAATTATTACTTTTTTTTTGCACTTTACTGATTCATTTAAAGTTATTATATTCCCCAATTATTTAAAAAAATTTAAATCAAAAACTTTTATAAAGTTAAAAAAAACTATTACTTTACACTGATTATCTTAAAATTGATTACAAATTATCTGTTTGCTTGTCTGTCTATTTGTTTATCTATCTATCCATCCACCTATCCATCCATCTATATGTCCATCTGTCCATTCATTCAACCATCTATATATCTATAAATCTATCTGTCTATCTATATGTCAGCCTGCCTGTCTGTCTATCTAGTTATTTGTCTCTCTGTCTATCTATTATATAAATCATTCACATACATATTCATTGTGCCTTCAATAAGAGATCAAAAACAAAATATATGGATGAGAAAGCATTATTACTAGCATTCTTGATAAATATATGAAATTTTTACTGATTATTGCTTTGGTACAATGGCTCAGTTTGGATAGAGCATTTTTCTTAACATTCAATATTCAAGAGTGTAAAGATCCAAGTTCGATTCACATGCCAGTACTATCACTGGTCAGGCTTCCATGCTAGTACTATCTGTGGTCAGGCCAACAACACTTGAAGATGAGAAAGGAAGAATATCACCTGAAATGTTGTTTAGATACTAACATGTGTGTTTTTACTAATAATTGAATGTAAATAATCTGAATATAAGTACAACTAAAATTCTATTATCACAAACCTTCAGACAATCATCATTGATATAATTGAAAAGTTGAAATGAGATGGGATGGTCATATTTCTAGAAGAGATGGTAATAGACAGGAAGTTGAAGTTTTAAAGTGAATCCCAAAAGATTGAAAAGATCTAAAAAGAGACCACGTATGATATATATATATATATGAGATAAAAAGAGTTTGATTGGGCTAGACATATTTCTAGAAAAGATGGTAGTAGATAAGCAGTTGAAATGTTAAAGCGCATCCCAGTTGAAATATTAAAGTGCATCCCAAGAGATTAAAAAGATATAAAAAGAGACCACATGTGATATAGATATTGTAACATGATAAAAATGATGATGCTGGGAAAATGATCAATTTAATCTGAATAAAACCTAACCCAATCATTGGTCTCCATTTTGTAATGGACTAGTAATTATAATATGGGATGATAATATAAAAAACTTTACTATGTCTCAGAATTGAGACATCATTCATAATAATATAGATTTTGCCTAAATATGGAATGTCATTTTATAAAAGCCCTAAAGTTGATTTGGCATTTTGTAATAATTGCTACTTGTACATGATCGTAGGCTAGCATTGAGTAGCTACTTTGTCACAATAATAATAGATTTTTTATCACTACCTCTCTATATTTATTCAGTCAACATAACATAAAAAATGTCCATAAGATTTATATTCTTTATCACAGAGCAAAACATGCATTAATGAATATTTATCTACTTCACTAATAGTTCATAATCTATATTTTGCACTCTAAATGCATATCAATGAAGCTATTTTCAATACTTTCTAGCTTAACACTTTCAGAAGTTACATTTCCACATATTCATAGCTTGTGCTAACAATGGATTAATGTTAGCTTGTGCAATGTTGATGTATGCAAATATATGCAAATTGTCTAGCACTGCCCAATTTTTAGAAATCAAGAAGCAGGCATCTCTCCTATTGATGGTAGTGGGCTCGTCTCCTATGAAACATGCTTCATTTACATTGCACTTGGCATCATTGCACTCAGATCACATGATCTCAGCTGCAATAGGCTTGAACATGTGACCAGAAGCTTTTTGATGCTCCAAAAATATTGAGCTTCCTTCAGATTTGATTCACACCTTATTGTATACATATCTGTTGTGATACTCTGGTAGCCAGTGTCATACGTCTCACCATAGTATGTCACCCCGCAACCTATTTGGGGACATTGATCAGCCTGTCGGTAGCTGATGGAGTACAAAAACTTACCTTAAAATCAGGGACAAGTTTTTTAACCATTTTTTGCCCACATTGGATATGTATGGCAATAGCATACATGGTTTGTCTTCTTTGGGCTGGTTAGCTCTTAAATTGTTGTAAAACTGCTTGACTCTCCTATTGATAGTTTCTTGTTTGAATCCAACCTTCACCAGGTCTCTGAGGTAGTGTATTAAGTTTGTTTTTCTTTCCACTTCAAATCTGTATAAGTGGTAGTTTCTGAACAGGCAAAGCTGACAGATCAGCCAATTTGTGTGTTAATGGTAAATTCGAGTATGGATGGGTATAACTTCTTATTTCTAATGGTTTACTAATCATACAATAGTTGAGTTGTGATGAATCCCTTTGCATTTGCATGTTCAAATACCTGACCTTCTGTTTTGCAACTTCCCATATGCCATTTAATGTAAATTTTGTGAGTGCTTGGAGGTCATTGCTGAATGCTTGTGGTTATGTTTTCTGGAACAGATATAAATGGATCATCCACATAATATGTGTATATCATTTTAGGTGTTGAGGTATAGTATTTAGATAGAACTTGCTTCTCATAGTGATTTAGAAAAATACTTGCTATTATTCCTCTCATTGGGAGACCCATAGGCCAGCCATCCTTCATCCAGAACCACTTGTCTCGAATACTGCAAGAATATTTTTGTCAAGCCAAGTTAAAGAAATTTTGTGATGAAGTTGATATGTGCAAGAGGACAATTCTTGTTTCTTAACTCATTGTTAAGTATATCAATCGATAGTTTCCAGTTAATAGAATCATAAAGTTCACTAACATCGAATGATGCAATTTTTAAAACTCAGCTCCATGGCTGCATTCCTAATTCTTTCCATGAATTTTATTGATGATATGACAATGTATTCTCCAAAACCTACGCTATCCATTGGTTCACCAACTTCACTGTATTGAAGTAAGGCACCCCCACCCCTGAAATCCAACATAGGTCTCAAAGGTGCATTTAGCTTATGCAACTTTGAATTAGCAAACATTCTTTGGAGTGTCAAAGCAGAGGGATAAATGTGATAGTATTCTGACCGGGAAATAACTCTTTCTCGATGTCCACGCAAAATCGAAGAAATAAACAATCTCTATTTATTTTACTATTGAAAACTGCCACATTTTCAAATTTTAGTTTATCAATCTCGGCTTTGATTTTTTCTGTGTATTTCATTCTGTTCATTAGTATAAATCTGTTTCATTTGTCTTCCTTGAGACAGATGATTTCATTGTCTTCAAGAAATTGCTTTGTGTTCTTGATCTTTCCGCTCCAGCTGTCAAACCTGGCATTCATATATCTGTGTCTTATTATGTCTGTGTTTTACTATTTTTGCGATGCATATAATGACTTTGTCTCTATGGGGGTCCAGACTATACATTAGCCACTAATTCCATCCTTGGGTGCCTCCATTAGCCACCTACAAATTTCAGGCCGATTCTGAGGACTGTTCTAACCTCTGAAGGTGATGTTACCACTGTGCAATTAACATATGCTTCTTTTGTTGTTGTTAATAGTAATATTGAAGTTTTGTTTCTTCACCAAGAAAGTTATTCTGTGTTCTAATTTATGGGCTAGTTTAAGTGTCAGGTACTCTGTTAGAATCTATGTAAAATTATCTAGCTTAGTTATTAGTCACACTAAACAATAACAATATTTCCCATACATAATTATTTAGATTGTCTACTACACTATCATGAAATACTAACAATCTTTATTAAAATCTAATTTATTCAGATTATATTTAAAACGAAATAAAGCAAATGAGATCATCACCTCAGACATCAACAAATCTATTCACAATTCCGAAGTAACCTGCAATAAGCATTGCCTAAACTGTGCATGCATAAGCACCTATTTCATTGAGTTGAATAAACTAATTGATCAATAAACCAAAATTCCAATTCTTTACTAATCTAATATTGTTTATAGTGCAATTCTTTAATTTTATGACATTTACTTAAATCAACAGTTTCGAAAATTTAATAACATTTGGAAAACGTTTCATAAACCTCCACACTATGTATAATGTTTAAATGAAATAAACCTTTACTCAGTTTTATACCTATTTTAATAAAACGTTAAATATAATATAAACATTTCATTCATACCCTACATTAGATCGAAATGCAATTATTGCTTCAGTTATATTCTAAAATGAACACTCCCCAAGAATTTATTATCAATAAATTTATTAGGTAATTTCACATTTTACAGTATCCATTCACATTATGTAAATTATACCATAGGTTTCTTTTGGGTATTTACTGACTTACTATTCACCAGACTGCTTCTTTATCATTGCAGAAAACTGTGTAAGGAAAAATAATTGAAGGCCACGATCCATGCATCTTAAGTTTCTGACTGAATGATTTTATCATTACATCAAATCATGCCACTCTCTATTTTTCAACCTTATCAATTGAATCAATAACTGAAATAATTTAACTTGTTACATTTTCTATAGTTTTTTTAGAGTAACACTTAAATCTGCAACAAAAATATTTTCCAAAATATTTTCTACATAATTATTTTGTTTTTCATTTTCACCAATCATTCCATTCTATAATCTGCTTTATACCAAGGATATTTACATATTCTTTCATTTTAATTAAAGCAATCTAGGCTTACCAAAAATATAGAATCATTTTTTTAATGTAGACCCATCCACTGAAAATTCAAAAGGGAGCTGGAAATATGCCTATCTCCATACTTGAAAATCTACAATGATCTTGTAAGGATAAGCAAACAAACTAATATTACAGATTTTTTAAATAGAGCAGAAGATGCAAATTATGAAAAGGATTCAGTAAGAGATGATGATCTCATTCAAGTGAAAAAACTTTTACATTTGGTTGTACTGAGCAGTGATGAGGAAGAAAATTATTAAAATAAGATTATTAAAATGAAAATAGTTATAGTTTGCTTTTTTTCATTTTGTGTTGTACATACATAGGTTAATAATTTTAATAAAAATGAAGTTGCTTGTATGGATTTTTAAAAAAATGTTTTTAATAATTTTTTGAAATCTCCAATTTTTGTATTAACTCTAGGTCTTATATAACATGATTTCACACAACATAGCATTTTATAGAAACCTATCTACCATGTTATAATCGGATTAACTGTATATATATATATGTGCATAATGAATTTGTAGATTTCCTTTCTATTTTCAGATCAACACAATTCAAGATTTGAATTTTCTGAAATTTGACAGTATAAAGCTTATCTCTAACAGGTTGGGAGTATATTTTGTTTGTTACATTTTCTGAGATATAGATCACTAAATTCTTGGAGTTACATTTATGGTTATAGAGTATGGCAACAAAGCAAAGACATTATTATCAAATATTAATAAAACTATGATACTTTCTTTATCAGGATTAAAAGCCCCATCATTAGTCTATCTGTCATCAATCATCTGATTAGCTCACATTAATATGAGACATTACTATCTAGGCAGATACAGAACAGACATTTTATACAATATTATGTAGAACTGTTATTTTTATAATACCAATAGCAGTGCTATGTCAAGCATTGGTGGGCGAGTGGTTAGCACAGCTGCCTTACAAGCAGTTGTCCTGGGTTCACTTCCTGGTTGACACTTTGACATATGAAAAAAACAACAACAGTGCTATTGTTCTTTTTTGTTTCAATTGTAGTGCAGGTCTAAGATTAAAACAAAATGATTTATTACTAATAAAATAATGAATTAAACAGTAAATATATAAGTACAAAGAGTGAGAGCAACCACCCTTTATCTATTGCATTTGTTTTCAAATCTACCTGTGAATATTGGAAACCATGGATAATGTCAAGGTTTAAACATTACTCTAAAGTAATACATTTAGTCACTCTTTATTAACTCATTACAGTATTTAACTAAGATTATTATTACAAAGAAATCAATTCATATGTCACATGACCTAATTTAACAAGCTTGTATTACAAATGTTATATATAGAACTCGCAAATAAGCTCTTAACAAGCTTTGCAGAATATTCTCAAACCCAGACCAGTTTCTGCTACTGGCTTCCTCAGTGAGGTGCTAGGATATTCAAGCATTAGATGATATATAAAAGCCAATTTCTGAGTTGTGATTTAACAATATAATGCTTGCAGAAACAGTTTTAGGAGAACCTTTTTCTCAGCTGTGCTAAAACCAATCTTACTAGCCATAAATCATTCATGCAATAATTAATTGCATAATTAATTTTTACACTTAATTAACTTAAAAGATATACGATGAATCAGCTTTTAATCCTCCACATCTTTGTCAAAACCAGTAAGTATAAACAGTGCAGATAATCTAAATCAGTGAGAATTAAGTGGAAAGCTATAAGTTTTTTACATCAGTGACATGATTAGAATATTTTATAAATCACTTTTTTTTTTAATTTTACATATTCAGTGATTCTTCTCACATAGACATCAATGGGGTTTGGTTCACAAGAATCAACTCCATAAAAAAATTAATGACTGTGTTTCATCAGCTTTTTTCTTTATTAAACATATACAATATTGTGATATACTAGCTTTCCATGCTTTTTATATAACAAATTGGTAGACTGATCTTTTGTTTCTTAGAAAATATTACAACATGCTGGTTAATTAATCTCTCTGAGTAGTCAAGTCAAACAAGTTGATGCTTATTTCATTTATTTATTTTACAGCCTGCTTTATATTAACAAAAATTTGCACTGAGGAACAAAAAATAAAATGTCTAACCATCTTATGATATATTACACCAAGCACAAATTTCACTGCTATGTACTAACTTTTATAAACATTAAAAAGGTGTGTGGCCATTCTTGGGAATCAAACCAGGATGATGTTGTTTGTATAAAAAAGAATGACAAAAATTGTAAAATTAAGGTATATTGGTTTATAAACATTTTAATCATATCATGAACATTGAAACTTATAATTTGCTACTTAACACTCATTGATAAGTTATATAATGTGTGTTGTTATTGTTTGAAAGCTAGTTTAGCCTATAATTTTTAAATTTATTAACCATATAATTTTTAAATTTATTAACCATCATTAAGTTTGAAATTTAAATTGCATATTTAAATATTAGATTAAAGTTTATATTTATAATACTTGGATTTATTTTGATAATTATTTATAAGTTGTAATTATTTATTAATATATAGGGTATATGAGCACAGACTTTCACATGAACCACCACTCTCCACTCTATCTCATAACACTGATACACTTGAACACATATATGTCTAAAAGATAAATAATCACCAATATATGTATTTCATGCTAAACTAGCAATCATCAGTTGGTCCAAATTATCATCTCCCCACTTATATGTAATAAGTGCTCAGACATATATTAAGATAGCCAATTCTCATACTTTAATGGATAGACTTCAATCCACTCCACACTCCAACTCTTCAACCATCCATCCAATTGAAAATCTGATGATGGAATGCTCAAAGGCCACCCTGAGGCTGAGATTTTCATCACACCCATGTTTACCTAAAGTCAATCTGACCCCTCATGTACAGGACATAATCCATTTAATACATATACAAGGGATGGGCAAACATCTCTACTATGTAATAACTGAAATACAGGTTTATTATATACCTGTATCAATATATGTAATATATAGGGTATATGAGCACAGACTTTCACATGACCCACCACTCTCCACTCTATCTCATAACACTGATACACTTGAACACATATATGTCAAAAAGATAAATAATCACCAAATACCTATTTTATGCTAAACCAGCAATCATCAGTTGGTCCAGATTATCATCTCCACACATATATGCAATAAGTGCCCAGATGTATATTAAGATGGCCAATTCTCATACTTTAATGGACAGGCTTCAATCCACTTCCACACTCCAACTCTTTAACCATCCATCCAATTGAAAATCTGATAATGGAACTCTCAAAGGCCACCCTGAGGCTGAGATTTTTATCATTAAGTGCACAGGAAATATATGTAAATACTTTAGAGACAGGTGAGCTTATATCATATGTGCCTTAATGTTTATAATAGTCAAACAATATCTTTATTTGCCGATAGAGGGACCTCTCAAACCTCAACACAAGATAGTGACTTTTATAAAGATAAGAGAGGCTGTTTTATTTTTAACCTATTTCCACTTATATAGACCAATCTAAAGCATCTTGATTTAGGATCATGAAGCTATTATTCTCTTCACTGTTTAAGTCCACTATTTCCTTTACAAATTAACTTCATGAAATCTTGCGATTTATAATGAGTTAATATTACTATTTTTATACTGGAAATATGTAAACTACTGTTAAGTTGTAATTATTTATTAAGTGCACAGAAAGTATATGTAAATACTTTAGATACAGGTTTTAACCTATATCATATGCACCTTGAATGTTTATAATAGTCAAACAATACCTTTATTTGATGATAGAGAGACCTCTCAAATCTCGACACAAGATAGCGACTTTTATAAAGATAGGATGGCCACTCTTATCTTTGTAAGTCATTATCTTGTGTCAAGGTTTGAGAGGTCCTTTTATCAGCAAATAAAGATATTGTTTGACTATTATAAACATTCAAGGTGCATATGATGTAGATTAAGCCTGTCTCTAAAGTATTTATAATTATTTATAGTAACATGCTAAAATATATTTCTATAAATTACTAATTACATAATTAAATTTATAAACACATTCTACTCTGTGTGGTTTGGTGCAGAGATAGAGTGCCATATTCTGGTACTTAAAATCAACAGATTGTTCCCATTTTTGTCATCCATGGCATTCAAATGTCTATCAACTCATGAACAATATAGCCATGTGGGAAATCTTACAATGCAATTTAATTTAAAATATATGCATTAAGTTATCAAGAAAAATAATTAGAAAAAAAAACAATTATAAAAAAAAAACATTTCAGTAATAATTTAAGGAAGTGGAAACAATAACATGGTCAAGTACATGTTGAGTGCACATTGAGTGAAAAAAAGAAAACGTAGCCACCTAAGAAATGATTTATATATGAAAATGTTATAATATCTATGAGTGTCTATTTTTTATTATTCAGTCCTTTTAAACTATTAAAATTGTGGATGATATAATCATGGATATAGAGCAGAGGTTTTCAACATGGGGTATCCATACTCCCAGGAGACGTGGGAAATTTGTCCATAGGGTAAGCAGATAAATAAGTATATTGTTCTATTAATATATTACAAATATAGTTATGCTATTAACATTTCCAGGCTATTTCATGTTGGTACTGCTTATCAGCCACACCAGAAACATTTCACGTCTCTTTTTGGACATGGACACAGTAAGATTACATGAACTTTTTGCTTGATGCAGGGTCCGATAGCTCAAAGTGTCCAGTTAAGATTCATAATAGCTAGTGAAATTTCCAGATTGGCATCCCCTTGAGGTTTGCTTCCATAGAAACTGTATTTCCTGCACATATACATGACATACTTCATGATAAACTATCCAATAATAAATAAAGCCAAGAGGAGATAGAGACCAAAAATATTGGGAATCTCTGATATAGAGGGACTACTGTACATAATTACTTAAAAATTTTTAAAGCAAAACTGTATGGAATAACTAATTATTCTAACTACTATAGATGACCACATTTAATTCTTTTTGAATCATGATATTTGTTTGCTCTATGTCTTCATTACATATTTTGAAACCAACCTGAAACTTTTATATCTGAGCACATTTTAGTTAACAAAAAATACATAAAAAGTCATCTGATATCAAGTTTATATAACTATGCAAAAAATTTAGCTATTCTAACTACTATAGATGACCACATTTAATTCTTTTTGAATCATGATATTTGTTTGCTCTATGTCTTCATTACATATTTTGAAACCAACCTGAAACTTTTATATCTGAGCACATTTTAGTTAACAAAAAATACATAAAAAGTCATCTGATATCAAGTTTATATAACTATGCAAAAAATTTAGCTTGAGTTTAGCTTGCGTTTAAAATGTTATATTCCTAAAATTTCATATATAACCATAATACAATATATAATGATAATAAATACAACAGGTAAAATGTATATTAGATATCTTAGACTGACAATAGATGAAAATATCTTGGAAATATGTTATTAGCATTCTAGTTAATAAATTTAGATACTTTACTCAAATGTTTTCCAAAATCAATAATGTTTCTATTTAAATATTTTTTTACTATATGTAAATTTTTGTTAAATCTCTATTAAGATATGACATAACAGTATATATTTCTTGAATATATAATTACAAAAAAAAGAACATTTTCAAAAAATGTTTTGTAAGACAATTTGAAATGTGTCATAGAAAACAATCATACATAGTTGCAAAATTTTATAATAAATATGTTACTACAATAAGAAATCAGTTTGTTCCTAAATGGTTTAACAATTTCTTTATTGAATTAAAAAAACTTACAATATTATTGGGAAATGATAAATAAATAACTTGCATATTTAACTGGACAGAGAGTAACTGAAGCTTCTAATGAGTTATATCATGTTTGCAATCCTACCACAACCATTCATTTCCCCAGAAGTCAGTCTAACCTCTCACTCCATAGATACATTAGAACACACACTTTATCAAGCAAACCATATAGCACATGATACAATTCTACTTCATATGTGCATTATTTCTAGAGAAACCTCAAACTTATTTATTTTTACAAATATATATATATATATATATATATATATATATATTAAATGGCTGCAGAAAGGAGTTTGCTATTAACTGAAAGGAGACCCTTTGATTCCTCTTGGAGGTTTAAAAGGAACCGAGCAGGGCAAATTCCTAATGTCCACTCCATGCGTTCTTGTCGTTGCAGCTGTTATTACTATGTGATTATTCATATAGTATACGAACATGGATGGGCTGCTCACCAACATGCATTAGCCAGCATGGTGAGTTTATTGGCTTTTTACCTCCGAGTTTAAGAATATTTTTCCAATATATACAATCATGACGACAAAACTAAATCATGGTCCTCATTCCCAGGAGGCTGTAAAGCTACCAGCTAAGACTGTGATTGGTGACTGAAGGCAGAGAGTGCTAAGAATTCACTGATTATAGATCCAGGCTGCTATTTGATGATTTTTTTATTTAGGTACTTATAACTACAGATCATTTTCAAGTGAAGAAAGATTGCAAGAATTGGAAGAACTATCTCATATTAAATGGGACATTATTGGACTTTATGAAATTAGAAAAAAGGTAAAGAGAAAATTGATTTAAAAAATGGACATATATTTTATTATAAAGGCACAAATATTGGAAGTACAAGTGGAGTAGGATTCATTATAAATAAAAAATGGAAGAATAACGTTGTGGAGATTGATGGTGTATCGGACAGGGTGGCAAGATTAGTTTTACAACTTAATAGCAGATACCAAATGCAGATAATTCAGGTTTATGCCCCAACAAGTTCTCATAGTGATGAAGTAGTAGAAGATTTTTATATGGATGTACAAAAGGCTTTTGATCTTGTTACGGGAGACTTTAATGCTAGAATTGGTAAACAAATGAAAGACAAAAATGCTGTAGGTAATTTTGGTTATGGTAATGGAAATGAGAGAGGACATAGACTTGTGGAGTTTGCAGAAAAAGAAAAACTTTATATTATGAATTATTTTTTTTTTTGAGAAAAATGTTAAAAGGAAATGAATATGGAAGCATCCAAATGAAGGTACAGCAGAATTGGATTATATTTTGACTAACAGAAAATACATATTTCAAGATTGTAATGTTCTTAATAAATTTAACACAGGAAGTGATCATCGATTAGTAAGACGTAAGACACATGTTAATGCAAAACTAGAGAGACAAAAATTATTAAGAAAAACAATATTTACAGTTGATATTCCTAATCTTCAGAAACATTCTAATGAATTTAAATTACAACTTACAAATCGGTTTCAAGTATTAGTAGATTTTGAACATGATTCAGATTTGAATGAAATTAATAGGAAAATAACTGATACACTTTTAAACACTGTAACAAAGATAGCTGGTAGGAAAAAGCAGCAATTGACCAATAAAATTTCTAGTGAGACTAGAGAATTTATGAAAAAAAGAAGGAATATGAAGATATACAAAAATGATGCATTAAAAAGGATTGAATATCTTGAATTTTGTAAAATGGTGTGGAAAAGAGTTGAAAATGATATAAGAAAGTATAATTGTGAACTAGCAAGGAAAGCTGTAGAAGAGAATAAAAGTCTAAAGAGTGTAAAACAACATTTTGGTATTGGTAGGAAATTTATATCTGCAATAAGAAAAAAAGATGGCATTATTACTAAAAAGAGAGATGACTTCATGAAATGTGTAAAAGACTTCTATCAAGAATTATATAGTAATAAAGAACAAGTATCTCCTATACCTATTAGATCTTCTGAATTGCCCAGAATTTTGAATGAGGAAGTGAGACATGCAATTAAATTTATGAAGAAAGGGAAGGCTCCAGGTAATGATGGAATTATAATTGATATATTAAAAAAAGCAGGTGAAGAAATAGATTTTTTTTAGCAAAGTTATATTCCAAATGTCTAAATGATAAAGATGTACCAGATGATTGGAGGAATGCAGTATTAATATTAATATTTTAAAAAGGTGATAAAGAAGATATTAAAAATTACAGACCTATCAGTCTTTTATCAGTTTTATACCAAAATTTTACTAAGATAATTACAACTCGTTTACAGAGAACACTGGACTTCCACCAACCAAGAGAACAAGCTGGATTTAAAAGTGGTTTTAGTACAGTAGATCATATCCAGGTATTGAGAGAAGTTATAGAAAGGACAAATGAATATGAGTTGCCATTATGCTTAGGATTTGTAGATTATGAAAAGGCATTTGATTCTATAAACATTTCTTCAGTGATTAAAGCATTGGATCATCAAGGTATAGATCCAGGATATTGTCATATTTTAAAGCATATTTATAAAAATGCAACAGCAACAATTAGATTACATAATGATAGTAGGAAAGTCAACATTGAGAAGGGTGTAAGACAGGGTGACTCCATATCTCCAAAACTTTTTACAGCAGTGCTACAAGAAGTATTTTGTGGATTAAAATGGGAAGCTAAAGGAGTGAAAGTAAATGGAGATTATTTAAGTCATTTAGATTTTGCAGATGATATAGTTGTTTTTGCAAATAATGCTTTAGAGTTTCAGGAAATGTTGCAGGAGTTATCAGATGAAAGTAGGAAAGTAGGACTAAAGATAAATGTTAAAAAGACTAAAGTAATGTTTAATAGATTTTCTCAAAATATGAAAATAAAGATTGATTATGATGAATTAGAAGAAGCTAACAGTTACAAATACCTTGGTCAGATTATTAATACAGATGGAAACATAATGGATGAAATTAATCATAGAATTAAACTTGGTTGGAGTGCATTTGGTAGAAATAACTTGATACTAAAAGGAAATATGCCTATATGTTTGAAAAGGAAGGTGTTTAATAAATGTGTTTTGCCAGTTCTTACTTATGGATCTGAGACTTGGACACTTAATAGAAGAGCAATGCAGAGACTTCAAACCACTCAAAGAAGTATGGAGAGATGCATGTTGGGAGTAACAAGAAGAGATTGAAAATGCAATGTATGGGTAAGAGAACAAACAGGTGTTACTGATCTCATTAAAAAAATTAAAAGACTGAAGTGGAGTTGGGCTGGGCATATTGCTAGAAGAGATGATAATAGATGGACAATTGAAATTTTAAACTGGATTCCAAGATATTGTAAAAGACCCAGAAAGAGACCACATGTGAGATGGATGGATGAAATAAGAAAGTGTGCAGGGGTGATGTGGAGAAGAGAAGCTAAAGATCGGAAAAAATGGATTGAACTTGGAGAGACCTTCATCCTGCAGTGGATTGATAATGGTTGATGATGATATTATTAAATACAATTCCATCACACATTAGTGAAACAAATGATCAAAGACATGTGAAAAAGATAAATAATTCCCAAGATGCCCATTTTCTGCTGAATCATAACTTATCAGTTAGTTCATATCACAATTTCTTATGCATATCTTCATCAATTTTAGATATACATATATAGAAAACAAATTATCATAGCGCAATTGATAGATTTCAAATTTTCTGCAGTACAACATTGATACAAATCACTTCATTTATCAAACTAGATATTATTCTTAGTCCAAATATATGTTTTTTTCCACATACTGTTACCTTTTTACCACTGCAGGTACATTATCCATTAAATAAGGCTTTAAAAAACATATATATATATATTTGGATTAGGGATAAAATCTAGTTCGATAAATGATTAAAAACTGTTATTACTATATTTCTATAAAATGACTTGCATCAATGTTGCACTGCAGAACATTTGAAATTTGTTAATTAAACTAAAGTAATTTACTATTTATAGATATATTAAACAAATGATGGAGATATGTGCGAGAAATTGTTATTTGAGTCAACTGATGAGTGCTGGTTAAGCAGGAAATGCACGTCTTGGGGATTATTTATTATTTTCACATGTCTTTGATATGTTTCAGTAATGTGTGATGGAATTGTATTTAATAATAATAATAAAAATATTTTAAAAAAATAGGTTTGGGGATTCTCTAAAAATTATATATATATATATGAAGTGGAATTGTAACATATGCTATATGGATTACTTGACAAAGTATTTGTTTCTAATGTACCTATGGTGTGAGAAATTGGTCTTACTTCAGGGTTGATGGATGGTTGTGACAGGTTTGCAAACTTGATATAACTCATTGAAAGCTTTGGTTACTTCCTCTTTTGTAACATTATAGGAAAGTAAAAAAATCAAATTAATAAACATAAAAAAAAAAAGAATGAAAAAAAGGTAACTTAAAATATCAATAATATATGCCGATATATACTTGGAATATTGGAATATACTTGAATGTATACTTGGACATATTGCTAGAAGAGATGATAATAGATGGACAATTGAAATCTTAAACTGAATTCCAAGAGATTGTAAAAGACCCAGAAAAAGACCACATGTGAGATGGATGGATGAAATAAAAAAGTGTTCAGGGATGATGTGGAAAAGAGAAAATAAAGATTGGAAAAGATGGATTGAACTTGGAGAGACATTCATCCTGCAATGGATTGATAATGATTGATGATGATACTTGAAATATAATCAATATTTTTATTATGTATAATTAATGTATGTAATTATACACAATATAATTATCTTTTTATTATTAAGTTATTGAAATTATTTAAATTATTTATAATAACCTTTCCTATTCAAAAATACAATTAGAATTTAGTAATATAAAAAATTAAGTTGTGTGTAAATACATTTCACTTGACTAAATAAATAAATATGTTTTAAAAAAATACAAATTAGCTTCAAGAATATAAAGGAGTAAAAGGTGTTTGATAGATGTATGAAGGCATTCGTTCCACATTTGAATGCTAATTCTCACTCATGAAGCCCAAATTCATAAATTAATAATTACAGTAGATTAGTAGGATGAAAAAAATATTATTATTTGATTATTGACATGTCCTTAAATCAAAAGTTACTTGTTAACTTAAAAATATACAATGGAAAAGTAAAGTATTGCTAATCAAGTAGTGTTCTGTCATATATGAAGTTTCCATTACAAAATCAAAAGCAATCATGTAAAAGTATAAATAAACATACATATATAATTTTATGTGAACCATAACTAGCATGCACTTTTTATTGACTTAATGCACATTTTTTAGTGAATAAATAATCTTTACTAATGTATTTTTTAATATTATAAAAATGTATTTAGGATTATAATTATATTATTATTTCACTTACTTCATCTATATCTTCACAATGTGAACCATTGCCTGTATATCCTGGTGGGCAAGGGCCACAGCGATAGCCAGGTGCAGAGCTTATTTCAACACACTGAACTCCTGCCCAGCAAGGATTGCTACTGCATATATTAGAATGGCGTCTACAACGTATTCCATCTCCTGTAAATCCTGGAGGACATGGACCACACTTAAATCCTGTTTCAGTATCAGTACATCTCACACCTGCAATATATATATATATAAGGAGGCATTAATCAATTCTAAAATTTTAAAATTTTAAATATTACACTTTTAGTTTTAATACCTAAATAAATATTAATTAAAAAAAACATCTCAAAAAATATTTAAAAATTAACTGATCTCTTATCAAATGTTTTGTAAATGGTAATTGGTGTGATCCATATGTCTCATCTCGCTCTACAAGATATCTAACAAAAGATCAATTAATTTTTAAATATATCAGTCATATCAATGGAACGATAATCTTGGTAAGCAATATATATATATATAATTATAAGGGACTTGAACACAGAATCTCAAGCTCCCTTCAGTTATCTGCTCTATCTCATACAGCCAATACACATTTCCATTACACATGTGAAAAGATAAATGATCAATATACATATTTTATGCTGAAACAGCACTCATCAGTTGATCCAGATCATCATCTCCCACACACACATATATATATAATCAGTGCTCTATTTATATTAAGACAGCAAACATGCAAACTTTAATGGATCAGTTTCAGTCTACTCTTCCCTCCAACTCTTCAGCCATCCATACTATTGAAAATCTGATAATGGAATGCCCAAATCTCTTGTTGATTGTAATGTTATTGTCATGACCATATGGACTTTATGTCACTCTGACCCCTTATGTATAGACTTTATCCATTTAAATACATATAATATAAAGATAGTCCATTTAAATATATATAATATAATGATGGTCTGAGCCATATGCCTCGTCTTGATCTAAAAGGCATTTGACAAAAGCTAAATTAGTTTTTAAATAGATCTGTCATATCAGTAGGATGATAGTCTTAGCAAGCATCAAACAAATAAAACACTATTTTATCATTAAAAAAATTAGACAAAAATGCTATTGGCTCTCTGATTTATCACATGTTCATATTGCACAATGAATCAAGGCTCATCAATCTCTTTTTTATGTCTTTGTTTTTTTCACAATTCACTTAATACTTCCAGCATCAAAACCATGATCATGATTATGGTGTGAACAATTTGAAAGTATACTTGATTATTTAAAATTAATTTTATACATCATTCTCTGTTACAGCATCTTTATATTACTTATAATATTGGTGGAGATTCAACCTATTACATATGTATACTCACAAACACTTAGTAAAATCTGAATGAATGACATCCATTATTTTGTTGCTACATTACATAATGTATATACATTTCAGAAATAATCTTTAGCATCTGCCTTGCAATGACAATCATCTATCAAAATATAATCACTTGCCAATTAATATCAGCAGTAAATCAACCCATTTGATGTTAAAGCATAAATAGTTGATGCCATGGTCATTGACTGTACACCAGTCTATTCCAAAATGGCTATACATTGATTGATATAGAATCAGAGACACATTGTGTTAATTAAAACTTGACCAAAAAAGTTTTAAGTTAAAATATTTTAATATGAAGTTCTAGATGAGTTTTAAAATGTGATATGATAAGGTGGTGGTATTTTCAAAACTATTAAAAATTTTATAAATACATGTCATGTGATGTTCAAGCACCCAAATGAGCGATTAAAAAGGACAATTCAATTTAATAACCAAATAGATAATTGAACTAAGCCTCAATCATTAAACTCAACTGCACAAGAAATTCAAAGACAATTCTATTATTACAAATTTTAAAAACAAATAGGTAAAGAAAAATCTACAAATGATTATCAAGAAATATCAGCTATTGAAAAGAATGCACTTTTAAATATTTTGTTCATTAAGATTGTTTATTTTTATAAACAAGTAATTCCAAATACTATACTTGTTTAAAGAATCAAAAACACTACAAATGTTTTTGTTATCAACCAATAGAAAGAAAATGTTATGAGAAAAGGTTTGATTTAAACTGATTTTATCAGTTCGTCCTGCACTGTTTGAAAAGTCACTTTGAAAGTTTATTTATATTATATAGTTCATTCTTGATGATATGAAAAAAATCTTATTATTAGTGATAGAAAGTCTAAGACCATCATAATAAAATTGAATGTTAAACAGGATTGTATTTTTATGACACTAATTTTGGAACAGTTTGTAAGCAGCTTCGAGATTCAATCATCAAAGATATTATGTAAATTGTTGGTGAAGTTTTTTAATTTGAACTAATTACAGAGACAATTTTTTTAAGCCTAGATTTTCAGTTTTCTGGTGATTGCATTATTCACCTGAATTCACTGAATGAACTACAAAATAATTTAGTTTAGAAATTAATGTTAAAAAAAAATTCAGATATTTCATCAGTCAGTGGTGAAAGAAAAAGTTTCAAGACTTTTTGCTTTGATAATTATCAGCTTGAGAGTACGAATCCATTAAAATATTTAGTAGAGTTTTAGTATAAATGCATCTTAGATGATGGAATATACCAATGCATTTAACAACTTGAAAGATAAATTTCTTATTGTGCACAACCAAAAAAATCACATGACTAGAGCTTATGTAATGTTTTTCAAGAGCTGATTACATTGTTATACTTCTGCCACCTGTCGCAAGCTCAAGTAATCAATAGATGCTAGATGGTAGAGCTCAGTAAATCCCTAATTAAAGCTGATTTTTCTATATTCCCAGTACTAGTTTCTAGTTTATAAGTTTTATATGTGAAAAGTTTTGGATCTGTATCTAGTGTATCTGGAATTTTTGGATCTAATGCATCTTTTATTTAGCAGCCATCTTGTTTTTATTTTTTGTTGTAATATTAAGCTACTAGCCTGAAATTAAAAAAAACCATCTTATTGCCAATTCTTCTGTATAGTTATAGACATATTATATCAGTTTAGTAATTATACATGTTGATGTCTTCAGTTTTATTAGTAACTATATATATCTCACTTCTTTAGCAAGGACTGATATAAAAAAAACAAAAAACATCACATAATCCAAGCTTACACAATGCTTTTACAGATCAAATTATTTTTTTATTTCAGTAATGCTATCTAATATAGTCTTTAGTAATTAATATACATTAGATTATGTTTTATAGCTGCCCTAATCATTCCTAGATGAGTTTTCAGCTGGTGTTTTCATCAAGAGAAGTTCAATATTACATTAGTGATGTAATTATTATCAATAAGATTCTTAGATGCAGTCAACAAATATCATCTTCTGGTGATCATTTTTTATAGATCTATTTTCTGCTTAGTTTTTTAAAAAATTTCTCAACATATTCATAAATGTGAAGATGATGATACTATCAACCTCACAATATCTTTAATATTTTTACTATCAATGAGAATAATATTCATTAAGGCTGTAGCCTCAAGCACATGCGTATAAAATGCGATAGTAGGGACCTCTACAGGTCTTAAAACCACTACTATCGCATTTTATACGCATGTGCTTGAGGCTACAGCCTTAATGAATATTATTTACGTAATCAATGTGTGTTTAAATAAATTTATAATATCAATCAGAGTATAATTATTCCAATTGAATTAATCATATGGGTTTGGTTATTATACCAGATTTATTGTTATTGAGGTATGACCTGACCCCCAATCAATGCAATTTTTAAAATATTGTACTTTCAAACCTAAATTCTTATCAATGCAATAATCAATAAATGCCAAAATGGCTATTATGTAGACCAGGATAAACTCATAAGAAAACTAGTCAATTTAGAATTTACTGCTTAAAAAGTATTTTTGATTACATAAAATTCTTTATTTTTTTTACTTTACTCAATATCTCAAAAAATTGTGGAAGAAAAATATACCCAGTAGAAGATTGATGAATATAAAAAAACATAAACTAAAACATCTATTAATGTTTTATTATAAGGGTGATTATGTTGCTTAAGATATTATTTCATATTAATCTTTGTTTCACTTATATATACAGTACCACAACCAGGTTAATGACATAAAATAGAATACACTACATTGCTCCTATTATCAATATTAGTACAAAATGTTTATTATTTAACATTTTATTGATATTAGGTGGAATTATCCAAGAAATATAAAAGTCCTGTGTAGCAAATACCTTAATAGCTGCACTTTAATCAGATAGGATAAAAGCCAGAGACATCCACATTTCTTAAGCAACATAATCACACTTATAATAAAGCATTAATAGAAGATTTGGTTTATTCTGATTTTTATATTCATGAATCTTCTACCATGCATATTTTTCATCCACAATCTTTTAAGATATTAATGCATAAAATGCAGGATAAAAAGTTTAAAATTAAAAAATCTTATATAATCAAAAATACTTCTTATGTGTAGATTCTAAATTGGCTAGTTTTCTTCTTAGTTCATTTTGGTCTAAATAAAATTAATTTTGACATTTATCTATTAGTTTTTCTATACAATTTATTGCCCTTAATAAAGACTAAATTTATTATAATATTATTTTGCCAATTTTACCATTTTTTATTGAGAAAACTGTACTGAATAACCTTTAAAACTTTTTTATAACTAATAAATCAATAATATTTAAATTTAAATTTATAACAATAAGACAAGATCCTGCCTTTCAAGATGCTGATTGGTTGTTTCTTGTTCTCTATTCAATGGAGCTCCTGTTAACAATTTTGATAGTTCTAATATCTTCATTGTGATTTTTAAAATGAAAACAAATGTTTTAGAACTTTTTTTTACATTTCTTTCACAAAATATTTGTGAAATATTAATTATTTCGAAAGTGTGATATAGATTTTAATAGAAAATATTTACTTTTGCATTCATTTGCAATGTATAATTGAATGACAAACATATGCTTTATGTTTGCTGCTATAGATTATTTTCATCAACTATAAATAAAAATTAATTTGATGAATTATTAATTTGCACTTTAGAAAAGATTTTTAATCAAAAGAAATAAGATTAACCAGTAACATTAAATGTCAATATCATATTTCAAAATCTTTTTTTAATTTACACTAAAAAAAAACTTTGTAATGCAAACTATATTTGTATATATGAAAAATACAAACATTAACAGATACGATTAATTAAATAATTAAAACCAGTCAACACTTAGACAATCCCAATATCAATAACAATCAAGAATTTCATACTGTTGCCAAGACAGTTTGTAATATTATAATTTGACTACTTATTAGTTTACATTCAGACTATATATTTACCTGTTTAAAGAGGTTTATTTAAACTTCTTTGTATTAATAATTTCATTCTCTGTGGTCAAGTTGCAAGCTTTAGTGTCTATATAAGTATATTACATTATTAATAAAGGTAGGATTTCACCTTTATTGTTAAATGGATATTACCTTCATGTTTGAAATTTTTGATTGTTATTCATATTGGAATTTTCTAAGAGTTGATTGGTTTTTAATGATTATTTGCAAACCCATTTAGGCTTGAACATAATTACACTTATTATTTAAGTAATACTTTGGATGCAATTTGAAATTTATAATTGCAGTTTGTAATGTAACAATTAACTGCTTATTAGTCTACATTCAGAATAGGTTATATTTACCTTAAAGAGGGTTCGAACTCAGACTTTCACATGACCCACCACTCTCAGTGCCATCTCATATTACTGACCCACCATGTTGTGTGTGATCTGGTGGGTCAGCAATATGAGATGGCACTGAGAGTGGTGGGTCGTGTGAAAGTCTGAGTTCGAAACCCACATATATTACATATATGAATGCAGGTTTAAGCCTGTACAATATATTAACTTAAAGAGATTTGTTTAAACTTCTTTGTATCAATAATTTCAATCTCTGTGGTTAAGTTGCAATCTTTAGTATCTATGTTAAGTATATTAGACTATTAATAAAGGTGGGATTCTACTTATTGTTAAAAGAAGGTTGCCTTGACAACAGTTTAAAATTCTTGATTGTTATTGATATTGGGATTGTCTAAGTGTTGACTGATCTTTAATGATTACTTGCAAACCCACTTAGCCTTGAACATTATTACGCTTATTATTAATTCAATGCATTTCTTTGTGCCATTAACTTTCATCACAGGAGGTCTAATACAAATATTTTAACATCTTATTTCTGTTGATGATGTTATATTTC
Organism: Epiperipatus broadwayi; assembly: GCA_028023455.1. Classification (NCBI taxonomy): domain Eukaryota; kingdom Metazoa; phylum Onychophora; class Udeonychophora; order Euonychophora; family Peripatidae; genus Epiperipatus; species Epiperipatus broadwayi. The sequence continues at coordinate 7,759,891 of JAQFVV010012405.1, forward strand.
CCATAGTATTACAAATATTAATATCCTCTGTGTAGAATCACATGGCAATTTCAACTTTAAGTGGGTTTTACAGTCTTGGAAAGATATCCCTGAAGAAATTTATCAATAAAATCTTTCTTTAAAATGTTGCATTGCTAATGATTTAAATGGCACTGAAGATGATGTACGCTGGTGGAATAGTCAAGATGAAAATTCAAGTTCTGAAGTGAAGATATAGAAAGTGAAAGTATGTCTGAAGAAGATTCATAATAAATTAGGTAAACTTATTGTATTTATATTCCTATTTAAGAAAATAAAAATGTTTTTTTAATTTTTCCATAAAATCATCTAAAAAATTTTCTTCTAATTTTCCAAGTTTAAAATCCTATTGCATTTTAAATTCAGGGATGTCTTATATTCAAAGCAATATGGTAATAAATCAAATATACAAATACAAAATGAACATATTATCCAACATTAAAAATTTAATAATCATGGTTTTCCTACTAAGGCAATCCTTTCAAGAATAAACAATAACATAAAAAACATATATATTACAATAATTGCCCACAATTCAAACTAACATTCCAATTATCTTTGATATTAAAAGAAATTTTAAACAAATTAATAGTTTCAGCTTAATACTATTTAGTTTAAGAAGTATCTTTAATTTTTCTCTCATTTTCATTCTTTTCAAAGAAAACACTTTATTCTACTCAAATATAATCTTATGGGTGTATTTATTTCATGGATACATAAAACAGAATTAAGATACTTTTTATTTACTCTACTTTTATGATCTTATTTTTTTTTACATTTAAAGTTCTATTCTGATCTATACATAATTTCTTACAAAAATGAAGAATGATGTAAACAATGCCAGGAATGATATTCTGATCATTTTTGTAATAAATTATTTAAAGTAATACCTTTCCTTCATGCTATTTTCTTATTGCCAAGTATATTATACTTACTACTTAAAATATTATAAGAAAACAAATATATTTAAGCATTAGCTTACATATATCTTGGATAGATTACACATACCTGAGTATTTAATAAATTAGGCATAATAGTCTCATATACAATTGACTTAATAGAATTTAGTCCTTGGCACATACGATTTAAAAGTTATGCTAAATATAAATAAAATTTCAACGCTTTTTTCACTCTTGAAAATTTCTAATTTTAATATTATAGGTCACAATGCTTTAGAGCTGCAGGAAATGTTGCAGGAGTTAGCAGATGAAAGTAGAAAAGTAGGACTAAAGATAAATGTTAAAAAGACTAAAGTAATATTTAATCGATTTGCTCAAAATATGAAAATAAAGATTGATTATGAAGAATTAGAAGAAGTTAACAGTTACAAATACCTTGGTCAGATTATTAATACAGATGGAAACATAATGGAGGAAATTAATCATAGAATTAAACTTGGTTGAGTGCTTTTGGTAGAAATAACTTGATACTAAAAGGAAATATGTCTATGTGTTTGAAAAGGATGGTTTTTAACAAATGTGTTTTACCAGTTCTTACTTATGGATCTGAGACTTGGACACTTAATATAAGAGCAATATAGAGACTTCAGACCACTCAAAGGAGTATGGAGAGATGTATGTTGAGAGTAACAAGAAGAGATCGAAAACGCAATGTATGGGTAAAACAACAAACAGGTGTTACTGACCTTATTGAAAAAATTAAAAGATTGAAATGGAGTTGGGCTGGACATATTGCTAGAAGAGATGATAATAGATGGACAATTGAAATTTTAAACTGGATTCCAAGAGATTGTAAAAGACCCAGAAAGAGACCACATGTGAGATGGATGGATGAAATAAGAAAATGTGCAGGGGTGTTGTGGAGAGAAGCTAAAGATCGGAGTAGATGGATTAAACTTGGAGAGACCTTCATCCTGCAGTGGATTGATAATGGTTGATGATGATGAATCTCAACGTATTGAATGGGAATATTTCCAGAAATTCCTGGAGTTTTTAGTTACAAAAAAAAAATCTGTATAGTATTAAAGTATTAAATAGATTTTTCTTTTGCATTGATATAGTTGATTTAATTACTTATTTTTTGTTTACTTTTATGTTTTCAGTACAATTAACTGATTTTGTCATATTTAAGCATGTGTTTACATATATCTTGAATTTATTGCAAATATCTCAGCAGTTGTGGTCAATAAATTATTAGATTTGCAGCTTTATAATTCATTTCTCACTAAATATTAAATTATATTAATTATTAACATTATAAAATTTAGACATTTTTTCTCTATATATATATATATATATTTTAATTCAACCACTTTTATTAGAAAAGCTAGAGGCCTTGAGTATTTGGTATTCATGTCAAAATGATTGCCAAAACTTATATTTAAAAAAAATAGATATGAAACAGGTAAAAACTCTTCATACAGTGGTACTACTCAGTGCAACCCAGAGTAATAAATGGATGCAAGAAGGTTTGCACATAAAATCCCTATCTAGTGAATAGGCTTGGTCAAGTTGTTAAAACAGACAAAAACTCTCCATACAGTAGTGGTACTCAATGCAAGCCAAAGTAATCAATGAATGCAAGAAGGTTTGCACATAAACCCCCTATCTAGAGATTTTATGTGCAAACCTTCTTGCATCCATTGATCACTCTGGCTTTCACTGAGTGGGATAGGGATTTTATGTACAAACCTTCTTGCAACCATTGGTTACTCTAACTTGCACTGAGTGGCACTACTGTATGGAGAGTTTTTGCTTATTTTAATAGCTGGAGCAAACATAAGAAATGGTGATCATGTGAAGTTTAGTAATTTAAGAATAGATATGATTTGTTTGTTTTTAGAGTATGAATAAATTAACAACCAATCAATCAATTATATATATATATATATATATATATATATATATATATATATATATATATATATATGGTATTTAAATTATTAATATACTCTTAACCATATATCTCATTTGCAGATTTGTATAAATAGATACAGTTATACTGAGAAAAATTTTATATGCAATAATTATATTCTACACTGGAAATAATTATAATCAAGATTTGTGAATTTATAGCCTGATTTTTATTATATGTCAATTTATAAATTTAATCACAACATACATATGTGATTGGTTGTGAATTTCTTCATCTCAAAAAACAAATGTGCGTTTGTCCAATCAAATATAAGTTTGATCTATTATTCTGATAGAAAATCAGGTATTCCAAAGTCCTCAGTTTCCTTGAAGGTAGTTGCACCTATGATACATGTAAAGTAAGAGAGGAATCTTTGTATTTTTATATTGGACTATTTCCATCATCTAATATGTGTATTGAATGTCTTTATAAAAATTTAACTTTATACCTCTCTAAACGTTGTGCATATACTAACCTGTTTGATCTGCTATTACTAATAGTTGAATGTATTTGGAATATTTAAATAAAGTTAAATTTTTCTAAAGACATTCAATATACATATTAGATGATGGAAATAGTCCAATATAAAAATACATCAAGAACACCATCATCACAAACCTTCAGGAAAACACTAAGAGAGGAATAGTCTTAATTTTTAGAATAGAAGATGATTTATGATCCAATAAGTTCACATCTAATAAGGTGCATGCTAAAAACCTGAAAATCTGATTAGTTACATTTATTTTTAACATAGGATTCATAAGATGGCAGGCATGCTTAAATGTTAAGGCGTACAAGGATGAATCCATAAAATATATCTTTTATATCTGTTATCTGTCCAAAACATCTCATTTTAATATAAATATGCATATGTATCAGCAAATTAAAAAAAATTTTTTTTTATAATGTTCAAATTAATTAAGATGACATATATGATTCTAAGATTTTTTTAATAATTAATTATCTATAAAATTAGAACTTGATTAAGTGTTGAAAATTTACTTGAAGCAGAGGTTTCTATTAATTATTTATTTTAATATTATTCAGACATCGTTAATTGGAATTTATAGACAATTATTATGCATTCTACATATTATAACACAAGTGGATAGTTATTATAAAAGAATGGTTAACCAATGATATATTTATTTTTCCCTTAAGGGGATTCACAAGTTGATTAATATGCAGCACAGCAGTACCTAGATTCATAATTTTGCATTCCATCATCACTTTTAAAAAAAATATTGATTTAAAGCTCTAATTTATTTTATGAACTTTTTGTAAATATTCTATTTATTTTTATTAAATTTATGTATGTGTATATATATATAATACATCGAGATTAATACTTCAACACTGCTCTATTAAATAAATGAAATACACTTAATCCAAAACACAAAAGAAAACGTTTTAAAGAAAAGATCGGTCTGTCTTTACTCTTTACCCTAATTTATATATGTATAAACTAATCTTATACACTTTGAAGAGAAGACATGAAGATTTTAAATCAATCACATTACCTTATGAAAGCTATATTTCAATTTGCTTTATATTATTTTAATTGACATTGGTGACATTTTTCAATGTATAGCTTGTCAATACCAAATCAAATAAGAAACTAGGTAAATATAAACTTCCCAACAGTTAATATTATATAATACACCAAGATTAATACTCTAACACTGGTCTATTAAATAAATAAAATACTCTCAAACCAAAGAACAAGGGGAAAAATTTTAAAGAAAAGATCGGTCCTATCTTTTCTCTTTAATGCAATTTATATATAGAGGCTAATCTTAACCACTTTGAAAATTTTTATGAAAGTCAATTAAAATAATATAAAGCATTTGAAATATAGTTTTAATAAAATAATATGAGTGATTTAGTATCTTTATGCTTTCTCTTCAAAGTGCTTAAGATTAATTAGCCTTTATATATAAATTGGGGTGAAGAAAAAAGGTGAGATCAATCTTTTCTTTTAAAAAAATTATCTTATGCTTCATATACTTAACAGACCAGTATTCAGAGTATTAATCTTGATGTATTATATAATATTAACTATTGAGAAATTTATATATATATTTAATGAATATATAGCCCAACTGTTTTGTCATATATAGTGACTTTGAAAAATTAAAGATTATTATATAGTATTACAATTAGATCCAGATTGCAGACTGGCTTGTGTCTTTATCATGAGGCTTGGGATTCACATCTGGAAATAATGCTTATATATAACTTCATCATACTATTCAAGCCAAAATCCTGAAATTCTAAGTACCCTAAGATTTTAAATTATCAAACTGCTTCAGTAGAGTCATAGTGTAGATAAGTTTGGGATGTTATAATGTAATTTACATTTAAACCATCTAACTTTGTGCAATTGCAGATTAATTATTTAAATAATAATGAATAGCAGTGGAATTTTAAAATTTTAAAAATGATTATTTATTAATCTACTTTCAAAACAAGTTATATTTACTTGTGCAATGGAGTTTATTTAAACTTTTACAAATATAAAAAATTTAACCTGTGGCAGATTTTTTGTCTACATTAAGATCTTAGACCAGACTTAAAGGTGAAATCCTTCTATTTTTTAGTGATTTTATTGATAAAAGATTGTAGATTCATAGTTTAGATAAGCTTGGGCTGTTCTTATATGATTATAAATTGGTTAAAAAGCATATGTTTCAACTTAAGAAGACTGGGATTTATTTTTAAATTATTAGCATTTTAAATTTTTATTAGTTTTTACTTATGTAGCCAAATGAATAAGAAGATCACCATATTTTGGACATGTTGTGAAGGTTGACCAATTAAAAAATATATTGATGCTTGATAAAATTGAAAGCAATGCTACATAAAAAACTACAGGCACATACCTACAATATCTTCATAATTCCATAAAAAAGAACTTTTGTACATAGTTTTATGATGAATAGTTTTGACAGAAGTGCATATCAAAATGTTTCAATTTAAAATAATTTTGTTAGTTGGAATAAATAAACTTCCATATAAAAATAAGGTAATACTTAATATCTTTTTCTGGTATCAGTAAAAAACATTATCATCAGCAAGAGCAGGAGCTATTCATAAAAGAGTAAGACCACTCTAACTCCAAAAAACTGTTGGAGATAGAAAAAAAATATTAATAACAATAATAATATGCTAAGGATGAGTTTTGCAATAACTATAAAACCAATCTTTGAAACACAAATATGTTTACTTACATTATATGTTGCTTTATTGTTCTCTTATTTGACATTTTATGATGCTGTCTTAACTTATTCTGAGCAAACGTTTTTTTTCTGAAAGACTTCAAACTCTGGTGTAATACTAATTCTACACTTTCTTTTCAATAAAAACAATCTAAATTGCCTTTTCTTATAAGTCTTTGAGTTATTTTTTATAATATAAATAGGATTTGCATCCAACAAAAACCAAAGAGAGTTTACCATAAAATACATTTAAATAAATCTATTGTCATTAATGAGCTTTAAAAAAAAGTTCAAATGGAAGATGATTTACATGTATCATTATATTTGTTGATACAAACTGGTCTCTTAAGGATCCCAAGGGTGTCACATCTGGATAGGATTCTGTTGTTTGAAAAATCTACATTAGGACCAATATTCATAGCATGAAATGAGAATCCTGCTGCTGATAAATGCAATTTTAATGCATTAACATGTTCATCTCTTCTAGCACTGATGTGATGATTATTCATACCCATGTAAGAGACTTCACAAACTCTAGGTGGGATTTTTAAACTCCCTAATCCTTAAGAGGGATTGAATACTTTAGCATGGAAATTTTTTTACCATTTTTTATCAGAAATATATATATATATATTATTCTTATATTATAACAGTTCACAATATATTCAATATTGCCTGTAACTTATTTTATATAAGAATACAGATTCTAATAGTTGTAGTTTTTTTCTTCTCTTGTTTTTATACTATAGTTATTTTATTTATATCCTATTATTGTAATCAAGAACTAACAAGATACTGCTCATACTGTTTTTTCCTCTAGGTATAATTTATGTGAAAGCATAACTGATTTTATGAAGAAAAAAACACATATGACTCTATTTTTCAGGAGTTCATAAGAAGTTGGAGTGCCAGAACCACAAGCACCAGAATTGATTCTGGAATCTTCCAATCCCACTTCAGAACTGACCAAATCACATAGAGCTTTTATGAAGAGATTGTTTGTTACAGAAAAAAATGTTAATTGGGCAATGATAAGGTTAAAATTTTATGTTTGTACTTTTTTAAAAAATATACGGATAATAATAGATTTTTGTCAAGTGTTGCTAGCCGAGAGGTCAGCGCAGTCGCCTTGCAAGCAAGTAGTTGGTTGCAGACGGTTGTGGGTTCACCTCCTGGTTGATGCTATGACATATAAATAATAATAATAATAATAATAGATTTTTTAAAATTATATCCCTATGTGACCTTTAACTAAGAAAAATCAGAAAAACAATTAAGATTCTTAAAAAATAGACTATACCAACAAACAGGATATACACAATTAACTTCCATTTGGAAAATGTAGTTAAACCCATTAATTCAGGTAACTGTTGATATTTTATATTGATTTTCTCACCTAATATCACTCTTTCCCCCACTTTCATATTTTAAAAATGTCTGTTCTAGTTTATATTAGTTAAATCTTTAATCTTATTATATATGTGGTATATATGTGGTTGCTTGCACCGCCTCAAAAATATTTTTTTCTATAAAATTCTTTACCTAGTTCACAGCATGCACAATCCAGTAAAATGCCATTATGGTAATACAAATAATTATACATGATTAAAGCTGAATAACACATCATACATATATAGTATTATAATGTCAAATTTCATGTACACACTTCTTTAACACTGTTTACTTTAGATAAGTACATTAATGATTGTTATTAATCATATATTAGCAGGAGATTATCATATCATTTCCTATCTCAAATATGAACTTTAAACTCCGTTAAACATTAATATATTTGCTTTTTATTATTATTAAACATAACATATATATCATTAATTCAACTTTTTTTTTCTTCCACATATATTATCTTTACACACTATTCTTGAAAATATGAATAAAGATATCTGAAAAAGGTATCTTTCCCACAGGATGCATTTCATGCTGAACTAACATGTGACTATATTTGATTAAAAAACTATAGATATATTAATCTTTAACAGATTTTAAATTTTAAACCTGGTTAAAAGTTTGATAATCTCTAGCTTAATATATGATTAAAAATAATCATTAGTGCATTTATCTAAAGTGGATGGTATGAAAGATATAAAGACAGGAAGTTTGACATTTGTAATTCAAATTGCAATAATTTAATATAAAGATTAAACAAATGATGATTGTATAACAGATTGTAAGTTGGCCTACTGAAGAGCACTGCTTCAGAATAAAATGCATCTTGGAGGTCACTTACTTTTTTTCAGAATGTTTCATGCATGTGTAATGGAAAATTTTTTTAAATATAAGTATATTAGAATGGTCTCATAATGCCTACAATATTGGATAGCTTACTCTTAGCCAATCCAACTAACTTCCTAACACTGTCAGTAAATGAATATCTAGCTATCCTTAGCTAGAGATTAAATAAGCTACCACTCAATTTTTAGCAAGCAGAAATTGATAAGCCTGATAAATATTTACTGGGTTTTTTTTTATTGTTTCTCTCTGAGAGATTATTGCAAGTTCTTTGCTATGATGTGAATTATTTATTTAAAAAGTTGTTTATCTTTACTTATATTATAGATATAAGATTAAGGATGTGTTGTAAAAAAAAAAGTCAGTGTTATTTCTACTTAACTAACAAATCTCGATCACATGTTATCTATTATTTCCCATTATATGAGTCTAAGATTCAATAAACATTTTATGATCTTCTATTAATTCACTTTTTTTTATGTATTGTTTTTGGGTGTAATAAAAGAAACATAAAAAGAGTGAATTGTACTCCTTTTTGCACTTTTTATTTTTAAAAAGCCTTTTATTATCGTTATTATTCCTCGCAATTTTAACTATCTAGTTGTCTTTTTATAAATCCAATATATATTTTAATTAAGGAAAAAAAATGTTTAAACTCCAAAAAAAGATGGCTAGACAGTGGAAACTATAAGAACAAGAACAATAATAAAATGTTTTTCTAATAAAAAAAAATGTATATGCGACAAAAGGGGGGGGGGGGGATTATTCAATAATCATTATATTGCAAATTAATGTTAAAATCATTCACTCTTTGCATTTAATATAAAAATATTTTGCCAAAAAAAATATTTTATTTTGGTTTAAAAATAATTTTATTGACTAATGTTAAAGTATAATAGATATAAGTTAGAAAAAGATAGAATAAAAAATTTGTCTGATATTAATACAATATTTATATAAAACAAGTAAAAAAATATTCTATGATTGTATATAAAAAAAAAATCCTTTTAAATGAATAATTTATATATATTTTTTTTAAAAATCAGTTTAAAAATATCCTAATCATTAAAAACAAATATGAATTATTATTTCGTATTATACAATTTTTGAGAATTATCTGGCAGAATCTATAAAAAAAGATATTAGAGGGGGAAAAACGCTAAGATCAGCTTTTGATTGGCAATATGCCAAAACAGTATGAAAGATTTTCCTTTCAGGTAAAAAAAAAAGATTTGCTCATACTGTGATAATAAGTAAAAATATATTCTTCCGCGTTGATGAAACAACATTTGAATCAATCATAATTTGTCAAAAATACCAAAATAGCTTTTTAAAAAAATTATAGAAAAAAATCTCATTTATTATACTAAAAGCATCTTTATGATAAAAACGATGGAATAGCTTATTACTCGGGAACTGATATAAAATTCAAACACTGGAAGTAATAATTAATGGAATGGCTCTATTTCTGGGAAGTTCGTAGGAATATTGAGCGCCGAAACTGAGAGCTGAACCGCAATCCATGGAACTTGAGCTCTGAAGTTTGCAACTCTATTATTGAACCAAACTACTCAGGGCAAAGCATTTGCATTATGAAATATAAAAGTTGTGGTTAACGGTTCGTGAGATATTGTTTGAGCACCAAAAAAAAATAGATTGTGCTTGGATTCAGGAGTCTTTAGCTCTTAAGTACACTTTTCTACCATTGAGCTAAACTATTCAGGGCTAAAGTCTCTGGTAGCAAATCTGTGGCACATATAACAATTTTGATTTGCAATAAAATTTTGGCAGGTCTGCAAACTTTAGAATAACTTTTATAAGTAGGAAAAGTATATATATTTTAAAGTATAACAAACTCAATATAAAAATTATATTTCATTCCTAGAGAATAAACTATTTCTCTTTCAAAATATTTCCTCAAAGGGTTACAGATAGTGGGAGGTTTGTGCAATTTTCAATAGACTACTTTTCAGTAATAAAATATGCACGACTAGTTAGTTAAAATTAAATTAGACTATTTACTAAGAAAAAATATTGTTAACTGAATATAATAATAATTACATTAATGCAAACACAATTAAAATAAAAAAAACCCAACAAAACCATTACATGTGTCAGTTATTTACATATATAAAAAACTAGAAATGTTGAATGATGAATATATCTAAATCTTGGCAGCAATTAACTTCATCCTATTATAGAGCAATCTACTGTAGACAGAGAGATCAATAGATCAGAGTGGTATGCTGCTATAATAATCCCATGCTCAGTTCTGAACATTAATTATGCAAGTCAGTTACTTGATCTTAAAACTTTTGCTAGAATAATATAAAAGAATGAAACATAACTGCTAGATTCATAAGCACATTAGTACTAGCTTTGAATTCTAATACTCACTGATAAAAGTAAAACTCAGAAACTGGTTTGTGGGTGGTGGTATTATAACAGCATATCATCTGATGCTCATTTATTACTCAAGTTTATGATAGATGGGTCTAGAGTAGGGAAAAAGATAACTATTTTTTGGAACACATGAGTAAGCAAATGAAAAGATAAGAAATAGAAAGATTTGAAACACTTTATTTGACAGTAAAGGCCGTAATTACAGTATTATATAGAGAAACAATGAAAAAGACTGTTGTATTGACTAGACTTGCCAATTTCCAGATGATATGGATTTGAGCAATTTTTCATCCTTGCTTTAATCTTTAGTTGAAATTACTGACTAATACTAGATGGTTATATGAAATGAGCATGCCATCTGAAAGAAAAACCCTAAGCCTGATTAGAATCTGAAAATTTTTCAAATTTAATTTGGATTCAAATACAAGCCACGACTTGTAATAAACAGACATGCTGCAATTTACCAGAGGCCCTTATATCTGTCATGTAGTTGATATTAAATGTTGTAGCTCCAGAACATTATGCAAATTAATATAAGATGATCATACCTTGAGTTAAAGTAAGACCTACTAATGCATGAATAAAACATATATACTTTTATATGACCACAAATGATGTGAAGAATTCTCAGATAAAAGATAATTCTATCTAAATTAATGTTTTAATAAATTTAATAAACAATTTAGCTTTTTAAATTAATAGATTACGAAACAACTTCTAAATTAAAAATAAAACTGATTAAAACTGCAGATTTAACATTTAAAGAAATACTTCTTGTCAAGCGTTGGTGGCCTAGCGGTTAGCATAGCTGCCTTCCAAGCAGCTGGCCCGGGTTCGCTTCCCGGTCAACGTATTTGACATACGAAAAAAAAAAAAAGAAATACTTCTTGCCTATTTATTGCAAATTAATTATTAATATATATATAAAAACCTACTACCCATTTTAATTCTTTTCTAAGCTTATTTTTTATTCAACTAAATCTTGTAAATAATATAAACTATATATATATTTATTTAGAGATTATCCAGTTAATGAATATTTCTATAGTGTAATTTTCACTACACCACTCTCACGCAAGGAAGCGGACTGGTTTCTATCCACATTTTATACTATGTAGAAGGGTGTAATCATATGACCAAAGGCTTGTGAAAAGTATAAACAATTTCCAAGATGCACATTTTGTGCTGAACCAGCACTTATCAGTTGGCCAAGATCACAATCTCTTACACATATCTTTATCATTGTTTAGTATATATATGTAGCCAATTACAATAGTTTAATTGTAATTATAAATTTATTTAACGCACATTGAACACCACATTGAATACGTAAGTAATATTTACTAAGGCAATAAACCTCAAGAATGCGCGCTTGAAAATGCGAAGGCAGGGACCTCTACAGGTCTTAACCATAAGCTGGTTAAGACCTGTGATTAAGACCTGTAGAGGTCCCTACCTTCGCATTTTCAAGCGCGCATTCTTGAGGTTTATTGCCTTAGTAAATATTAATAATTTAATTGATATGTCAAACGTATTGTCTTCACAATTTTGACATAACCCACTTAATGAAAGTATATTAATATTTTTTATTAGTCATTCATATTATTAGAGATTATCCATTTAATGAATAATATTTCTGATATGTAATTTTTACTACACGACTCTCACACAAGATGGTGTCTGGTTTCCATTCACTTTTAACATCTTACAGGAATATTTTGCTTATTTAATATAAATTTTTTCAAGGTTAATATCGCAAAAATATTTTTTAAAATATATCTAAAAAACAAACAAACATGCAAAAGAAATATGCAAATATTTTTACAATGTTAATTTATAACTTTTTACAAAAGAAAAAAACCTTTATAACTTATCTAATAAATATATTTTTTAATTCCCAATTTCACATAAACACTGGATATATTTTTGAAAGCTATTTATATCACTTAACTTTGTCTTCAAATCCTTTTTTAAAAATATTCTTTATTTTGTTTTTCAATTATATTTTTTTAAATATATTTATTACATTGAATGATCAAAATAATTCATGTAGGAGGGAATAATAAGTAATATATTTTGTTCAATAAGAATATCAAACTCTCCATACATTAGTGCCTCCAAGTGCAAGCTTTTGTAATCAATGGATGCAGGAACATTTATGCATAAAATCCCCATCTAGTGCCTACTCATCCAATATCCCCAGACTAGTTTCTAGCTTATGGCATTCAACAGTGAAAAACCACAAGCTAGAAACTAATCTGGCAGTATTGGATGAATAGGCACTAGATAGGGATTTTATGCACAAAGTTTTCTTCATCCAATGATTAAAAAGATTTGCACTTGGTGGCACTACTGTGCAGAGTTTGGTACTCTTATTAACAAAATGTGTAAGCATGTGAAATAGTGATCATATGATATTTTGTTCAAATTAACCAATTTGTTCATAGGATTTTAGGAAAGAATCAAAAGGAATGGTTTGTTAACAGCTATTGAAGGCAATATTTTTGTAGTATAATTATCATTCCAGCACTCTTATGGAAGGTAGAGACTGATTTCTATCATCATTTTACATCCTATGGAGAAGTGTAATCATAAAGATATGGCCAAAGAGATGTGAAAAAGATTATGATCCCTGACATACACATTTTGTGCTAAATCAAAACTCATCATTGATCCAAATCATAATTTCTTATACATGTTTTTATCATTTTTCAGTATATATAGATAGCTAAGTTTAATGAATGACTAATAAAAATTATTACTATTGAAGATAAATTCAATTTGGAAATCAAAAGAGAAAAAATAATATTTAAAATTGCAAATTAGCTATGTAATGTATATATTTTTTAAAAAACATTAATGTTGAAAAACAATTTATTCAAATATATTGAGATACCAAAAAAGTGGGAATTTGGCTTAATGCTTTAATAATTAATAAAGCAAGTCATATATAATGTGACATTACATTTATAAGCTTGTAGTTACAAAAATACAATACAGAGAGCATACCAATAGCCCAAACAAGCTCTTAATTAATAATTGCGAATATTCTAGCTCTCCACTCACATGAGCCATAAGCTCAAAACTAGTTGGTCTGGAGATAGGAGTGTTCTGGATAGAGATTTTAAATATTTTCTCATACCACACTTATTAATTAAGAGCTTTTTTGAGCTATTGATATGCTTTCTGTATTGCTTAATGCTTTAAATAACCTGGTCAATTATGCTTTGGAATAATTAAAAATTATCCCAATTTAGGCTGGATAAATTTAAAATTTACAAACTATGACATTTATACAAATAAAAACATTCTCCAAAAATCGCTTTTTTCATTAAAAAAAATAGAAAAAATGACAAGATTATTAACTTAGAGACTCATATATGAGGAAGTATTATTACTAGGAGTGGACATTTTGAGGCATTGTTTTTAGTTTTTGTAACTTCTTTTTCCTAACATTTTATAGATGGTTAATGAATCAGATATCAAGATACACTATGACTCAATTAGAAACAAAAACATTATCTTTTTAGATTCAGAATTTATGGTATGAAACCATCAAACATCACATGATCACCATTCTTTATCCTTACACATGATGTTTTTCACAGAGGCAAAACTCTCCATACAGTAGTGCCACTTAATGTAAGCCAGATTAATTAATGGATGCAATTCTACCCAATAGATTATGGTAACTGTGGTTATTAAAGAACCAATGACACCAAAAACTATAGATGCTGAACTGAGTTTCGATCTATACAAGCTAATGAATTTACCTTGAAAACATTATTGTGTTTTCATTTTGGACTCAAATCTTTATAGTTAGCTAAAAAAGTAAAAGGTGGCTCCTGGAGGTTTCATTACATCTTAAGATCCATATGCAGTGCTATCGGATCCAAGGCTCCTTACGGATGAAGCCACAAACTAGAAACTAGTCAGAATATTGGATGAGTAGGCACTAGATAGGGATTTTATGCACAAACCTTCCTGCATCTGTTGATTACTCTAGTTTGCACTGAGTGGTGCTACTGTATGGAGAGTTGTGAATTTATGGTATGCTTATGATTGAGCTTTTTTTGCCAGTTCATAATATGATCAACAGAATTTACTTAGTGCTCTGGCTGAAACATATAGAGATTTATTATCATCCAGTGATAGAAACAAAATTTTTAGCAACATTTAGCTAGTAGCTAATTACACTTGCTTAAGTAGAAACATAGATCTAATAGCTGAAATGCAACACAAACATGGTTATATATATAAAGATATTGTTTTACCTAATTTATTGTAGAGATTTGAGACTTGTACCTCCTACCAGCACAATATAAAGGCAGTAAAAAAGTTTTATTTATGGATACCACATAAAATTTTAAAACATAATGGCAAAATCATAAAACCAATCAATATGTTCTTCTTCTACTGCTTTACATAATATGCAAATTATTTTGTTTCATATATAAGTAGTTGCTGCTTGTCTGAACATCTGTGAAGACGTCATTTTTCTTGTAAATATATGTTGGATTATTTCCATCAAATATACAATTAATTGTTAAATATGTACAGAAAAATGAAATTTTATTTAAACTTTTCAAACACATTCAACTGTTAGTAACATCACCCAGGATACAATATTTTGAATGGTATTATTATCCTCTCTTTTTCAGGTATTGCTAGCCTGGCTAATGGTATTCTAAAGCAATCATCAGTCAAGCCAGCAAAAGTTGAAAAGAGGAGATTAATACTTCTCAAAATCTTGGGTCAGACTCCATGTGGAGATACTAACAGCTGAATGTATTTAAAAACTTTTAAGTAAAGCTTGAATTTTTTAAAGACATTTAACAATTAATTAACTTAATTAAAAACATATTGCGAATATATTACATTTTGCAATTTAAAATATTGACTTTTAGTTAAACAAGACACACTGGCAGTTTATTTCAGAATATTTATTTCATAATTGATTAGTTTTTCACTCAAATGAGACTATGAGAAGAGTTTCTTAATACTCTTTAAAAGCAATCAGAAAAATAGTATATTATTAATAATAAATATTCTTAATGTTTTGAATATAAGCTATAAAAGATATTGATTTAATAATTAATATTTTTAAAAAACATTCAAACTTTTTTATTATCTAGTGATAGATATTAAGATTCTACACTTAACAAGATAAAATGATAATAGCTGCTAGTTCTGGCCTCATACATATCAAATGGCATATCTCCTTTTAGTAATAAGTTACTTCTATCAAAAACATTTCTTCCAAAGTTATTTATATGATTAATATTATCCATTATGTTTTCATTCGTATTAATAATCTGACCAAAGGATCTGTAGTTATTAACATCTAATTCATGGATATCAATCTTTTTTTTATTTTTTTAAAGAAAATCCATTGAACATTACTTTAATCTTTTTAGCATTTGATCTTTAGTAGCGATTTTTATCTTTTATCTGATAACTTTTGCAATACTTTCTGAAGCATTAATTAAATATGCACAAACGTTTGACGACTTAAGAATAATGTATAAGTTAATAATACTAATTAGTAGGTTCACTAATGACTGGCTGGTTGAACTCAGAACAAATAGTAATTACTGAACAATTCATATATATATAGTTAAACTCTATTTCCATATTTTATTAAAAGTCCTTCTTTTAATCATCATCATCATCAACCACTATCAATCCACTGCAGGATGAAGGTCTCTCCAAGTTCAATCCATC
The DNA here is from genome assembly GCA_028023455.1 of Epiperipatus broadwayi. Taxonomy (NCBI): domain Eukaryota; kingdom Metazoa; phylum Onychophora; class Udeonychophora; order Euonychophora; family Peripatidae; genus Epiperipatus; species Epiperipatus broadwayi. The sequence continues at coordinate 7,776,375 of JAQFVV010012405.1, forward strand.
TTCTCTGATCTTTAGCTTCTCTTTTCCATATCACTCCTGCACACTTTCTTATTTCATCCATCCCTTTCACATGTGGGTCTCTTTCTGGGTCTTTTACAATCTCTTGGAATCCAGTTTAAGATTTCAATTGTCCATCTATTATCATCTTTTTAGCAATATGTCTAGCCCATTCTAGCCAAATTCCACTTCAGTCTTTTAATTTTTTCAATGAGGTCAGTAACACCTGTTTGTTCTCATACCCATATATTGTGTTTTCGATCTCTTCTTGTTATTCCCAACATGCATCTCTCCATACTTCTTTGAGTGGTCTGAAGTCTCTGTATTGCTCTTCTATTAAGTGTCCAAGTATCAGATCCATAAGTAAGAACTGGTAAAACACATTTACTAAAAACCTTCCTTTTCAAACACATAGGCATATTTTCTTTTAGTATCAAGTTATTTCTACCAAAAGCACTCCAACCAAGTTTAATTCTAGGATTAATTTCATCTATTATGTTTCCATCTGTATTAATAATCTGACCAAGGTATTTGTAACTGCTAACTTCTTCTAACTCATCATAATCAATCTTTATTTTCATACTTTGAGAAAATACATTAAACATTACTTTAGTCTTTTTAACATTTATCTTTGGTCCTACTTGCCTACTTTCATCTGATAGGCCCTGCAACTTTTCCTGTAACTCTAATAATACCTATTCATTTTGTTCAATTTCATAACTTTCTAGGTTAGTTTTCATTAGTTATTTTAGTAAGCACTTTACTCTACTCACATCTTTTAGTCAGACTAATTGGATTTGACTGCATTTCTTTTTTTATGCACTATGTGGTTAGTAACTGCACATTTTGCACTGCTCATATTAGCTGCTTTCATTCTGCTATTCTAGTTCCACTAATCTGCTTTTTCCCTCTCCTTAGAAGTTCTTCAGCCATTTTAACAACTCTTCTATTTTGCATTTTATTAGATAATTTTATAGGCAGATTAGAATATGTTGTTTTATAATCTACTTTTCTGCATATCATTATTTCTAGGGTAACACAACACTGCCTGCAGCTTTGTACATATGCACATATATGTATATCTTTATTAAATAAACAGATAAACCAATCAGTACATTGCATCCTATCAGATCACTTAATGAAGTATAAAGAGATGTATTTTAAGAGTATCAAGAAAAGATTGAAAATGAAATACCTGGTTGAGAGAACAAACAGTATTACTGACATCATTAAAAGAAATTTCTTTTAAATGAAGTTGGATTAAACATATTGCTAATGAGATGATAAAAGATAATTAGCTGAAGTTTTAAATTGGATCCCAAGAGAATTGTAAAAGATGCTATAAATAGGCTGAATATTAAATGAATAAATGAAATAAAGAATTTTGCTATGAGACATGGAGAAGGGAGGATACGGATCAGAGAAACTGGATTAAATTTAGTCAAAACATCATCCATCATCCTGTGGTGAAGTGAAAATGGTTGAAAATGGTGATGATGATATAAAGCTATTATTATGCTCAATTAGTGTAAGGGAGACCTTGACATCTTCTTGGTATAATATAAAGGCATTAAAAAATTTTCATTAAGAGACTTTATATAAGATTTTAAAACTATGATAGCAAGATTATAAACCTAATCAATAATGTCAATGGATTGGACATGTGGAACAAATGAATGGCATCATATTTTCCATAAAGGATTTTTTCATTTCAATAATAATTTATTCACAATATATATAATGATTACATCTTGATGAAAAAAATTGTACACTAACATGAAATGTTCTGTTTGTCATTTGGCTAGAATGTATTATGTGAACACGACTGTTATATTACTTATGTGGTTGGGTAAATGGAAGAAAGATAGAATGTTTTATATAAGCATAAGTTTAAAATTGCCTAATCTTCTAGGCTGAGTTGGTTGGAGTTTTGAAACAGGAAGGAGGTAGTGAGATTAATGATTAGATGTCATCGAAGGCTTTACTGGAGGCAAGGAGCTGATCACATTTTTTGACTTTGTTGAGCATTTGATAAAACAATGGTATGGCTTGTGGGACTGGAAATTCCATGAGGGTTTTGCATCTTACAATCCATATGATATAAAGGACAAAGGTGGAAAGTCTTCTTATTGAAAATGTTCCATTACGAATGGCGTTTTCAAGTGAGAGAATTATGTCAGTTCTTATGTTGGAGTTGATATGAATTTGAGTACACATTTTAAAGAGAGACAGATCCATAAAGAGTTAATTCAAAGACATTCTAAAAAAGCACAACATCATTTGTTTTCATCTGAAAGATGTGAATGAGAATTGAATATAGTGAAGAACTATAATTAGATCAGATGTTCCAATATTACAAATAATAAAGTTCACTGACTAAGAAATTAAAACAAAACACGGCATAATATTAAAGAGACTAAAAAACTTGTGTGATAAACATATTTTTAATCAAAACAGGCAAAAATCGATTATGTGATGTTTATTGGCATATTTATAATCCTGAATTGTTTTTTTTTATTACTATATTTTATTTCTATAAATATATTAAATCTTCCACATTTCCACACATTCACTTAAAAATCATATAAAGATACAAAAAAAGAATTTTTTATTACTATATTTTATTTCTATAAATATATTAAATCCTCCACATTTCTACACATTCACTTAAAAATCATATAAAGATACAATAAAAGAAAATGGCTCCCAAGATGCATTTCTTAATGAATCAAAACTCATCAGTTGGTCCAGGTGACCACCTCTCATACATATGTCTATTATATAAAGAATATTTATCAATTGTAAATTGTTACATTTTGATTTACAAGTAAATGATCAGCGTCAAGCATTGTTAACCGAGAGGTCATCGCAGCCGCCTTGCAAGCAAGTAGTTGGTTGCGGACGGTTGTGGGTTCGCCTCCCGGCCGATGCTATGACATATGGAAGAAAAAAAAGTAAATGATCAGTGATAATCATTACGGTATTTATCTGAGGTGGATGGTGTCAAACTTGTGGGTGGAATGAGTTTAATATTTGTAAATCAAAATGTAGCAATTTTATTTTCTAGAACCAAATAATATTCTTCCCGAACAGCTTTCAATGATTTTTCCAAAAAAAAAAAAGTTCATCTCAGATTTATTTGCGGTTTCGCATTTATGTCAAATAAGAACATCTTTGTGATTACCGTAACAAAAATTTTTTGAAAAAAAAAAAAATTCAAAACAATTTTAGCACTTTTTAAAATTCTAATTGTGTAATCATAATTTATACTTCAAAAGATATGTCACACATGTCTGAAAAGACCATTGTCAATTAAGAAAAAAAAAAGACTTTCATTTTATTGTTTATTAGAAGAAAAAAAATACCCATCGTTCGGTCTAATTAAATTAAGCACAATGTAACACTAATCTTAGGCAAACTTTTTTTTTTAAAAAAAACAGCCTTTATTAATTAACATTTCACTCATTTTAGTAATAACTCCAGTAATTATATTTTTGACTCTAAATTTAACTCTAAGACAGATAATTATAAACCTACGCACATCTTTATCTTAAAAATGATTTTATATACAATAAAATTATATACTGTACATTGATATTTATAGAATATAGTATAGTCTGAAAATAACTTGGTTTTCTAAGATTGCATTTAGGCAAGATAAGTCCGACTATTAGGGGCAGAATATATGGCATTCTCTCATTGGATTTCGATTCAGTCTTACTATTACTTACTAACATTTCTTATGATTACTTTCTCCTGTAGTTTATCTCATTATGTTAAATTTATTTGTCTCATATTTTTATGTATGATCAAAGTGTCAAAGGCACCCAAGCATAATTTTTAATAGATATAAGATAATAAAAAGTCATAATAAAAAATTGGCCGTCTCAGATTATATAGTTTCGGAGCAAGATATAGCTATAGATAGAGTTCGCTTTCCCAGACAGTACAGAAATACTTGGGTCTTCTTTTTCCTCAAGAAAATACTTTTTATTTTATCAACGTACTTTTTATATTTATTGCCTATATGTAAAAAGTTACCCTATTATAAGTTTTCTGTTAGTTACTATGTATAAAAATTTATAAAGGTTAATAAACAAGACATTTATTTTATATAGCGCGATGTTTTTATAAACTGTAATACCAATAAGCCAATAAGCTAATGCACATGCGCTTTCTAGTTGTCACTATATAAATGAATACTCCCACTTTTTCACACACAAGATAAAGTCTTTGGGAAAAGATAGAATGAATCATCTATCTTAAGATTTGCCCTTACATATACGTTTGGGTTGAAAAGATAGATGATTCATTCTATCTTTTCTCAAAGACTTTATCTTGTGTTTAAAAAAGTGGGAGTATTTATTTATATAGTGACAACTAGAAAGCGCATGTGCATTGGCTTATTGGTATTAAAGGTTAATAAAGTAGCTCTGAAGGATATTTTTGATACTAGATCAAAATGTTGTTACATATTGGATCATTGAATTTTCATCTTAAATTTTTTTAAAGAACATTTACCTCACTGTATCATTCAAAAATTGTTTGGTATAACTATGGATGCATGTCCATAACATGAAATTCAAACTCATGCTAGGTAAATCTGAACATTTTTTTCAAATTATAAACAAGCATATATTTTTATTCAGGCCATGAATCATTGCCAATCATGCTAAACCACCCAATAATATTTGGCCAATAATTATTTAACTATTCTTGGATAAAATTTGGATTAGTATGAGTTTGCCAGAGGAGTTTTGATAAGTCACTTTCACTACTAATAAAATAAAGACCATGAATATATTTATCTTATACATACATATGTTCTTTTGAATTACAAATTAATACAACAAAAAGTGAAATGGAATATTGTTTATTAATTTTTTGTTGTACATCATCATTAAGATTTTCCATCATTATCGATCCACTGCAGAATGAAGGTCTTTCCAAGTTCAGTCCATCTTTTCTGATCTCTAGCCTTCCATCTCCACATCATTCCAGCTCACTTCATTAATTCATCCATCCATCTCACATATGGTCTTCCTGTGGGTCTTTTACAATCTCTTGCTGTACATAAACTTAATTTTATTTTCCATATCAAGATTATCACTGTACACACTGGTAGTATTATTAATCAAATATTATTCAATATACTGGTCTTTTAGCTTTTAGATGCAACATTAACTGTAAGTTACTTCAAAGTTAATTGGGCATTTACTGCTGAAAGTTCATTTTGCAACAGTATAAATTTTGTGATGGTAAAACAAGTGAATCAAAGTACATGTAATCTTTCTAGGAACAACTAACTGTATTCTGTTCTTTATTTTTAAGTCCAAAAAATAGTTTTAAAATTCATGGATTGAAACATTTTTTTAAAGAAAATTAAGTTTGTTAATACTAATGTTATCAAACATTTTCTGTTATCTTTAAGCAAGGCAAATTTATGAAATATCAAAATTTATTTTTAAAACTATCATCAACATTTATTAAGGATTTAGAGTATAATAGTACTAAATACAAGGTCATGATCTAGGTTTAAACCTAAGCTGTGTAAACTTAGAATTGTATTTTCAAGTTATAAACAAACATGCCTAGCTATCTAATAGTAACTGATGAATGAATATCTAGCCAAGACAAGAATATCTCTATACTCTAGCACCATCTAGTAAAAACTCAAATAAGCTGTGATTTTCTGATCCATATTAAATACCTATCCTTTGCATTCAAATTTCCATTCTCAAACCAGTTTTAAGATTTTGCAATTATCTATTAGTAAAGTTCCAGATTGTTAATATCAAAAGTTTGAATGAGCTTCAGTAGTATTAGGTCTCAGAACAGGGACACAACTATATTACTCATTCTAATAAAAAAGAACCTCTAAAAAAATACAATTGTAATATAACACAGCCTCCACAACTAGTGAAAGAGATATCATCCTTCCAAAGGTATTTAGCTCAAACATTTTTTATTTCTGTCTGAAATCACTTAATAATCAAAGAAAATATATATTTGTTGTATCAATAGAATGTATACAAGAACATGAGATCACACAATGATATGTGAAATACATATGTGGAAAATGGAAGGAGGAATTATATAAAAGGTAGTAATAGATGAGCAGCTGGAGGCTTAAATTAGATTCCAAGATATTGCGAAGATCTAAAAAGATCCACATGTGAAATTGATGGATGAGGTAAGGAAAATATCAAGAATGATGTGGTGAATAAAAGCGATAGATTGGAGATCCAGGATTAAACTTGGTATGATTTTCATCTAGCAGTGTATTTATAATGGTTAAAATGATGATGACATACATATTTACAGTTTTTAAATCTGAAAGAAAAACTAACTCTGAGAGTATAATTTTGAAATGTTAACACATTCACATTTTTTTATGTTACTTCAGTAAATCATGGAGACAATTGTTTTAATCTTTCAAATAGCCCTGCATTATAATATAGTCCAAAGATGTGAACAATCTATATTCAATGATACATTATCTACAGCAATAAGTGCTCAGATATATATTAAGATAGGCAATCTTCATACTTTAATGGACAGGCTTCAATCCACTCCACACATCAGTGTTATGAGATAGAGTGAAAAGTGGTGGGTTGTGTGAAAGTCTGTGCTCATATACCCTAGATATACTATCAGGTGGTGCTTCAACAATCTTAATATTAAAAAAAAATCCATAAATATTAAATATATATTACTACTGAATTTACTAAGCAGCTTTTAGCAAAAAATACAAATAAAAATAATCCTTGAAAAAATAAATGATCTAAATATGTTAAATAAAAGCAATAAAAAAAGTAATTCATAACATTAAATGCATGCATGTATTCATTCAAAAACAATTACTAAACAAATAAAAGTATTCTAGAACAGTGATGGACAATCTGTAAGTTATGATCCATCAGGCAGTCATGAAATTTTTAAGAAATTCTCTTATGTTTTGGATATTAATTTTTTTTTTGAAAGAATTTTAATTTTTAAAAATAAATAAATACCACATGAAAATAAATGTTTTCTTTGTATCATAATTTTTTTTAAATAAGTATATAATTTGTTCAAAAACCTACATTTCAAATCATATATATTTAATATTAACATATTAAGAAATATAAATTTGCATATTAATTAAGACTACTATTTCATTTTGAATATCAGATGAACTCCGCCTTGTAAATGCTATGTTTTTTTTGATTGGTTGATTTAATAATTTTTTTAAAAAGATTTAATGTAAATTAATCAAAAAAATTTAAATGTGAAAATGGCAGAATACAAAAACTCTGGACTTTCAGCCTGCCATTTTTGTAATAACTGATTGCTTTAACAAATTTTTTTTAAAGATTTAATGTAAATTAAACAAAACATTTTAATATTATATGAATAAATTTCCACATTTTAATAAAGCTAAATTAAAATTTATATTTTTAAATATACCTGTTATATTTGCTGCAATATATATATATATAGTTACTAAAGTGTCCTCTGAATAAAAAGTTTTAAAAAATGTCTGACTTTCCAACTGCATCACATTGTAATAGCTTTTTAAGCTTTATTAATAATTCCAATTTATTAATGTTGAAATACAAAAATGTCAACCTGTGAGCTCATTGTTTTTGTAATATTTTTTTATTAAATATAATATTTGTAATTTTTTTTAATTGGTTGCTTTAACAATTTTTTTAAGATTTAATGTAAATATTTTTTTTTCTTAAACATTGCTAATTTATAAAAGTTTGTTACATTTCAAATTAACATCAGTAAGTATGTCATTTATCTGAACTATATTAGGGGATTGATAGACTATGAAAGCAAAAAGCATCTTAATGTCAAATTATGAATTGACAATTGTGACTATTTTGGCAGCTGAATGAGAATCTTTACTGTTAAATATATATCTCTGTAGTTAAAACTAATCATAGTTATTTTTTCTTCAGTGTTTTTTATTCAAAGATGGAATTACTTCTTTTACATAAATGTAGTGATAGTGAATTTGATATGTGACATCGGACAAACATTCATTCACCATATCAGATAACAGAGAAAATAGGATTTTATATATAAGATCCCTCATGTACTTGTAATTTGGGCATGGTAAAATAAATAACTGGTTGTGTCAAATTTTTATCCATGGAAAGGTTCACAAATGTAAAAAAGTTGCACATCACAGTTCTAGAAATATTTAAATTTGGTTAATAAATATTTGAAAAGTAATTTCAATTTAATAATAATTTCATGTATGGAAAGTTTTTTAATATCAAACAAAAATGGGATAAATGTCTTCATTCATATTTTGCCTTAAAATTTTCCAATGTAAATGATTCATATGTAATAAAAAATTCTCAATATCAGCTAATTTTTCTATCCAAAACTTCAATGGAGACTTTCAATCTGTTAGTGCCATTTATGAGTTGTTTCGATGGTGAATTAAAAAATGTCATTACTCCTTTAAAAAGTTAGTTCATTTTAAAATGTACTAATAAAAAATATTTAATTTTTATTGTTATCACATTTGGATTAATTTATTGATTACTTTGATTATTAAATTATAATCCAGTGATAGATTGTGAAATTTTGTGATCTACATTCATTATAACAATACTATTTCAATTATTCATAGTTTAAAAATATTTTTAAAAAAGGGAAATTTTTAATTCATAAATTTCACATATACCCATCTTTGTAACTGCATTTAAAATCATATTTCTATCAGCTACTTCCTCATCTTGATTGTTCAATTAGTGATGTGATTGCTCTCTCTCTCTCCCCCTTCTATCTAGATTTAATACTGTACTGCTTTTTTCATAACTGCATTATTCTATTTGTTGTTATTTTTGTTAATTACTTTTGTTGATGTCTAAATATATATATAGCATCGATGTTTTTACAAATATTATCAGGCTTATTTATTATCCATAGTTTTAGGCTTGGAACCAAATGGTGGTATGTGTAAGAGGACAACCAGATGGTTTTAGAATTAGATTAACCTATTGCATCATTATATATCATCATCATTATCATTTTCAACCATTACAAATCCATTTCTGGATGAAACTCTCCCCAAGTTTAAACCAGTTTCTCTGACCTATAATGTCTATTGACCATAATATTCCAGCAAACTTCTTTACTTCACATATCCATCTCCCTAGATTCTTTACAATCTCTTTGGATTCATTTCATGCTTCAACTGTCTATTATATTTCTCACTGATATTATTACTTTTGGTTTTTTTTGCTATTTCCAACACACATTTTTCTATACTTCCCAATATGGTCTTGTATTATTGCTCTGTTAAGCACTTAATTCTCACATCTACATGTCTTGAAAAACCCATTAATTGTTCACTATACTATTCCCATGCAAAGTAGGCACTGGTTTCTAACTGCTTTTAACATCTTGTGGACGAATATAATCATAAACATATGACCAAAAACATGCAAAAAAATGTATGATCCCCCAAGATGTACATTTTATATTGAACCAGAACTCATCAGTTTGACCAAATTACACTTATTTACATATATCATTATCATTGTTCAATATATATAGACAGTCAATAACTACAATTTAGTTGATGTTTCAAATTTTCTGATCTCACAACTTTGACACAAACCACTTGATGGAAGTATATTACTAATTTGTATTAGTCGTTCATTAGACTAGAGATTAATCACTTAATGAATAATATTTCTATAGTGTATTTTTTATTATACCACCCTCATGCAAGGTAGAGACTGTTTTCTATTTGCTTTTAACACCTTGTGGAAAGATGTAATGATAAATATATGTCCAAAGACATATGAAAAAGTTGTATGATCCTCCAAGATGTTCATTTCATACTAAACCATCACTTATCAATTGGCCCACATCACAATCTTTTATGAATATCTTTATCATTGTTCAATATATAAAAATAGCCAATTACTACAGTTTAATTAATAGGGGTCAACAAATTTCTTAGTGTAATAAACGATTAATACAAATTAATAATATACTTCCATCAAATGCTTTGTCCAAAATTGTGAGGGTAAAAAGATTGACATTTATCAATTAAACTGTAGTAATTGGCTATCTATATATACTGAACAATGATAAAGATATATGTAAGAGATTGTAAACTGTGCGAAATGATGACTGCTGGTTCAGCACGCAATGTGCATTTTGGCGATCATATATATTTTTCATATGTTCTTTGTCATGTGTTTTGATTACACCCCTCCACAAGGTGTTAAAAGTGGATAGAAACCAATCCCTACCTTGTGCGAGAGTGGTGAAGTAAAAAATTACACTTCAGAAATATTATTCTTTAATCTGTAGTCTGATGAATGACTAATACAAATTATTAACACAGGCATATTTTTTTCGAATATGAACTTATTTCTACCAACCGTATTTTATTAAAGTTTAATTCACGATTATTTTCTTTCATTATAAATATATACTGTACTTATATTAATTAGTTCAAAACAAGATAAAATCTCTCAAAAAAAGAGAAGTAATATTAAAAGAGGTGAACCGTTTATTTTAAAAATGGAAATTAAAGTGTGTAATTAAATACGTTGTTAATAAATAATTAAACGTGAAAATGTTAGTATTAAAACAACAGTTTTACGCAAGAGTGGACTCATTTAAGATTATGATCTCTAAAATTGAGCCGCTATAATAAATTGTTTTAAGAGGGTGACTGAGAAATCGACATATATGTATACGGTACATCTTTTATATTTGCAGTTCAAAAATATATTACTCATAAAGATAATATGTAAACTAATCAAATATAGAAACAATCCGAAGGAGTGGCAATAATATACGCATAATATTTGAGAATGAATTATTTAATTTTTATTTCCTTATTTCCTTGCAATATAAATATCACCTTTTATGGTATAATATAGATTTTACTACAATAAAACACTGAAATAAATTTAGATCTAATATAATTACACTAAAATATTTATATCGAAACATATTACTTGTTTATAATTCTATTTACATCTCCAGTTCTCAAAATAAATATAAATACTATTTCTAACAACATAATAAACACTTCTACTACAACTTCTTTCATGAAGGAAGAATAAAAATTCGACTTAAAATTATATTTTAAGTAATATATTTGTAGTTTTAAAAATATCTCATAAAATCTTTCTGTAAAAAATAATATCAGCATTGATAATAAAAAAGTGTTGGTGGTCGAGTGGTGAGCACAGCCGGCTTATAAGCAGATGTCCCGGGATCGCGGGTTCGCTTCCCGGCCGATGCTTTGACACATGAATAATTATAATAAATTATATTCATATAATTTGAAAAAAAAATTATAAAAGTGATTGGAGCATTTCTTACAAATAAAATAAATAAATAGACAAAACAAACTTTTAATAAATAGCCCACTGCAGGGAAAAGGTCTTTCCAATACCCCTCAATAAAAAAAAACAGTAAAAGCTATACCCAATGGACTTACTAATTATTGGATGGGAAGATTTTAAGCAATAGGTATCTAATTAAGGATATCTAGATACCCATTTACTGACCATTTTCATTTGTTTTGGATTTAAACCCCAGAAAATAAGCAGATGTATATACTACCTTTATATCATGAGATCCATCATCACACATATAAAAATAAATGTATAACTCTAAAAAGAAGTTCACATCCATCTGATTTGCATGTGACCTGAGTTTGAATTCAAAACAGATGAATTTTTATTCCAATCAGAGTTAAAAGTTTTCTTTCAGGAAATTCGTAACCAATTCAGATGGCAATCAAATATTGAATGACAAATAGGTATCTAGTTATATTTTTATATTGGACTATTTCCATCATCTAATATATGTGTTGAATGTCTTTAGAAAAGTTTAATTTTTAGTTAAATATTCCAAATGCATTCAACTGTTAGTAATATCACAGCAAACAGGTTAGTATATGCACCAACTGTTAGTAATATCACAGCAAACAAATTTTAGTAATATCGCAGCAAACAGGTTAGTATATGCACTAACTGTTAGTAATATCACAGCAAACAGGTTAGTATATACACAACGTTTCGAGAGGTATTTTTCTCCCCTCTTCTTCAGGTGTTGCTGGCCTGATCAGTGACAGTACCAGCATGGGATTCGAACCTGGGCCCTTAGAATCTTGATAACTGAATTTGAAGGTAATGCTCTAACCAACTGAGCATTACCTTAAAATTCAATTATCAAGATTCTAAGGGCCCAGGTTCGAATCCCATGCTAGTACTGTCACTGGTCAGGCCAGCAACACCTGAAGAAGAGGGGAGAAAAATACCTCTCGAAATGTTGTGTATATACTAACCTGTTTGCTGTGATATTAGTAACAGTTGATGCATATACTAACCTGTTTGCTGTGATATTACTAACAGTTGAATGCATTTGGAATATTTAACTAAAAATTAAACGTTTCTAAAGACATTCAACACACATATTAGATGATGGAAATAGTCCAATATAAAAATACAGCTAGAACACCATCATCACAAACCTTCAGAAAAACACCAGGTATCTAGTTAGTCTCACTCTAAATGATAAAACAAGGGGTTAAAAACATTCAAATCTCACTATTAATGATCCCCAATATGCATTTTGTGCTTAACTAGTACTGATCAGTTTGTCTTCTCCTTTTATCTTCTTCTATGAGCAGCTTTTGGATAAGCCTTTTATTACTTTGGACTATTTAAAGTCTATTCTATCTATATATCTAAAAATCATTGATTGGGCAAACTCTATTTTGAAGTGCAATGGTGCATTTTATAGTAAAAAAAAATCTGTTAAGAAAAAAAAAGAAGCAAGTCCGAAGACTTCTGCAATAACCGTTAAGAGTTAATTTTAAATAATGGATGCCAATTTAGGCAATTGGTGAAAATCAATAAAAAATAATAGCTTTAATGAAAACTCTTACAATTGAAGATAAATAATCCTGAAAAGAACTAAGCAGAAAGCATAGATAGAACTTTTTTAATTTAATTGCTTCTGCAAGATGAGACAGATTGAGAATCAGATATTAATTCAAAATGAATTTTCCTCACTGTAAATGAAATTCATTTTTTGTAAATTTGATTCACCAATGAATATCAGATACAATATATCCCATCCAAAGCCCAATTGCTTTTGATTTCATCTTAAAGGATTAGGATTCATAATTAAAATTAATGCATATGGACATCTAGAAACTGCTTTTTACACCTTTTATATTTACTTAATATGCAGAAAACTATTCGCCTAAAATGCGACAAATAGAGACCTCTACAAATCTAAACACAAGATTAACAACTTTAAAAAATAAGCGCAGCCACTCTTATCTTCGACCTAATTTCTAAATATATAAGTGAATCTAAAGCATTTTGATTTGAGAGTACCCTATAGCTGTCATAAAAATAAGGCCTCTAAAATAGATTGAAATTGATCTGATATTAGGTTTAAATAACTTTTAAAGTTAGTCTGACTTCAAAACCTATAATAAATTAATGGTAGTACTAATAGTAAATAATTGGAGAAAACATTAAAAGTATCAATGCATTAATGGTATTTAATTTATTACTTTTGGTATGTTAATTTGAATATTGGAAAAAAATAAAAGATGGCTTCTACATGCATAAGTACTTTAGTTCCGGTTTTGAATCTCAGTCTTCATTAGTAAACGCAAAAGCTCAAATCTGCTCTGGAGATGGAACATTAAACCACTGAAATATCTATTGTTCATGTGAATTTATAATAGATGGTTTTAAAACAGGGTAAAGGGAGCTGCTGTTGAAATCATATACAATAAGAATATAATATTGCTGTCAGTATCATAACCAAAGGGTAGTAAAAGTTTGCAGATGACAAAAAACTGAGATTTTGGAAATTTATAGAAACTAATATGGTTTCATATCTTTATAAATATGCAGGTGAATTAAATTAGGTTTCAAATATTCAAATTTTAGTCAGAATATTATAAAGGGGGAAAATAGTAGTTAGATGCATGAATATCTTAGTTTAGCTTTGAATCCTAGTATGATGAGAAAAACCAAAAATGAGCCTAAGGATGGAGATATTTTAGCAGTGTGTCATCTGGTAACTACTGATTTGTTTATATTACAATCTATGGATTTGGTAGCATAAGTACAGGAGACAAGTATCATTGGTAATAAAATGCTCATATACTTAAAATTAAGCCACATTGTCAGATATCTTATAGTATGAGGAGAAAAAAAGTGTCTTAAGATTTTTACTAATTAGTATATTTATGTGATCACCACAAATATCTATCAATGAAAACACCACAAATATTCACCAACCAGCACTTAGCATTATGAGTATTGTCTTTTTCCAGTATTACTCATCTGATCAGCATAAATATCTATCAAGAAGAAAACACTATAAACCTTTCCCATGCAGCAAAAGATTAATAGTATTCTAATCAAACCTACAGATATAATTCATCTAGATGCCAAAGGAGTCTATGAAATCCCATATGACCTGTGAGCAATTACATACATAGGAAGAATCAATCGACATATAAATGCTAGATAAAATGAACATAATGCAGTAAAAAAATTATCAACATTTTCAGTCCTTGCTCTACATGTTTTAGAGATACTGACTATGACATAGACTTCTGAAATATCAAAACATATCCACATGCAATAACCATGATCAATGAGTGTTTAGAGAAACTATAAAAAATATTTAAAAACAAAAACTGTATTAATAAATGTGATGAAACAATAAAATTACCAACTATTTGGAAAAGTTTCTTAATACAAATAAATACAAAAAATACTGCTAAATGTAAATCAGACTATTCAACAACTACAAGATATAACAACCAAGTGAAACAATTCTTATACTATATCAATGTAATTATGACTATATATATATATCCAGTTGAGGATAAGAGTTATCTTATGGAAATGTTGGTAATAAATTTATTTTATTCTATTAAACAAGATTATTCTTGAAAACATGCTTCATAAAAAATATATATATATAAATAAATTTAACTATGTAATGAGTATAGCATTCTCTCATAATGTCATTTCCATTATCTAATTAAATTTATTATATATATATATTAATTGAATGGCTTTATTACCATAAGAAATTTGAATTCCAGAAATGTCAGAGTTGGAATCAGTCCAAGAACCTTATGCTTCCAGAGTCTGACTTCTACCACTGCACTAAACTACTTATGCTATTAAATATATATTTCAAGGAGATTATGAAAGTCCCAGAAAGAGATCACATGTGAGATGGATAAATGAAGTAATAAAGTGTGTAGGGGTGATGTAAAGAAAAGAGGCTAGAGATCAGAGAAGATGGATTGAACTTAGAGATACCATCCTGCAGTGGATTGATAATTGTTGACAATGATTATGATGATGATGATATAAAATTAAAGGAAATACATTTGAAAAAAAAATATTTTGTTAATTTTACCAGATCAGTATGGAAAATTTTAGCTAAAGCTTCAAATTATCTAGTAAGATTTGTGTCTTTGGGCCATCTTTATGATCTGGTGCTCAAATTAGGGCTTTATTAACTTACAAAATATTTTCAGCTAATAAACAGATTTAGATTTTTTTTCAGATAGAGTCTGGTATGGGCTTGTCACATAGGGAAAGCACTTCTTTGTGCCATTTCTATAATCTGGACATCACTTATGGACAGTGTTAACTTACAAATTTTTTTTCAGGTAATAGAAGATTTAGATGTTATTTTTTCCAGATAGGCAGTCTAAAGATAACCCAATTAGCCATTCAATCAGTAGTATAGCTAGAATTTTTAGGCCTCTATGCAAAACTTCAGAAAATTATTCTCTTTAATGTTTATAACAAATACTAATACTTTTTTGAATGCATATAAAAATAATAACACCCCTAAGACCCAAAGTTCCATATATGTTACTTTGATTTCTTTTACAGTGACCATGCTAATGCATCCATCTAAAAATGATCAGTATAAGTCTTAACAGAATACTAGCAAGACAGTAAAGACACCTGCATATTTTGGATTGTCATATGAATACCAAGGTGGTGATTCTATAAATTAAAAAATTAAAATTATTTGGTTGGTGAAGGTGCCACACTTTTATGAGTACTAATCCTTGATCTATTAGGATCCAAATAAAGACAACAAACAGAAAGATACAATATTTCATAGATCCTTTTTGCTGATATTTTTTGTTATTAATTCTATTTAACAACTTATTAAATGCAATCGTTCTCTTTATTAAGAGATTCACTTTCCACTGTTTCAGTTATCCACGGTTTTAAAAAAGGCTAAATAAAAACTAAACAAAAAATTGCATTCATAAATTTTTCCTGTGTTCTCTTCCATATAACTGCTATTATAAATCATATCTCAGCCCAATATTTTTTTTATTCTGTGCACTCTGTTAATTATTTGCTCTTTATTTTTTTAATTAATGTCTAAATATGTACATACATTTAAAATTTATATTGTATTGTGAGTGTATATGTATACAATTATCTATGCCAGCCTAATTTCTTAAATTACTATAGCATGTATGACTGTTTTTAACATACTGTCTGTTCATGGCACTTTTTAAAATTTACCTACCAAATAAAAGATTCTGGTTAATAGGAGATAAAAATGGTTATTATTGAGTCACTTGAACAAATGCAAATTAATTTAATAGAAGAATATATATATATAACTGGTGATTATTTATTTTTTCTGCATGTGTGTGGTCATGTGTATCAGTAGTATGAGATACTGCGGATAGTTGAAGGTTGCTTGGAATTCTGAATTCAAATCACCTATATTTATAATAAATGCTTAGAAAATTAAGAATAAAAATAATTAAAAGTCAATTAGTTTTTTAAGATTTAATTTTACTACTCTTTAATCATTATTGAATATTAGAAATCTTTGTGTAAAACGTGCTGAGACAAATGCTATTCGTCTATGGAAAAGCATATTTCTTTTTATACTTATAATATCTGAAATCATTAACTTAGTAACTTTGATTCCAAATAGTGCTATGCAATGTCAGCATGGTATCAAATACAGCATTTGAAACAATAGTGTAGTTTAAATTTTTAGGCTCTATATAAAATTTCAAAGAAGTTTTTTATTTTTCATATGTCAAAGCATCGGCCAGGAAGCGAACCCGCGTTAACTGTCTGCAAGCAACTGCTTGCTTGCAAGACAACTGCGCTTATCTCTCAGCTATCAACGCTTTTTAATTTTTTTAACATATATTTTAATACTTTTTTGAGTGCATATATAAAATAAATGAGTCCTAAGACCCAAGGGACCTTTTATATAGCATTGCTTTCACAATATTATAGCATTGACTGAAAAACAAATATAGTCCGCTTTTATATTTATGAAGATTTTTAATATATTATTTTATTTTGAGAAATGTAATTTCTTTAAAAATATGTAAAAATAATTATAAAACATGAAAGATCATAAAATCAATATCAAGTAAGTTTTTATGTGTGTGTAACCATATAAGCACATTTAATATTGATTTAGCCTTGCACAGTTTGGTGCAGTTGGTACAGTGTCCACCTTGGAATCGGAAGGTTCTAGGATCATTCCAGCATTAGCAAGTCTTTCTTCAACATCTAATGAACTCCCACACAATTAAGCCATATACCTTATATATATATTTATTATTAAAAAAAATAATAAATATATATAAAAAAAATGAAAAATAAGACATTACTCACCAGAACAAAAAATGCTGGATGATGAGATTTCTCTCAGGAATAGTTGAAGCTCCTATTTATTGATTTTTGTTCTTTTATGAAAGGCTGTTGGAGAGAAATTTGTTTTTTATTGAGCTATTTAAAGACTGTTTTATTTTATTTTTTTATGAATTGGATGATCAACTAACCATCTGTAAAAAACTCCCAAGTCTGAGAAGAATCATAAAAGTTTGCCTGGCCAAGTACAAACCCATGCCATGGGAATGGAAGCAGATATACGACTACTATACACAAAATGTGTATATGTATATGTGAATACATTATTTTTCAAAGTGAATATCAAAAAGTACTAATATAATTATTTTAGTTTAAAAAAAAAAAAACAATTCTTACCAGGATAGCAGGGTCTATCATTGCAAGTAGTTAAACGTGTACATTCGATTCCATTTCCAGTTAAACCTGGAGGGCAGGGTCCACATTTGAATCCAAGATCATCTTCAAAGCACTGAACATTTGGAAAGCATGGATTTGAATAACAATTATTCTTTTTAAACTCTATAAATAATGATAATAATAATTTTAAATAAATTATAGTTAAACTATTAATATTTTCCATTAAATAACAGATAATTTTACATATATAAATAATTAGAATAAGTAATAATTTACCAGCTATGTTGTTTCCCTCTCTGCACATAGCACAATGCTGAAGTTCAAATTTCAAGGCCTGAGTTTCTCGTATCTTAAAAAAACCAAAAATTCCAAATTGAAACTATCTTAGTTACTTTTAAGAAATATAGTATTATTACAACATTTATTGCTATTATTTTAAAATAATAACATAATATCACTTATTTTTTAATTTACGCAATAGAATATAAAAAGTGCAGCTCTCTATTTTAGCACTATAGGATAATAAATAGATGACTGCATAGATGGATAGGTAATCAGAGAGATATAGATGGTTAAATGGATGAATAGATAGACAGAGATATATAGATAGTTGAATAGATGGACAGATAGAAAGATATAGATGGTGGATAGATGTTTAGATGGATTAGACAGATATGAATAGATAGATGGATATTGTCAAATAATACATAATTTATCAATTTGCATGGTGCAGTTAATACCTGATCTACTAATAAACCAAGTCATCTTGTTTGAGTAATCAGAAATTACCCAATTATTGTACAACTAAATTCTTATCCACCAAACAGTTTCAGGCTTTCATCTTTACCAGAGAAAGCAAATGCCAGAAACTGATTGTGATGTACTTGATTTAATGTTACTTACGAGAAACAACCAAATATACCTAATTCAAGTAACTATTATGCTCTTGCATAAAATTAAGATATCCCACTTAACAGATACAAGATTTTATTAGTATGAAAAATAACAATCAAGAATTATCATTAGTTCTACTAGCACCTGTAAGGCTTCCAAAAATAATAATAAGACAGGTATAGTCTGTAATATCTGGTTCTCCTCCCATCGTTGGTCCTGATCTGAATTTGCGCTACACTTAAGTCTCTCAGAAAAGCAGGACTGAAAACTAATCTGTCCTTTCTCTGTTAGATTATAACTACTTTTTGTTCTATTGTTTATTCCTTATCAATTTTAATCATCAAATTATTCTGGGCTTATTTCTGAACCAATTAATTAAATTGTTCTTTACATTTTTAATCCTTCGTTTAATTAATTATTTATTCAGATCTTCCATCTTGTTTTACACCTTGCTTTTTATAAAATATTTATATAAAAAACCATTTGTAATTTCTAATTTTCATTTTTATTAAATGAACTCGTTTACTTTCACATGTAATTATTTAACACTTTTAACTTCTGGAGTACATACAGTTTCAAATGTATTCTTTCTTAATATTAATCGTACTATAACATAACACTGATCAAAGAATTTAATTGCATGACCATATTGTAATCACTGATTACTTAAACTTACTATATGTGATGATAGAATAGAGAACTGCTCTACTTATTAATATTTTGAAATCCACTACAAAGGACAGCAGCAGAAATCTGAATAATATTGATAGTGCAAAAGCTGCTATCTTGAAATCGATTCTGTTAATTAACAAATCAAACCCAAGGTTTTTTGTTTTATTTTGTGGAGGTTATAAAGGATAAAACCACCAATGACTATATACAGATGCTCTATGGAAAGCAGTGAGCCATGATTGTTAACAAGGATGACTATAGAGTAAAAATATTGAAATTTATATCCTTTAAATTATTCTCTGTGGCCAACATCCCAATGGCAAAGAAGGTATCACTCATCAAGCTGACTGAGTGGCAGGCTATAGAGTTTTATATATTTTACTACCTTTATTTAGCTAATATTAAGTAAATATCCATTTACTGATCAATATGAGATGAGAAGCTGTGTTATATAGGAGCTAATTATTAAAAAAAAATATTAAACTTTATTTGAACTAAGTTTAGGACTGTAGCAGACAAAATTTCTATAACCATATTTTGAGGATATATATATATATATGTGTGTGTGTGTGTGTGTGTAAATCGGAAAGATCTGTGAAGATAAATTCAATATTAGATTTAGAACACCCATTAATTTAAATAGATTAATCAACAATACTAAGGACAAAATATATAAATTAGACAAATCTAATGTTGTGTATGCAATAGGATGCAGCCAAACAGATTGGCACTACACATACTATAGTGAATAAAGGCCAATTTAAGGACAAGGATGACACAAGGAGACAAAGACTAATTTAACAAATGTGTCAGCCTTTTATAACCATGAAAAGAAATATGGACATCATTTTGACGCTGGTATAGTTGAGATAGTGTATGAAGAAAAAAAGACAGGAAATGAAAAATCAAAGGGGCTTGGTTTATTGTCCAAAATGAATATATAATGATCCAAAGATCAAATGGCATTCAAATTGACAAAAAAATGTTTCTTAAATCCCTAATGATAAACTTCAAACTTGTGTCAAAAGAATATTCAGTTTATTTAAATTATTTTGTTGTATTTTTTAACCTATTACTGATAATGGTAGAATATCAAGATATTATATATATGAATAAATCAATGAGCTACATAGCTAATAAGTATATGTGGGAAGATAAAGTCAAACAATTACAGTTAACTACATTCTCAGTACACTTATTAGATGTTCAATGATTATGGGATGCAATACTGAAAGCATATTAAAACTAGTAATAAAGACATGTGTATTTTATATAGTATAATCTGGGAGCAAAAATCATATTGCTTAATGACTTAGTGTAGAGCTGAATAAAGTAAAAATAAAAATCTCAGTTTATTTAATTCATGATTGTTGTGCACAATCTGTCATTTGAGTGCCTGAATGTCACATGATGCCCTAAGTAATCTGACATACAATTATTATTAACATTATTCAGTTCTATTACAATATGAATAATTTAAAAGTATTCTTTCTGCAGACCTATCAATAATGTATTCCTAAAATATTATTACATAAAAATATTAATAATTTAATTAAAAATTATTTGAATCGATTTAAATTCACTGCGTTATAACTAGAATGTTCTTAAGAGAGAAATACAGATATAAACTACTGTTGGCATTTCATTAATTAATAGATTCAAAATATTGTGTTAAACAATCTGAATAATGTGTCACCTTATTTCATGCTACACCGCATTCTTTTGGAGATTCTTAATAATAATATTCAACACACAAAGTATATTGATTTATAAATTTGAACTTTTCTTTTTGACCTTTGCTCCCACATTCTTGCCCTCAAGTATGTCACTAATATTCTTATTTTATTAATCAGTTATCAGTAATATGTTGCATTTCCTCATATATAAATATACATTTTTCAATAGTTAAAAAAAAAAAACTATAAATATATGATTATTGCACATACGGAATTATTTTGCTAAAGTAACTTTTAAAGGAGATTTGAACTCGGACTTTAAATCTCCCTTCAGTCATTCACACTATCTAATACCACCCATACACATGGCCGTATAATACAAAAAAAACATGTTTTTCAATACTCGTAATTTATGCTGAATCAGCACTCATCAGTTGTTCTGGATCATCATCTTCTATATATATATAATCAGTGCTCAGTTTTATAGTAAGATAGCAAATCTACAAACTTTAATGGGCAGACTTCAATCCTTGTCACTCTCAAATTCTTCAGCCATACCCATGTCGACCTTAAGTCACTCTGACCTCTCAAATGTAGGACCTTAGTATGTCCATTTACGCAAAAGAGGGATTGGTAGAATACATGTTGAATATGTAATCTTTAAATACAAGTAGAGTATATATACTAGAGCTAGATGTAATTAAAGAGGATTTGAACCCAGACTTTCTAGCTCTCTTGAGTCATTCACCCTATCTAATATCACCAATACATATGACCATATACATGCAAAAAAGATAAATAATCTAGTAACTTTTATGGTTTGTAATGATTCAAACCAGAAGTTATTTTGTAGTTCATAGACCACATGAGAGGTCATAATGTCTTCACAGGGAGTCCATAAAGGCTTGGAAAAAATATTATACACTTTTATAGTTAAAAAAAAGAATAAATAAAGGCAAAAAAGGGAGGAGATGAAGAATAAAATCTTATTTTTAAATGTTTACATGTAAAATGTTTGTGTCTGGTACACTTTTAGCTTAATAAACTCCATGTTATAGTACTTAGCCATAAAGTTAAGATATCTTTGAAGATGAACCCAACTTATTTAAGCATAGTGAATTTATTGAATTTTTTCATTTGAGTTTATAGTAAAAAAATATCACAGTCTTTCTTGTCAGTTTCCTGATAGTTCTTAACAGAAATATCAGTTGAGTAATTTTGAAAGCAGGACGAATGAAGGTGATTGTGTGCATGAACCTTTTTACATAGATACTTGCAATCATAATGGACCAAACTAAATTATGATATTCATTTCCAGGAGGCTGCAAAGTAAACAATCATGGTGATAATTAGCAATCAAAGATGAACGATGCTCAGAATCGCAGCCTGTTTGGCTGCCAGTCAATGATGACACCTTTTTTTAGGTACTTATAACTGCAGATTACTAGCAATGAAGAAAGATTGCAGAAATTAGAAGGGAATTGTTTAATATTGAATAGGATATTGTGAGACTTTGTGAAATTAGAAGGTGAAGAGAGAACTCATTTAAAAGGTGAACATATACTTTACTATATAAGCTTAAATATTAAAAGTATAAATGGAATGAAATAAGATTCATTATAAATCAAAAGTGAAAGAACAATATTGTGAATATTGATAGTACATCAGACAGATTGGCAAGATTAGTATTCAAATTAATGAAAGATACCAAATAAAGATAATTGAGATTTATGCTCAACAAGTTGTCATTATAATAAAGAAGTTAGGAGACTTTTACATGGATGTAAAAAATCTTTTTGATAAGACCAAACATCGTTTAAAGATTATTATGGGAGACCTTAGAGATAGAAGTAATAAGCAAATGAAAATGATGAAAGTAAATTTGCTTATGATGAGATGATAAAAATGTGAGAGGACACACACTTATAGAGTTTAAACAATTCAAAACAAAACAATACTCTCCATATAGTAGTGCCATCTTGTGCTAACAAGAGCAATCAATGGATGCCAGAAGGCTTGTGCATAAAATCCCTATCTAGTGCCTACTCATCCAATATCCCCAGACTAGTTTCTGGCTTGTGGCCTTCATCAGTGAGGAGCCTTGGATCTGAGAGCACTGCACCTAGATCTTAGGATCTAATGCAACCCTCCAGCACCCACCTTTTAACTCTATTTAACTACAAAACTATGAGAATGAAATTGAAAACACTATTAGTATTTTCAATCCAAGCTCAATAGCTTATATAGTCATATGGGTCTGAACTCAATTCAGTACCCATACATTTTGGTGTCTTTGGCTCTTTAACAACCATAGCCACCACTATCCTATTAGGCAGGATTGGTGTTAAACCACTAAACATCAGATCCAAGGCTCCTCACTGATGAAGGCCACAAGTCAGAAAATAGTCTGGGGATATTGGATGAGTAGGCACTAGATAGGGATTTTATGCACAAGCCTTCTGGCATCCATTGATTGCTCTTGTTAGCACAAGATGGCACTACTATATGGAGAGTGTTGTTTTGTTTTGAATTGTTTAATAACAATTATTGTGCTAGTATGAGATAGTGATCATGTGATGTTTAGTGGTTTAACTTATAGAGTTTGCAAGAAAAAAAATATTAGGAATTCTTTCTTTGTGAAATGGATGCATCTTAATGAAGATGCAGCAGATATTTTGACTAACAGAAATTATGTATTTCAGGATTGTAATGTTTTAATAGATTCCGCACAGAAAGTGATCATTAATTAATGAGATGTAGGACATGACTTAATATAAAAATATAGTAACATAGATTGTTTTAAAATATTAACTGATTTTAAAAATAGCTCAGTTTGAATGAAATCAATAGGAAAATAACTGATATACTATTAAGAACCTCAACAAAGAGAGCTGGTAGAAAAAGGCAGCAATTTACCAGTAAATTTTCTATTTAAAAAAGACATGTACAAAGAAAGGAAGGAACATAAAAATGAATAACAATAATTTCTTATAATACTAAATTGTCCATTCACTTTACTACTGTTACACAATGCTTTATTTACCACCATTTTTTACAGTTTACAGTTTTGATTGCCCCAGCAATCTTCTTAACTTTATATCTCCTAACCAGTTTACACAAAGCTTTATTTACCACCCTTTTTTACAGTTTACAGTTCTGAAGAAGATTGCTGGGGCAATCAAAACTGTAAACTGCGAAAAATGATGGTAAATAAAGCATTGTGTAACAGTAGTAAAGTGAATGGACAATTTGGTATACATTTGGCAATGCAATAATAAAGACTAATAATTTCTTAAAAAGATTTGAATACCTAGAGTTTTGTAAAATAGTATAATAAGCCTCAAAAATGTAAAACAACATTTTGGTATTGGCGAGAATGGTATTTTTGCAATAAGAAGAAAAGATGGAACTATTATTAAAAGAAAAGATGACATCATGAAATATATGGATGAGTTTTATAAAGAATGGAATAGCAATAAAGAACAAGAAAACAAAGACTCTCCTACAGTTACTACATCTTCTGAATTGCCCAGAATTTTAAATAAAAAAGTGAGAAATGCAATTAAACCTATGAAGAAGAGAAAACCTTCAGGAAATGATTGAATTATAAACAATATTTTAAAAGAAGCATTTGAAGAAATAAAAAAATGCTGTCAAAGCTATATAATATATAAATGATAAAGATGTATCAGAAAACTGGAAGAAAGAAGATGAAGAAAGATATTAGAATTTACAAACATATTAGTCTTTTTATTAGTTTTATACAAAATCTTTATCAAAATAATTCAATTCATTTACAGCAAGCATTGAATTTTAACCAATCAAACTGGAAATGTAGTTTAAATGTGGTTTTAACAAAATTGATGACATCTAAGTATTGAAAAAAATTATAGAAAAAAACTATACAATGTGGATTGATGTCATGCTTTGCATTTGAAGCTTATGAGAAAGCATTTGATTTTAGAAGTATTTCTATAATGACTAAAGTTCAGAATTTTATTAAGTTACTGACATACTGAAGAATATTTATTATAAAGCACAGCAATAACTTGATTATATAATGATACTAAAAAGATTAACATTGAGACGGGTGTATGACAGGGGTGATTCTATATTTTCAAAACTTTTTATTGTAGTTTCACAAAAAATATTTTGTGAATTAAAATGGAAGGCTAAGGAACTAAAACTAAATGAAAATTATTTACGTTATTTAAATTTTGTACATGATATGGTTGTTTTGGCAAAATGCTTCAGAGCTTCAAGAAATGTTGGTAAAATTATCAGATTTAATTAATAAAGTAAAAGTAAATACATACTAAAAAGTCTAAAGTAATGATTAATGGATTTTTTTTTCAGAAAAAAAAATTTATAATCTAATAGAAGTTAACAACAAAACTACATTGATCAAAAAGATAAAATTAATCTTAGGAATAAACTTGTATAGAGTATTTTTGGTAGAAATAATATTAAATATGCCTATATGTTCGAAACAGAATGTATTTAATGGATATAATTTATTAATTCTTATAGATCTAAGAAGTGGAAACTTTATAGAAAACCAATTGAAAGACTTTAAACTGTTTAATAAAATAGGAATAATGAAAAACATTGAAGAAGAAATAAGTGGATGGGATGGTAAACAGATATCACATTGACACCATTGAAAAAATTAAAAATGTGAAATGATGTTGGCCTAGACATATTTTTAGAAGAGATGATAATAGATGAACAGTTGAAGTCTTAAACTGGATCTCAAGAGACTGTAAAAGACCTCGAAAGAGACCAAAAGTAAGATGAATGGATGAGGTCTTAAACTGAATCCCAAGAGACTGCAAATACCTAGAAAGAAATCAAAAGTGAGATGGATGGATAAAATAACGAAGTTTACTAGTGTGTTATGGTGAAAAGTGGTTAGTGGTCAGAAAAAGTGGATTAAACCTGGAAAGACTTCCAACCTGCAGTGCATTGTTAAGGAATAAAAGTGATGATAATCTAATTTCATGTTACAAACACTTATACAAGCATGTGTTCAAATAATATGGTAAAAAGATGGTTGCATTATGAAAAAGATTAAGGAATACTGATTTAATCTATTGGTGTGACTTTTGATTTAGATGGTTGAGTACTATTGATGATTCTTGACTTATATGGTTAACTGCAAATGTAGAGTTATAGATTTTGGAGCTCAAGATTTATTGCATCACTGCTGCAGCTCTTGACACTTTCAATGACAAGCAGTAAACCATGCCATAATTATTATAGGGTGATGGTTTAAATGTTTGACTGTCAAATTCATAGATATTATTATTATTATGCTTCTAAACAAAAGGTATGAGCATTTACAATGAGGTCGAAGTCTAAACTCTGCTTAAAAAACAATCTTTTTTATAAAATAATCATTTGCTGAAATAAACATATTTTTTTTACATTTTCAAATCTCATTGTCACCTTATAAGATTTAGAGCATTAGCAGAGGGGTGGATTCTAGATCTGAAAATTGGTGGACAACAGCTTTCAATTATGTTACTCCCAGTGTTCAAACTCTGAGCATCTCAATATCATTTATTATTATATATTGTGCATGTAGTTTTAGTTAGCTAATAGTTGTTGCTACTTTTTTTTATAAAAAAAATAATTCCTAAAAATAGTGATGCAACTTTTTCTTCTAAACAAATAATGAACATTATTATTTAATAACAT
Organism: Epiperipatus broadwayi; assembly: GCA_028023455.1. Lineage (NCBI taxonomy): Eukaryota > Metazoa > Onychophora > Udeonychophora > Euonychophora > Peripatidae > Epiperipatus > Epiperipatus broadwayi. The sequence goes on from JAQFVV010012405.1 coordinate 7,803,397, forward strand.
GACTGAACTTAAAAGCAGTAGGATAAGTAATAATATATATATATATGCTACACATCTTTGTATGTACACAAAAAACATAAATACATAAATGAAGCAGTAGTAAAACTGATGTTTATTAGATTTTAAACAAACTTACTTATTATGTAATTAAATTAACTTACCTGGTTTCTCATTTCTGTTTGTAATTCTCTAACTGCCAAAATAAGCTCGGCCATTACACTTGCAAACATGTGTCTTTCTATTAAATAAATTAAATAAACAAATTGAATAAATAAAAATAAAAAAACATCACGACTTCATCTAATGCCCTCTACATTTACTCTATTTCAAAGCCATCTATTTCATATTTCCATAATCAATGGATAATAGATGATACTGTTATATTTACATATCTGGATTAGTTTTTGGATATGGCTAACCTTTTCTGAAGATGGTTAGTCATCAGCAACTAATCCAGGAATATAAATGTAGCATTACCATTTATTACATAAGTTTACAAAAGATGGCTCTGGACTAAAGTAAATAGAATGAACTTATATTTCATTTTCAATTGGAAAAAAATCACATTTTATTGCAAAATAAACACTAATCAAAACAATGGACATTTTTTAAAATTATGTAAAAGTAAATTTAGTAAAGTCATTTTACTTAAACAGCTCCTAATATATTAAATTTTAATATATTATTTTTAAAAGGTCAAGTGATTTCTTGCTTGGTTCATAAGGTGCTTGAGCACCAAAATGAGAAGAATGGTATCACAATCCATCAACTTTAAGCTTCAGAACTATACAGAGCAATATATGATTAACTTTTAGTATATAATTTTTTCTTAACTATTTAAAATTTTTATCACTATCATATTATTTCAAATTGTTGCATAATCCAAACACAGGAAAACTGTATAATTATGTGTTCTTTAATAAATATTGTCATTATCAACTTTTTCTAATGTCATGTTCCATAAATTTTCTGAACAATTTTTTATGCTCTTTCTTAAAATACTAGCATTCTGTTGACCTTAGGATTGCTTTAGTTGTAAGGCTGATTGATTATTCACTGGATACTAGACAACAGTGTTATAACAATACTTTTAAGATCTAAAAAATTTGACATATATAACACCTCAAAAAGAAATATCTAAAAATTCTAAGTAGGTATTAAACAAAGTGGAATCAATGATAGATAAAAGTAAAACTGAATGTAACGCCAACATCCCCATCATAAATTTATGCTATCTTACAACATCAGCTTTACTTATCATAAAAATAATTTTTGAAAAAATGACTGAAGTTTTGCTATAACATATGGATGATTTTGCATATTATTGAAGCAAAATTAAACATACGTAACTTTAAATACAAATAATTTGAATAATAATTTTAGAATAAAATAATAGACAAGTTCAAAAGTTTGTTTATCAATTCTAATTAACAGTAAATATTCACATACTAATAATGGTGATTAACATCTTAATTTCCATTTTTCTAATTATATGGCATTATATGTTAAAATATTTATATCATTATGTGTAAAACTTTAGAGTTTATCGCATTAACATTTTATATTTTTTTATTCTTTTATTTATTAGTTAACTATGTTAAATAATTATTTAAATAAATAAGTTTCTGGAATTAGTTTTTTGATGTCTTTATTCTTCAAGCTATCTGTTCTGTGTATTACCAATCTGTGTTCTTGATTTGTATTTTAAGGCATTTGTAGGTTATCCCAGTGAAGTTATTTAGCATCAAACTTCTTGCTTTGATAAATACTTTATTTTACATTTAATATATAATACAAGGCCTCTTTAAAATAGTGAAAATATTTTATTAATAAATATTTTTTCTTCAAGTAAAAAAATAATTAATTTTTCTAATTACATCAAATAACACTAAAATCAATGGTCTTCTCAGCCAATAACCAGCAACCGACACTATGAAGCTAGATTTAAATCCAACCTTTGAAAGAATCATATAACAATTTTCTTTTTTTAAAATATATATATATATATTTGTGGTCTCCTAATGATGTAGATAATTTTCATCTCATAATATAAATATCCATTTTATTTTTATATAAAAGTGAAGCAGCCTTTAAACAGACACAAGTTCTCTCCATCAACATCTTATAATGAAGGAGAAAGTGTTATGTACTGGATTTGACAATTTGGGGGTGATTCTTGTGGCTAAGAATGATTAGATATTTCATTTTTTGATCGAGATTGTATTGTTTTGTAAGTTACCCAGAAAACCAATCCTAAGTCTGATAAAACCTGAACATTTTTTTAAATAGTTACCAGGCCTAGATTTTGAACTCAGATTTAATAAATATGTTTTAGTGCAGAGTTAAAATGACAGATTCAGAGATCTGGTTGAGTTCTAAATGGTCACTCTTTACTCATGGAATTCAGAATCACATAACCTCCAAGAGACTAAACATTTGATTTTATGCACAAGCCTTCTGGCATCCATTGATTACTCTGTTTAGCACAGGTGGCAATACTGTATGGAGAGTTTTGCTCTGTTTATCAAAAATTAATGTGCTAGTATAGGAAATGTGATCATGTGATGCTTAATGGTTTAACACCAATCCTGCCTAATAGGATAGTGGTGGCTATGGTTGTAAAAGAGCCAAAGACACCAAAATGTATGGGTGCTGAACTGAGTTCAGACCCATATGACTATATAAGCTAATGAGCTTAGATTGAAAATATTTTTTGTATTTTCAATTTCATTCTCATAGTTTTGTAGTTAAGTAAAGATAAAAGGTGTTTGCTAGAGGGTTGCATTAGATCATAAGATCTAGATGCAGTGCTCTCAGATCCAAAGCTCCTCACTGACGAAGGCCACAAGCCAGAAACTAGTCTGGGGATATTGGATGAGTAGGCATTAGATAGGGATTTTATGCACAAGCCTTCTGGCATCCATTGATTACTCTGTTTAGCACAGGTGGCAATACTGTATGGAGAGTTTTGCTCTGTTTAAAGTATATCTTATAATTATTTTAGCCTTTTTATTTTATTAGAATTACATAATTATGACTTATCATCCTGAAATATTTCTAATTTAGAACATGTGGTCAAATATCAATATACATAAATATATAAAGAGAGAAAAAATGTTTCTGTTTTTAATCAGTTTGTCTTTTGTTTAAATAAGTATTAGAATCTTGGCAATTAAAAACATATGTTAGCTAATAAAACAGATTTCTATAACTCATTGAAGTTCTTTATTCTTTTACAAATTTAAAAATAACAATGAAGAAAATATTATTAATATTTCAATCTACTTTAAAAAAATTCCAATTGCGAAGTGTGGGTTTAAAAAAAAAACTAACATAGTTACAATAATTGCTTTTTGTGTCACTATTATTGTCAAGCGTAATCACAGAGATTAAATAAAATGTCATTACTTAATGTAAAACAATGAAAGATGTGCTAAAATGCAATTAAAAATAAAAGTTTTTTTTTTTTATATTTAAAAGAATTTTGAATACTTTTTTAGTACCATACATGAACTAAGATGCGAAGTTCAGCCAGACTTATAAAAAAAATGATTACGTAATCATTATTTTTATTATATATAAATTGATATTGACAAATATTTAAAAAATGGTGTGATTTAATCCAATTGATGCGATTTGGTTCCGCCTGAAAGTCATATTTTGGAGTCATTTACATTTTTCAGATGTCTTTATGGGTATGTTATTATTTCAAGAATGTATAATGGAGATAAAATTTTAAATATATTTTTTTTTAAAAAAGAGAAATGAAGTGTTGTTATATATGTTTATATATGGGGTATATGAGCACAGACTTTCACAATACCCACCACTCTCCACACTATCTCATAACACTGATACACTTCATGCTACACCAGCAATCATCAGTTGGTCCAGATTACCATCTCCACACATATATGCTATAAGTGCTCATATATATATTAAGATAGCCAAACCTCATACTTTAATGGACAGGTTTCAATCTACTCCACACTCCAACTCTTCAACCGTCCATCCAATTGAAAATCTGATGATGGAATGCTCAAAGGCCACCCTGAGGCCGAGATTCTTGTCACACCCATGTTGACCTAAGGTAATGTGTTCAAGTATATCAGTGTTATGAGATAGTGTGGAGAGTGGTGGGTCGTGTGAAAGTTTGTGCTCATATACCCTAATATATTACATATATAAACACAGGTATATAATAAGCCTGTGTGTTTCAGATATACATGTTTATGTATAATTCAAAAACAGACATTAATCTTTAACTGAGATTTAAAATTTATAAATAAACTAAAGATAATATCTAGCTTAACAAATGATTAATACTAATAATTAATTTATTTATCTGAAATAGTTGGAAACAAAGTTGTAAGTGCAGATAGTTGGATACTTATAACCCAAACTGTTATACCATATAAATGCAGTAATTTTGTGTATGAATATAAATACTTTTTTTGAATTGAACAAAAATTTGACAAACATTTAATATTTAAATTCTAAATTTAATGGATTTTCAGTGCAGAGAATCTTTTTCAAAAGGCAGATGCTAGAAAAATAATTATTTCAGTAGAATTACGGAGTTTAATTTATACCATTTTAATATATTTATAGTGAGCTTAGCATTGTTACATTTTCATTTACCATTGTCAAACTCCCTCCACTCACAACTTCGACGCCATCCATTTCAGATAAATAAACTAATGATTATTACTAATCATTTTCGAAACTAGAGATTATCTCTAGCACAGATATAAACTTTAAACCTCAGTTAAAGATTAATATATCTGATTTTTTTAATTTACACACACGGAGTTATTCACTTTTCTCTGTCCCGTATGTAATATCTTTATAGATATAATAAACACCTCCACACTTCCCCAATTCTTTTCAAATTCATAGCATTATAAATAAAATATACGTTATTTACTAAAAAAAAAAAAATCTTTTAATTTCACAGAAGACTTAAAGGCAGCAAGCAAGGCAAGTTCTTAATGCCCACCCCCCATTTATATGATAAATAAATATGAATGGATTCTTATAAATATGCACAGGACGGTGTGGTAAATTTGTCAGTTTGAATTCAATATCAAGAAAAAAAAGTTGCTGTCATTTCTTCTCAGATGGTGTTTATAATTCCTAAGTGAGAGATCAGTTTGTGTTTTTTTAAATCTACCTTTTATTTAATTCTTTGTGTTTTGTTTATTGCAATACACATTTTTCTCTACTTACTTTTAAAATACTGTACTATCAGTTTCAAAACTTCTGGAAGTTTTTTTTATAGAATATAAAGACTCTTGTCAAGCATTGGTGGTTGAGAGGTCAGCGACAGCTGCTTTACAAGCAATTGTCCCAGGTTAGCGGATTTGCTTCCTGGCTGATGCTATGACACATGAGGGAAAAATATATATATATAAAGACTCTTGAAGTTGTACTGTCTGATTTTAAAACAGTTTCTGTTGCTCCTATTTATAAAAATGTGGTAATTACCAATTACACGAAAGTGTTTTAAGAATATTATTAAATAGATTGTTCTTAGTAACAAATGAATGACTGCCAGACATTCAATCTGATTTTAGAGTATCAAAAAACATTAAAATCATGGATTTGATACAAAGCCTATGCAAAAACAAAACAATATCATGAGCAAATGCAATATTTATATACACGTGGGTCTCATTTTATGTGGATTATTTTAATGCGATTTTGAAGTTATGCGATTCATGTTTCTTCTTAATATCTTTCATATTTCACTATATTTATTAGATATCAAGAAATTTAAATTATTAATAACTTATTTTGACTTGAAATACTTTTTTTTTTCAAAAATATGTTATATTAACAGCTAATGTGAATATGGCCTGAAGCTGTATTTAGAATTTTAGCTTCTATGTAAATAACCTATTTATACTAATGAGTAAATAATAATAATAATAATAGATTTATACTTACATATAAAAATATCACAATAAATATTCAAAAAATGTAAACTTTTAAACCGTCATCATCATCATCATCAACCATTATCAAACCACTGCAGGATGAAGGTCTCTCCAAGTTTAATCCATCTTCTCCGATCTTTAGCTTCTCTTCTCCACAACACCCCTGAACATTTTCTTATTTCATCCATCCATCTCACATGTGGTCTCTTTCTGGGTCTTTTACAATCTCTTGGAATCCGGTTTAAAATTTCAATTGTCCATCTATTATCATCTCTTCTAGCAATATGTCCAGCCCAACTCCATTTCAATCTTTTAATTTTCTCAATAAGGTCAGTAACACCTGTTTGTTGTCTTACCCATACATTGTGTTTTCGATCTCTTATTGTTACTCCCAACATACATCTCTCCATACTCCTTTGAGTGGTCTGAAGTCTCTGTATTGCTCTTCTATTAAGTGTCCAAGTCTCAGATCCATAAGTAAGAACTGGTAAAACACATTTATTAAAAACCATCCTTTTCAAACACATAGGCATATTTCCTTTTAGTATCAAGTTATTTCTACCATAAGCACTCCAACCAAGTTTAATTCTATGATTAATTTCCTCCATTATGTTTCCATCTGTATTAATAATCTGACCAAGGTATTTGTAACTGTTAACTTCTTCTAATTCTTCATAATCAATCTTTATTTTCATATTTTGAGCAAATCGATTAAACATTACTTTAGTCTTTTTAACATTTATCTTTAGTCCTACTTTTCTACTTTCATCTGCTAACTCCTGCAACATTTCCTGCAGCTCTGAAGCATTATTTGCAAAAACAACTACATCATCTGCGAAATCTAAATGACTTAAATACTCTCCATTTACTTTCATTCCTTTAGTTTCCCATTTTAATCCACAAAATACTTCTTGCAGCACTGCTGTAAAGAGTTTTGGAGATATGGAGTCACCTTGCCTTACACCTTTCTCAATGTTGATTTTTCCAGTATCATTATGTAATCTAATTGCTGCTGTTGCATTTTTATAAATATTCTTTAAAATATGACAATATCCTGGATCTATACCTTGATGATCCAATGCTTTAATCACTGAAGAAATGTGTATAGAATCGAATGCCTTTTCATAATCTACAAATCCAAAACATAATGACAACTCATATTCATTTGTCCTTTCTATGACTTCTCTCAATACTTGGATATGATCTATTGTACTAAAACCACTTTTAAATCCAGCTTGTTCTCTTGGTTGTTGGAAATCCAAAGTTCTCTGTAGACGAGTTATAATTATCTTGGTAAAAATTTTATATAAAACTGATAAAAGGCTGATAGGTCTGTAATTTCTAATATCTTCTTTATCACCTTTTTTAAATATTAATATTATTACTGCATTCTTCCAATCTTCCGGTACATCTTTATCATTTAGATATTTGGTATATAACTTTGCTAAAATTGTTTCTATTTCTTCACCTGCTTCTTTTAATATATCAATTATAATTCCATCATTTCCTTTCTTCATACACTTAATTGCATGTCTCACTTCTTCATTTAAAATTCTGGGCAATTCGGAAGATGTAATAGATATAGGAGGTACTTGTTCTTTATTACTATATAATTCTTGATAAAAATCTTCTACCAATTTCATGATGTCATCTCTCTTTTTAGTAATAATTCCATCTTTTTTTCTTATTGTAGATATAAATTTTCTACCAATACCAAAATGTTGTTTAACATTTTTGAGACTTTTATTTTCTTCTACAGCTTTCCTTGCTATTTCACAGTTATACTTTCTTTTATCATTTTCAACTCTTTTCCGTACCATTTTACAAAATTCGAGATATTCAATTCTTTTTAATACATCATTTTTGTATATCTTCATATTCCTTTTTTTCTTCATAAATTCTCTAGTCTCAGTAGAAATTTTATTAGTCAATTGCTGCTTTTTTCTACCAGCTATGTTTGTTGCAGTTTTTAAAAGTGTATCAGTTATTTTCATATTAATTTCATTCAAATCTGAATCATGTTCAAAATCTCCTAACACTTGAAACCTATTTGTAAGTTTTAATTTAAATTCATTAGAATGTTTCTGGAGATTAGGAATATCAACTGTAAATATTGTTTTTCTTAATAATTTTTGTCTCTCTAGTTTTACATTAACACGTAACTTACACCTTACTAATCAATGATCACTTCCTGTGTTAAATTTATTAAGAACATTACAATCTTGAAATATGTATTTTCTGTTAGTCAAAATATAATCCAATTCTGCTGTACCTTCATTTGGATGCTTCCATGTCCATTTCCTTTTAACATTTTTCTCAAAAAATGAATTCATAATATAAAGTTTTTCTTTTTCTGCAAACTCCACAAGTCTATGTCCTCTCTCATTTCTATTACCATAACCAAAATTACCTACAGCAATTTCATCTTTCATTTGTCTACCAATTCTAGCATTAAAGTCTTCCATAACAATTTTAAAATGTTGTTTACTCTGATCAAAAGCCTTTTGTACATCCATATAAAAATCTTCTACTACTTCATCACTATGAGAACTTGTTGGGGCATAAACCTGAATTATCTGCATTTGGTATCTGCTATTAAGTTGTATAACTAATCTTGCCACTCTGTCTGATACACCATCAATCTCCACAATATTGTTCTTCCACTTTTTATTTATAATGAATCCTACTCCACTTCTATTTCCAATATGTGTATTTTGTTATATATAACAGAAATAAATAATCTTTTAGATTTTTAAAATAAAAAATGAAGATTTTATAAACTGAAAATAATCTTTCTAATGATAATGTATAATCTTTTTGTTTTGATTACGATCTCATTTTTTTTAATATAGAAACACAAAACCATTAACACAGCACAAAACTAGAAGTGGTGCTAGTTGTACATCACATCACGAATAAAAATAAAGTGGCTAGCAGGTTTTTCTGGGCATAATTGCTGAGAGATTCTTGACTTCGTTTAAGGAGAAGCCACAATACATCACATTACATCACATCCAATCTGATTTCTTCCAAGTTTATAAATGAACGCTAGTGGTAATGATTAAAATATGTATGAAAAATGTAAAATTAATTAAAAAAAGTAAAAAAAGTTTGTCTTGTATTAATTTTTTTCAAATATTTGAAATTTTTTATTAGTCATACTTTATTTGCTTATTTTTTTAATGCGAAATTTAAAATAATTTTTCCTTGTTGCTTTGCTTTTATGCGAATTCTGAAATACAGAACCTATCCCCCATTTTTCAAGGTAAGTTAAGTCTATTTTTGTGTGATTTTTTTTAATGCGGGTTTTCTGTGGAACTTATCTACCACATAAAATGAGACCCAGGTATATTGATTATATTAACTTCACCAAAACATTTGACTCAATTAATAAAAACATTTTTGTCATTTTTTCAGAATGATAAACAATGAAGCATTATTATGATGTATGTATAAAAACTTGAAGCATATAAAAAATCTTATGCTATAAACAAGAATGTCTTTTATAATGCAGGCATAAAGATGCAATATAGGTTTCATGTGTGGAATTTACAATTTGAACCAGTTAAAACCATAAACGATAACTTCATCTTCTTAGATTCTGGATTTACAATGCATTACTCACTAATTCAAGAAGTTTTTAAAAGATTCAAAATGTAATCAAGGAGGATTTTGGTATAGTAATAATCAAAAAAAAGCTTTTCTCACCTAAGGATAAAAAAAAATTCAGAAAGTTTGTCTTGAGTGATTATCATGCTGCGTGGTTTGGTGCAATTGATAAGCATCTGACTTGGGATCTAGAGATTCAAGTATCAATTCTGGTTCTCATAGTTCTGAGACTCAAACTTCTTATAAACTACCAAGCAATAAATCCATAATTTTACCCTGCATGGTTTGGTCCAGTTTGGTAAACCATCTAATTTGGGATCTAGATGTCCCAGGATTGATTCTGGTACTTGCAGTTCTAGCACTCAAACTTCTTATGAATTACCAAGCAATAAACCCATAATCCTACCCTGCATAGTTTGGTGCAGTTTGGTAAAGTATCCAATTTGGGATCTAGAGGTCCCAGGATTGATTCTGGTACCTGCAGTTCTGGCACTCAAACTTCTTATGAACTACCAAGCAATAAATCCATAATCCTACCCTGAATGGTTTGGTGCAGTTTGATAAAGCATCCAATTTGGGATCTAGAGGTCCCAGGATTGATTCTGATACTTGCAGTTCTGGCACTCAAACTTCTTATGAACTACCAAGCAATAAAGCCATAATCCTACCCTGCATGGGTTGGTGCAGTTTGGTAGAGTATCCAATCTTTGGATTGGGAAGTCTCAGGATCAATTCTGGTGCTCAAACTTCCTACAAACTTCTGAATAATAAAGCCATTATAATTTTTTATCACAATAATGTGAATCAATTTATAGATCTGAGATTACTAAAATATATAACTATGCATGTGTTAGTCTGGGTTAAAACCTCAGGATTTTCTATAAATTTCATGTCATTAGCTTGAATAGTATAAAGTAGTAAAAGATGATTGCTAGATATCCATAAGTTTATTAATTACACCATTGAATCTTATTCACTGACAAAGGCAAAGGTCATATTATTGGGTTATCATTATTTACTCAATAGTGAGCAATTAAGGATAACCAAATGGCAGATAGTTCTAGAGCAGAACAAACATAACATCAGGATTTGTCTCTATGTTCCTATCCACATTAGAAATTTTCTTATTGCTTGTATTATAAAGTAAGGGTGTGATATTTAAAGCTATTCACTTTAAGGATTTAAATGTAAATTTTGCATATCTCCAAAAAGTACTATAAGAAATGAATTTTTTTAATCCAGAAGCAAAAAAAGAAGTGGAGAAAAAGAGTAAGGCTACACTGTATTGAATGTTTGTAAACATTGAATACATAATTCTGTGTATTATGGGGAATTGTGGGTAAATAGATCTACGAAGATTGCCCAGCATACATACTTATACAACAAAGCAAAACAAAATAAAGAATATAATTTGATTTTCCTGAACCATGACCTCTCTACAGGCCATACTTTCAGCTCCACTATGTGAGGATTGTCTGGGCCAAAAGAGAATATAGAAAATAAAAATACAAGGAAGCATGGGAAATTGCAAAGGATAATGCAATCGATAGAAAGTATTTATGTGTTCCATTATTGAATAAATGGAATATTTAAATGCCTCTTTTACATAATTCAACTGCTAAACAAAATAGCAATATGATTCTCGCAGCAGCCTGCCAAATGGATACTTAGTGCAATATAAAAGTCTTGAATATTAATTATTATCTTTTCTTAATACTTGATTATAATGAGTTTATAATAATTGCATTAATTAAAGATAAGAGAATTAAAATTACATTTAGAATTCCTTAATGAATAATGATTGTAACATTATTTAACCTATCATTAACAAGTATTATTAGTTTCTAATTGAGTGATTTGAAACAAATACAATTGAGCAATATTTAATATTCAATTGAGTCAATAGGAAACCAAGAACTTTAAAAAGATGAGTATTATTAGTGAAAGAATAGGTCATCTTTGCTACATCACCTTTGTGTTATATTATTATTTTTTAGCCCTGTGCAGTTTAGCACAGTAGGTAGAGCACCGGTATGGGAATGAGGAGGTCCCAGGATTGATTCTGGTGTTCAAACTTTTTATGAACTCCTAAGCAATAAAGATATATGCTGCATTATTATTATTATTATTATTATTATTATTATTATTATTATTATTATTATTATTATTATTATTATTATTATTATTATTATTATTATTATTATTATTATTATTATTATTATTATTATTATTATTATTATTATTATTATTATTATTATTATTATTATTATTATTATTATTATTATTATTATTATTATTATTATTATTATTATTATTATTATTATTATTATTATTATTATTATTATTATTATTATTATTATTATTATTATTATTATTATTATTATTATTATTATTATTATTATTATTATTATTATTATTAAATTTTGTTCTTCCATTGCTAGGGATCTTCTTCGCCATTGCCCAAGTCTTGATGAAAATATCAAATTGGATGATTGTGTTCCTGAAGTTAATTTAGTTAGTGATGAAATTAATTATAATTAATAATAATAATAATAATGTATTTAGGAATTTGCCTCATTCCAAATTTAAAAGTAGATGTTTTTATAACTCTCCTGGCTTGAGGTAAATTCCATTATGATTGTTTTCTGATTCTGGTTTTTTTCTCATGGTAAATTTAATCACAAATTTTTTTTTTGGGGGAAAGGAGATAATGGAGGTTTTCCTGTTACTTTATCTTCTTTAAAGTCTGTGAAATTAAAAAACTAAATTATCCAGCTGCAGTTTCTAAAGTCATTCCAGCTCATAATTTACAGGTGTTCTTTTATGGATAAAAGATATAATGGAGGTCTTCCTGTTAATGTATCTTCCCTAAAGTCTATTAGTCATAAAATTCTTAATTATCCAGATACTGCTCCCAAATTTACTCCAGCTTATAAATCACTTCCTTAACTTTCTTCAAATAGTAACTTCGGATGAATCATTCTGGATAATCTTCTTTATCTTCAGAAAAATCTTTTCTAGAACTAAGAAAATTAATATTTCTGATGGATTTAATAAATCTAATTTTGCTAATGTTTATTCTAAGTCTGTTAGACATAAAATTCTTAATTATCCAGATATTGCTCCCAAATTCATTCCAGCTTATAGTTCACATTCACTTGACTTTCATTCAAATAGTAACTATCGGATAAATCATTCTGGATACTCCTCTTTATCTTCTAATAAAAATGATTTTTCAAGAACTAAAAAAATTAATATATCTGATGGATTTAATAAATCTAATTTTGGTAATGTTTATTCTAATACTAATATAACTTATAATAGATATTTTCTTTCTAATATCAGTAAATCTCAGTTAAAGATATTACAGTATTTCTTGAAAATAATTTACAAACTAGTTGTTTGCATAAAGTTAATATGAATAATTCTAGTCTTCTTGTTTTATGTTTCTGTTTCTGCACATAAACATAATAAATAATTCCCCCAATTTATGGCCTTGGGTGTTCCATTTCTTTTTTATGGATCTCTAGCTATTCTCTAAGGTTTTAAGAGAATTTATTTTGTTTTACTATCTATTTTATTTTATTTTATTTATTTATTTTTATTTATTTATTCTTTCTTTATCCTTTTTTTCTCTTTTGGTTTTATTTGTGTTGTTTCCATTATCTTTGTGGGTAACATGGTAGGCCTTTCTTGTTTTTACATGAATGTCAGAGGTATGAGGACTAAATGTGTTCAAATAAACAATTTTTGAAACAGAACATTTTGATCTTATTTTACTACAGAAACTTGGTTGAATCAACAATTTCTGATTGTTCTTTTCTTGATGATAGATTCAGTATTTTGCGAACTGACAGATCTATGGATAATATTTCTCGAGGTGGTGGTACTCTGATTGTCTTCATAAAGATGTTTTTTATAAAGAACTTTCTTTTTCTTCTTCTTTTTGTGAATCTACATGGTGTGAAATTACTTTAAATCACAATTTTAAATTTATTTTAGGTAATGTTTATCTCAAACCCTTTGTCATTGTTGGAGTTTGATTATTTTTTGACATCACTTGAAGATTTTCTGATTGGCTATATATGTTATTATTACTGGGGTTTAAATATTCCAGATTTATATCAGGGTAAATTGTCACCTTTTCTGTTTTGTCTTCTAAGGCTTCTAGAATGTTAAAGTTCTGTAAATTTTTAGGCTCAACAATATAACCCATTTGTTATTCCTTTCTCGTCTTTGGTTATATTTTATGTAGTTCAACAGTAGTTAGTAATTTTCAAGTTGTCTCTGTTAATTTTCCTATTGATGCTCATCATCCACCTTTTGAGTTTTATATTAATGTTTGTCACTCAAAGATTAATTTTTCTAATATTTCAAGAAAGGATTATGGGAAGGGTAATTATTTTGATTTTTGTAGAAACTTTTCTAAAGTTAATTGGAATTTTTTGTATTCTTTTAATGATGTAAATCATTGCTTGGATGAGTTTTTAAAGATTCTTAATGGTTTTATTGATTTGTATATTCCCAATAAGCGACCTTTTTATAAGGGTTTTCCTCGTTGGTTTTCATGCGATCTTATTAAAATTATTAAAAGGAAGTCTTATCATCGTAGACTTTATTTTAAAACACAGAATATCTTTTTTTATAATAATTTTATTAATTTCAGAAGATTGGTGAAGCATGTTTATAAAAGAGATTTGAAGAATTATATTAGAAGAATTGAGGTTAATATTTCATCTAACCCTAAAGAATTTTGGGATTTCATTAAAAAGTCTGGTTTGGGTAGAAAAAAGGTTCAAGCTACTCATGGTTTCACTTTAAGTGCAAATGACTTTTCAAAACATTTTGCTGATGTATATTCATCACATGATGCAATATCTTCAAATATTGCATTATTTTGTAATTCTTCAACTGTTCATTGTATGATTGACCATATTTCTAAGGATGATGTTGTTATGGCTATTAAGCGACTTAAAATTCATTCTAGTTTGGGAAATGATAATCTTCCTTCATTTATTTACAAAGGGCTAGCTGAATTTATTGCAGTTCCTCTTGCATTTATTTTTAATTTATCACTGAATTCTTGTGTTTTTCCTAATGTGCTTAAGTGTGCCAAAATGGTCCCAATTTTTAAGAATGGTTCACGTGATTGTCTTAATAACTATAGACCTATTTCTGTTTTACATACTATTGCTAGAATTTTTGAGAGGTGTGTTTATAATAAAATTATTTTAGATGTTAGTAAACTCATTTCTTCTTCACAGCATGGTTTTATACCTAATAGATCCGTAGAAACTAATTTGTTAACAATTTATGATCATATAGCTCATGCAATTGAGGACCACAGAGACTTGATGTTGTTTATTTTGATTTATCAAAAGCTTTTGATAAAGTAGACCACATATTCTTCTTCGCAAATTATATCAAATGGGTTTTCTACTAAGCTTGTTTATTGGTTTCAATCCTTTCTTCATGGTCGTACTGCATATATTAAATTTAATAATACTATTTCATCTAAGTTTAAATGTAATTTTGGAGTTCCTCAGGATATATTTTAGCGTCGTGTTTTTAACATTTATATGAATGACCTTAAGGATTGCTTAAAATCTTCTTATCTTTTGTGCTATGCAGATGACTGTAAAATCTTTAGAAGAATCACATCTGTGTTTGATTGCACTCTTCTTCAAAAGGATATAGATAATTTTAGTGCTTGGTGTGATTTAAATAATATGATTGTTAATTTCAGTAAATGTTCCTTAGTCTCGTATTCTAAAAAATCTGAAGTTTTGCATTTTTCTTATTTTATTAATTGTCACAAAATTATTTCTGTTGAATCGGAAAAAGATTTGGGAGTTATATTTTCTAGTAATGGATCCTTTCTTCTCATTTGGAAATGATTATTGGTAAGGCTTTAAAAATTATAGGTACTATTCTAAGGTTTGGTCATCATTTCAGTGGTGATACAAAATTTAAATTATTTTTATCATTGGTTCTTCCCATCATTGAATATTGTTCAGTCATTTGGAATCCTAGCTCTAAACAGGGATGTAACTTATTAAGATCGGTGAGCGTAAGTGTTTTTAAATATGTTTCTTTGGGAAATAAAACTGTTGTTCATCTTTCTTCTAGAAGACAATATAGAGATCTTAAATATCTTTATAAACTTGTTAATAAAATAGTTCTTTTATCTGACACAATTTCTACTGTTGTAATTAGATCTCATGTGATGATACTCGGTCTGCTTCTGTTTGTTACATTAAAACTTGTCATTCCAATGTTCTTAGATTTTCTTCTTTATTTAGACTGCCATATTTATATAATCAGATTTGTAGTAATAATAATTACTTCAATTTAGATTATAATCAATTTTGTTATGTTATTAAATTTAAATGTCATATTTGATTGGTTTAACTTGATTTTGTTTATATATATATGTTAAATTGTTTTATTATTATTATTATTTTGTTACGCGCTTTATATTTATCCCTTTTATTTATTTGTTATTATTAATGTTTTAATAATAATTGTTTATATGCTGATATTTAATTTTACTTTAGATTTTTAAATGTGTTAATTATCTTTTATTGAAATATGGCACATAATTATATTAATAATTTGTCATTTAAACTCATTTATGTATTTATATATTTGTTATGGTGCAATACTGTAATTGGCTTTATGCTGTAGTTTTGTACGGTAAATAAATGAATTGAATTGAATTGAATTATTATTATTATTATTACAATCATTATTATCATTACTATTATTAATTATTATTGTTGTTGTTGTTATTATTACTGGCTTTCATCAAAGGATTTTATTCAACACAGTATAAAAGCTTACTTCATTTCTTTTTTATACATAGTATTAAATTAAAATTTACAAATAAGAATGTTTTATAAAAGAGTCAAAGGTTTGCAATTTCACTGAACTGCTTTTAATCTGTGGTATTGTAGTGGTGACACCTGGCACACTTTGGTTTTTGTTTCTTATTTCAGATTTCTTAATTTTGAGTGATTTCTTCTTTAGAGGCTTGAAGGTAACTGCAATTGAGACCAGGTGTCAGTAAAAAAAATTTGATTTGTTAATCTTTTGTCTCTTTGATATATTTTTATCCAGTTCATTTTTGAATGTGTTTGGATGCCTTCTTGGGTTATTGTTGGATAAGAATTTACACCTTGTGCATCATAGGACATATAGGATGAATATGCTGATCCTGATGTCAGCAAAGACACCTATTGTGAATGATTCAAATAGTCTATTAACTTTTTTTTTGAAGAGTATATAATGATTGACCAAATTTTATCAAGTCCTTGGTGTGAAAGAAAAGGATGATCCTGTGTTTCTGAGTCTTTGTGACTAAAGGCACATAGTTGATTTACATTTTGGCAGTTTTTTTTATATCTTAAGAAATGTTGTTGTTGGTGGTGGTGTTATTATTATTATTATTACTATTATTATTATTGCTATTATTTTTATATAGAGAATTCTGATGTACTCTTACTTTTAGAATCATCATCAACTTTTTCAATCGTGTTTTAAGTTTGAGGGGAGAAATAGTTACCTTTGTGAATGGTACTATAAGACACGAATATAATTATTTCATTTTAAATAATATTCAAACTTACCATACATAACCTTAGAGTGGAAAGTTATTCTGAAAATATCACTCACACACATATGTATTTATAAACAATAAACCTGCAGCTTTTATTTTATATTACAAATACTTTAATATACCTATTCAAAATTGTGCCATAGTCAGGGTTAACAAATAATATAATTACAAAATAAATGTGTCAAAAATATTCAAGAATATTTGAAATAAATTATTTACTCCGTTGACCAGCAGCATTTTGCCTTGTAAATATTTATTTTAAACAGAAGAATAATTATATTTGTGCATAATTAATTTGACAAATATATTTGTTTTAAATATTTATTACAATTGTGTGAGACGAATGGGGTATCCATTATTTACAATGTATTAAAAGAAAACGTATTTTCAGGGAAATTTACATATACACAAAAAAACTTGAAATCTGATTTCAAATAATCTTTTTTTTTTTTTTTCATATGTCATAGCATCGGCCGGGAGGCGAACCCACAACCGTATGCAACCAACTACTTGTTTGCAAGGCGGCTGTGATGACCTCTCGGCTAACAACGCTTTTTATTGATTAAATATATATATATCTTTTTCACCACACTCGCAAAAGTAGGCATCATGCAGAAGTTGAGTGATATTTATGTAAGCTTGAATTTTATTGGCTGGTTATAATTTTACACTATTTATAAAATAAAACGTTTATTATAAAATGCATATTTTAAATAAGCAAAAATTAAATTCTTTGTATTTTTTAATTTCTAATACATTAAGAATGTGGCAAATAATAGCAAATTATCATCATTGATGAGTAGATGTTATTAGTTTTTTAGTTAATTATCTGCTTTTGGGAAAAGAAATTGATTTACATATCAACATCACATGACTTCTTACGTGCTTACTGATATGCTTACAAAAGCAGTTATTTTGAATCATTTACCGTAAGCTTGAATGAAAAGTCTCATTACCAGACCGATAATTTAAACTTACAATAGATGGAACTGCTGTAGGATGAAGATTACTGTTCTTGGAAATCTAATCCACATATTTGTTTTTAGTAATGATAACTATTCTGCATGGTTCTGCACAATTGGTAGAGCATCTGATTTGGGATTGGGATGTCTCAGGATCGATTCTGGCACTCAACAACTCTGGAGCTATAAAGTCATGTCTGTTTTTTCTAATGATAACTCAGTACTGAAGTTTTTTGTTTTCATTTTTAAAAAATGATTTAAAAAATTTGTTGCACTTCAATCTAAGGACTTTTAACCCTTGCATCAATAAATGTCAATGCAACCCTTAAGTGTTATAACAGTTAGTTGCTTGAGTGGTCATATGATATTGGAACATTTTCATGCCAGATTAAAAAATTTGAAGGAAGTTAAATTCTTTTTACTTACATTACTTAGCTGCATATAAAATCAACATCACTGCATTGAAATTCACACTGCACTAATTAAATAAAATATGGTGATACACTTTATATATATCTTGATAGTCTTTTAGGTAGAGAAGAATACTTAAATACTGAGAAGATTCTAATATGCTGCTGCTTTGGAATAGTTTTAGGATATTTTGTCACATTTATATCACTAAATTCATCTAAATTAATTGTATATAAAAATGTTATTTTATCTAATCTATTGTAGGAAGTAAATTATACATCAACTTATCAATGTAATACAAAAGCACTGAGTTTTATTTAAAGATGATCCATAACCTTCTAAAAATATGACAGAAATGAACATATTCTCCTTTTTGTTGGATATGATCTGTTGTCTATCATTGCAAAATCACATCTTCAAGTTGAATTGAATGAGATACCAGATTTTCTTAATAAGTATTAATGATAGTTTTTGTGGGTGAAACAGACGTTATTTACAAAATAAAGATTATTCCAAAGACCTTCTAAAGAAATGCATTATAAATGGCTTTTACTGAGAAGATACGAGTAGAATAGAATACAAAGACCTGCTACTATTATACATGATATTGAAGTCTTTCCATGAGTTTTATTTAAGGATGTTTCATAACATTATAAAAATATGACAGAAATCAATATATTCTCATTTTTGGTGGATATTAGACTGCTGTCTATCATTGTAAAATAACATCTTCAAGTTGAATTGAATAAGCAAGACAAATCAAAAACACAAGATTATCTTTAAAAAAGTATTAAATGATAGGTTTTTTTTTTCATATGCCAAATGTGTTGACCAGGAAGCGAACCCAGGCCAGCTACTTGGAAGGCAGCTATTCTAACTGCTAGGCCACCAATGCTTAACTATTATGGCTATGGCTGAAAGAGACACTGTTTACATAATAAAGATTATTCCAAAAATATTCTAAAGAAATTCACTATTAACTGCTTTTATTGGGAATATAGAAAGAAGATAGAATATAATGACCTGCTACAATTATATATTATAATTATATATAATTATAATAAGTGTTTCAGAAAGAAAAGTTTATTACAGAAGACATCATTACAATATATCAAATAGACATTATATTATACTAGCATGTTATATATGTGAAAGTATTGCTATTCACAACATAGGTATGTGTAGTCATGTAAAACTCATGTCTATCGTATTATTACTACTACTATTTCATCTTTTCTTTATCTTCTTGTGGTTGGAACAATCATACTTATTTGCAAGTGTTTCCTAATGATTGACAGATTTTATAGAACATTCACAAATTTGAAGACATTAGAATTAAATCACACAATTATTATCCATGTTAATTGTAGTAATATGACAACTGTAAAAAAAATCAGCTGTTACATAGAGCAAAATTTACACTTTAAAAAACATTAATATATAACTTAATCAAAATAAATAAATGCTTGTTTTACTCGATCAATACAAATATCTCTTTCATGTGGGAGGCAAACTGTCTTGTAAAACATTAATCATTAGTCAGTGTTCTTGTGTTCAGCTTATCATAATAATAAGAGGAGTGATAATATTAAATTTCAAAGAAAAAAAGAGAAAACAAATCTAAAGATCAACATACTAGGGTCAGAGAGCTATTTATTTTAAATTTTAATATGGCACTAAAAATATCAAAGAGATCATCTCAAATAATATTAAGTAACAGTAATAAAAAAAACTATACGTAAACATAATATTTACTAATACCATTATTTAATAATATAATCAGTGGATTGTTAATAAACTTTTAACAATCTCTTCACTTAAACAAAACATCTAGAATACAAACATAAAATATTCAATGTTCATCCATTAAATTTTACTAAATTTATTCTCATCAAAATATTTTCTTTTTGTGTGTTCAGCATTCTTAATCCATCTACGATTGGGTGCTGCTACGATTTTAATAGTATTGCATAATTTATTTCTCAAATTTGTTGCCAGTAAATCCTATACTTCATCTGTCAGCAGATAACTTACGTAATTAAAATTTACAAATCTAAATAAATAATCTCATGATACAATGGTAATACATTTAACTAATGTGGCTTCAATCCAGGCTGATTATTATTCAAGTAGCTATCCCATGGTTGACATTGCAAACCAACCGAAATGGGTAACCAGCAACTTTTAGCTGTATTAAGGTCATAATCTTGTCACTGTTGATCTGGTAAATGGTTTAAATCACTCTCTTGTATCATTATAATCCAGCTCTAAAGTGGCTATAGGTAAATTGTCTGTACATAAATGCTGTTGACTGGGTTGTCCAGGATTACAGTTGAGAATATCAGTTATAATATTCTCTGTCCTTTTACAGTACTGTATTCAATAGTCAAATTCCTATAAATACTAACTCTAGCTAACTAAATAGCAAACTCAAGATTCTTGTGATATGTCCTTATAATTAACTCTGTCTCCAAAAGAAATTGGCAAAGCTTTGGAAAAGCCTATACTACAACCAGAACTTCCATCTCTATGATGGTATAATTTATTTTTGAGTATTATTTCAACACTTTGTTAATAAAATAGAGAACTCCAGGTTAATCACAGTTCTGAATTTGTGATAATGCTCCAAACCATAACCACTGCTATCCATTTATATATAGAAGGGTCTAATGAATTTGTTTTTGATTTTGTTCCAAAGTTTGATCATGTTAAAGTCCACTGCTAGAGAAGATCCTTTTTAACAGTTGTAATAAGAGATCCATGTCTGAAAATTGAAACACTTGATGGATATTGCTTCTATGTTTTTTATAAGCGGTTGCTACAGTAGCATTTGTTTTATGATGAGTTACTTGTTTAAGTTTTGCTATGACATTGTTTGTTGTTGTTCTCTGCCTGAAAGTAGATAAAACACTTTGATCACTACCTCTTCCACTATACTCAAGAGTACAGAATTATGTATTGCTTCTGAACTGAAAAAAGTTATGCCCCAAAACTGCCATTTGTTGATTTGCATCACATGACATCATGATAATTTAATTAGACTTTATTACTATTATTAGTTTGACATTACTTTTTACCACAGTAGTTGATTTGTTTAAAATACATTATTTATTGAAGTAATAAATTAAACACATAATGTATTTCAATAAACAATTGACTTCCTGGATTATAAATAAAACATAAAAAATCAATAAATTGTTAAGATGAATAATAATTTAACTTCAACTATGATTTATATTTGATTTAATATCTATATATGGATTTATTTATTTTTTAATTTTGTAGATCTCTATAATGTTTGTATTGAGAGATTAATTAAAACAATCATGTGCCACTGGATGGATAACAGCCTTCTCATGAAGTATTCTCCAAGTAACAGGCATTAGTATGTGAAACTAATGTCTCCACATGGAAACCAAATGTCATCTTGACAAACTCCTGGTTAAGACTATACATTATAAAAATATACAAAAAACTACTACCATAAATTCCAATGATATTCTCATCATCATTGAAAAATGATTACGTGGTATTGTCAACCATAGAACACCACAAGTCCTAAAATAATCCTCTAAAGAGAAACTTTCTCTTTATTTAGAAAACACAACAAAATATTTAGGGTACATAAAAATAAAAAAATGATGATAATCTACAAATTAACTGTTCAGCATAATGTTGGATGTATTTGTACTTCAAGAGACTCATCATTTTTTTCAATAATGCTAATTTTTTTAAATTTCTGCATTTACATTGATTAATAATAGAATGCATTCTAAATATGATATAACTACTTTTGTTTCAAAATTACCTTGTAAAGAAAACAACTTCTTTTGTAAATAATTCAATGATACTGTAATTACTATTCAAAATACAGAATTTTTATATACACAATGTTTCCAAACCATTCGTTACAAATTAGCCCTACCTTTTATTTTCAGATCTTTCTATATCCTCTGTATTTATAGGAGATTTCAATTCTCATAATAGTCTTTGGGTTATATAAATGATAATCAAGCAAGGTTACCAACTTGTAAACAACATGACTAAGCAAGGATAAGTGTTCCACTAAGGCAGATGGAAAGCAGAAACAATTTCTAGTTTATATTTTATTTAAACAAAGGTTATCTTCTAAATTACAGCTATTGAATTATATTTCTCATAGTCAATATAAACCAAATCTAATCACTATTGGAAACAACATTCCTATAGTTGATCCTGTCAAAATCAAATTTAAGTGCAGCTAACTGGAATTAATATACTGGATATCTTGAACAAAATTTTAAAAGAATCTCTTCAATTTGCTCTTGCTATGATAGGTTTAAAAAATTTTTAGTAACAGTTACTAGAGTCCACACATTATAGATATCATGGTCTTCATAGCCAAATTTTATCTATGAAAGATTGGGAAATTGCTAACAAATTTATAAAAACACTAGATAATGCCAGGAAAGAAAAGTGGAGAGAGACCTTGAAAAAACAAAACTTTTCAAGATCTAATCATAAAGCCTAGACTATTTTATAAATGCTTTGTGAATATATAAATGCTTTGTGAATATAAAAATTACAGCAATTGCTAATCAAGTTGCCTATCTTATATGCCAGACTTCTATGTCTAAGATTGATAGAATGAGTTTATAATGAAATTGAAAGAAACTCACAATGTTTCTGTAATAGCAACCAAATAAAACCTGTAGATGTTAGTGAACACGAACTTACCATTGCTTATTTAAATCAGGAAAGGTTCCAGAGGCAGATAATATACTTTCAGAAGTTTTAAAATTTTTATGACCAAGAGCTAAATCAGGATTGGTAGAATTATTCATTAACATTATTCATGCAGGAAGTATTCTTAAAATTTAGCATACAAGAAAACCTATAATTGTCTTAAAACTAACTAAGTCATCAATAAACAAAGCAAAGCAAAACTCCATATAGTAGTGCCACCTGTGCTAAACAGAGTAATCAATGGATGCCAGAAGGCTTGTGCATAAAATCCCTATCTAATGCCTACTCATCCAATATCCCCAAACTAGTTTCTGGCTTGTGGCCTTAATCAGTGAGGAGCTTTGGATCTGAGAGCACTGCATCTAGATCTTAGGATCTAATGCAACCCTCTAGCAACCACCTTTTATCTCTACTTAGCTACAAAACTATATGGAGTTTTGCTTTACTTTGTTTATAAACAATTATGTGCTAGTATTGGAGATGTGATCATGTGATGCTTGCTGGTTTAAGTCATCAATAGTAAAAAAAGTATTAACCAATATCATTATCATGTGTTCTTCTATAAGCTTTTTGAAAGAGTCATATTAACAAGAGTTGTCAAAAATTGGGGCCGCCTTTATTGACCTAATTTCAGCTTATGACTCTGTTTAAGAAAGTGGTCTTTTAAAAGTTTCTAAAGTTCTTAATACACAAATTTTACAAAATGTTCTCCAATAAAAAATTTCAAGTAATAGTAAATGATTATCATAGTAGATATAAAATTTTGCAGAAAAGGCAGCCACAAGAGTCAGTTGTGTTTCACTTAATTTATTTAATCCACTCATAAGTGAACTGCCTGATATGGAAGGCAAGAAATGTATATACATTTATGATATTGCTTTGACTTTTCAAAGATCCTTTTCTGGTTTAAAAAAATCTCTCAGTAGGGTTTTGAGAAAATTTGAAAGGTTTTTCAAAAACTGGGATTTTATTCTTAATCCAATATTAAAATAACAAGAAACCATCTCATAATCTGAAAATTTGCAAGCATAGTCTAAAATTTGACCTTCCCCCTTCCTATTTAGGAATGTCTTTAGATCATAATCTAGCTTATACTTTTCACTCATCTAAAGTTAGATCCGAATTAATTTCTAGAAATAATCTCTTTGGAAAACTGTTTGTCACTGTTTGGGTTGTGATACAAATATTTTACAAAACACTTCCTCAGCATTAACATATTCAGCTGTTGAATATTGTTCCCCTGTTTGGAGAAAAAGTTCTCATCATAAACTTCTGGATATTCAATAAAATATTACTATGAGAAATATTGCTGCTGCAACTTGGCCTATTTTTTTACAGTGATTTTCTTTCATATATCTCTCCATCAGATATCAGAAGAGAAACTACCGCATGAAAAATGTGTTAAAAAACTGTTAAGCAGATCAGACTTGTCAATAACTCAAGATATTTCACTATCTAAAACTTAAATCAATATCCCTGTTTTGGATGTTCAACTAAGAATCTATGACAGAAGAATTATGAAGCAAAAAATGGAATTCTCATGAGATTCCTAGTAAATTTATTTTTCCTGATCCAACAAAAAAGCCATCTGGATGTTGATCATCCTATGTACAACTGGAATCTCATCAACAGATTTGGAATAACCCACGATCATTGTGCTCATCTTCTTGGTAAACAAAATTTATCAGTTGCTGGTTTTTATTAAAGAGGACAAATACAAGCTATGAACCACATAATAAGCATACCAAACTCTCTATACAGTAATACCATCAAGTGCAAGCTTTCATAATCAATGGATGCCTGCCTATAGGATAATGATAAGTGTGGTTTTTAAAAATCAAAGACACCAAAAGTATAGATGCTGAACTGAGTTCAGATCTATATGATATACAAATGAATGAGCTTGGATTGAAAACATTATGCTGTTTTGATCTTGGGATTACAAGTCTTTATAGTTAACCAAATAAATAAAAGGTGGTTGCTGAAGGGTTCCTTAGATCTAGTTGAAGTGCTCTCAAATCCAAGGCTCCTCACTGATGAAAGCCACAAGCTAGAAACTAGTCTGGGAATGTTGGATGAGTAGGCACAAGATAGGAATTTTATGCACAAGGCTTCCTGCATCCATTGATTATGAAAGCTTGCACTTGATCACACTACTGTATGGGGAATTTGATACTCTTATTAACATCAGCCCTTTTTTGTTACATTCGTTATCATATCATAGACTATAGACAGAAGATAACTTTAAACAGTATCTATTTAAAATTTTATTGGCTGTAATAAATATTATCAATGATGAATAATGAATAAACTCTTTGATGCTGATTTATTATTTTGGTAAATATCTTCATTTGATATAGGCACTTTAGAGTCAAAGTGATAGAATGCTGTTTAATCATAGGAGAGTAATGATATTGCTGTATTCATTGTGTTTGGTTGCCAGTCAGCTAGTATCTGTTTAATGATGGAAAAAGAGAGAGGTGCCAAATGTTTATTTTGCATAGAGTCTGCAAAATAAAAAGGAAAAGAAATCCCACTACAACTCTGGCAATATCATTATATCATTGAGTTATTTTCATTTTTTTTAAACTCAAATCCAGCTTACATTGAGTCATTATTTATAATATGAATAGTTTGGATAAAACAATAGAAATAGCTGGCATAGACTTATTGATATGATGTAAACTGCTTCCTATACCTAGAACTGTTTGTAGTTTTATATGAAAAGAATTACATATCATCTGATAATATGTGGAAAAATAAGAAGTCATTTTTTATAAAGAAAAGCCTTAAGATGAAGTATAGAAACATCTTAATTATTAATCAAAAATGTTTCACAAAAATTACTATTAGGCAGCTCCAATAAGAATGAGATATCTCTTTCCTCTATATAAAAATTAAAATAGAAACTTTTGTGCAGAAGCAAGCCTTTCACTTAAGGTTTAGCACAATAATAGAATGGCAAATTCAAAACAAAGTAACCAAAGTCTAGGGATACTAAACTGGTCACATTTTTTAGAAATTTTAATTTTTCATTATTTTTTATTTTGTCCATGTCAATTTACTCCTGTAAAAACAATATTTGTAAATTATGAAAAATCAAAGATGGGAGAGAGTGCAATTTTACAGTGTTTGTTGTTGAGAATAAATATGCTAACAAACTAAAATAATAATTAAATGGTTTCTTGTTCAGATGAGCATAAGAAAGTGGAACACTGTGCTAGATCTGGGTTTCAAACATGGATTTTGAGCTCCAGAACCTGTTATTTTACTTATGCTTGGTAATGGAAACTACATAGTCACATGAATTCAAAATATATTAATGATTTGAAAAAAATGTAAGCATGTGAAAAGTAACATTGTAACTTCCTTTGATAAGTTCATTAGTTGTTTTTTTTTCTTTATGTTTGTAAAATTCTTATACAAGTATCATAATTTTTGCACCCACAATTTTGATACTAACCACTTCAGATTAATGCATTATAATATTATATAAAAGAATTGTAAATTATATATATATGCTATTATATAAATATTAAAGTGATCTAAGAAACATAGCTAATCAACCACCCCAATCTGAGTAAAATAAAAAATAAAATTCATTCACCATTTTCAACAATTATTGATTCACTGCAGAATGAAGATCTCTAAGTTTAATCCTGTTTTTTAATCCACAGTCTCTCTTCTCCACATCACAAAACTTTCTCACTGTATACGGCCATCATAAATATGATCTCTTTCTAGATCTTTTACAATTTCTAGGCATCCATATTAAGATTTCAACTGTCCTATCTTTATCACTTCTAGCAATAGTTCTAACCTAACTTTATCTCAGTATTTTAATTCTTTCAATGTTATCAATAATACTTGTTTTTTTTCTCTCCCAACTATTTTGCTTTCAATTCCTTCTACTCCCAACATATATCTTTCTATACTTTATTGAATGATTTGAAGTTTTGATATTATTATTCTGTTAAGTTTCCAAGTTTCAGATACATAAGAAACTGTAAACATGTGCATTAATTCAAGCACACACACACATATTTCTTTCTAATAATAAATTATTTTTACCAAAAGTATTCCAATCCAAGTTTAATTCTATGATTAATTTAATCTATTGCGTTTCCATCTGTATTATAATCGGAACACAGTATTGAAGGGTAACTTTTTTAAATTCATAATTATCACTCTTTATTATTACTTTTTTTAAAATTCATTGAAGATTTATTTAGACTTTTTAACATTTATTTTAAATCCTACTTTTCTTATTTTCATCTGATAACTCTTGCAATATTTTATGAAATTCTGAAGCATTGCTTGCAAAATCAACCACATAAACTGCAAAATCTAAATAACTTTAAAAAACATTTATTTTTATTCCCTTAGCTTCCCATTTTAATCCACAAAATACATCTTGTAAAACTGTTGTAAAAAATAAAATTCAGCATGATCAATTAAATGGAACCATTACTTTCAACTGCTATTTGGGTACTTCAAATGTCACATAGCCTCCCAAGTAACTAACTATGCAATTATTTTCATCATTATTGACTCATAAATTTTTTACATATGAGCTATTTCTATAAGCAATTTTTGTTATTTAATTCATTTTTTAAATATGTAAATTATTTTATTTTTACTTTTAAACAGCTCACTGCAAACCAAAGCGTTCTCCAATTGACAATCTAAGGAAAACAGTAAAAAAAGCATCAATCAGCAAGCTTGGTAACTATTAGGTGGTGAGGATTATAGCAACCACCATCCCGCCTTCATTATTAATTAGAAGGATTTGATATCAGACTTATACGCTCGCTACAGCCATCCATTTCTTCATATACAACGGATACACACGACCACCACATAATGTGGAAAAAAAAAACCCAATATACATATTTGTGCTGAATCAGCACTCATCAGTTGGTCCAGATCATCATCTACCACACATATATATATATATAGTCAGTACTCAGTTTAAATTAAGACAGCAAATCTTCAGACTTTAATGGGCAGGTTTCAATCTTCACTACCGTCCAACTTTTCAATCAATCATATCATTGAAAATGTGATGATGGAATGCTCAAATGTAAATAATAATAATGAAATGAATTAATGTTTAAAATGACAAGAGGGAAAAGTTTCTTCAACTAATGTAAAACTGTATTCTAACATTCGATTTACCTTTTGTAAATAATTAAATTACTCCAAAGAAAGTTATTTTGAGTATAATGCTTTAATTAAAATTAATTTCGCTTTTTTTGGATCATTATAGTATTGCAAAAAAATGTTTGTTTCAGAAAGTAGTCACCTAAAAAAAATTGAATACAAATGACAAAAAAAATTGAAGCATGGGGTGTGTGTGTGTGTTCATTTTTAAAAAAAGATTATATTGAAATACAAATACAATGTATATAGCCTAGATGTAATTAAAGGGGATTTGAACCCAGACTTGCAAGCTCTCCACAGTTATCCACTCTATCCAATATAACAAATACACATGTGTAAATATAAGTGATTTTAATATACGTATTTCATGCTAAACCAGCACTCATCAGTAGGTCTGGATAATGAACACATACATATGAAAAAGATAAATGATCTCCAATATATGTATCTCATGCTGAACTAGCACTCATCAGTTGGGCCAGATCATCACTCAGGCCAACTGATGATTGGATGACTGTTAAGAGCTTGAAGGTCTGGGTTCAAATCTTTAATTTAAAAAAGATTATAATAAGAGAATCTACTGCCAGATAAATATGTCTCCAACAGTTCTTCATAAAAAAAAAAATCAGTACTCAATAGGCTAACCAATTGCTGGGTGATGATTTGAACAATTTTCTATCCTGCTTTATGTTCTAGCTAAAAATAGCAAAACAGTCATTTATTAATGTTGAATGATAAGTTATTTTGATTGTAGATTTAGTCTCTAAAAATAGTTAGATACCCATTTTCCAACACATGTTAAATAGTTAGATAGTTTACATATAGACTAAAATTACTCTGAGGAAATCCTAAACCTCTTGAAAAAAAATCCATAGCCTGAATTTGAAAGCTCTAACTCTGTATTAAAAAAAAAACAGTTACAATAAAGATAATCTCAGAAATATTTATTTGGAAGTGTTGCAAATTTTCTTTTCCTTCCTCCTTTCTTTATGTATTGATTTCTATATATACATATCATACCATTTCAACTTTCTTATACACTTAACAATACTATTTTTTTACACCAAAAGTTTACTCTTATGGTTTTGACTGCCCTGCAATCAGTTGGTTTTTGGAAATAGGATTATAAGGATCTCTGATGATGACTGCAAGTCAGTTGAAACTGTAGGAGTGAAGTTTTGGTGTAAAAAATAGTACTGTTAAGTGCATAAGAAGATGGAAATGGCATTAAATGTAAATATTTATTTGCCAACACTATTGTTAATGAACATCTTTAAATGATATAGTAAAAGAAAATAAATAAAATTACCTGAGAAAAATATTTCATTGCTTTGTGGTGGTTGGGCCTGTGCTTGAAATTCAACTTCGGGACACTTCAGCTTTTTTAAAACTTTGGCAATACTTGAATCTACAGTGAGTGTCATGTTTAACCTTGAATGTTTTTGCTAAAATAAATTTAAAAATTTTTCAATAATTTAATATGAAATAAAATGAAACAGAAAAAATACTTTTTTAAATGTATCGAAATGCTTTGTTTTGATGTATGAATAACTTCAGATAATAGTAATAATACCCTGTGAGAATGTCCGATTTTGGATCAGGAGATCCCAGCATCAATTCTGGCACTCGCAGGTCTTTGCTCAAATTTCTTATGAATCCTGAGCAATAAATCCATATGCTTGGGGTTTTTTTAACAGTAATAATCAAATTTTGAGGTAAATTGTAATTATTTATATATTTTTTATTTATTTTGTGCTACAAATTACGATGATAAATTTTATTCTTTAAATATTGGAATAAATTGAACAAAAAAACCTGCATGCACACATTTCTTATACATTTACTCAATGAGTAATAAATATAAAATGAATTCTTTTTCGATACTATGAATTAATTCTAACACACGAATACATTCATTATGAATTATAATGTTCAAGCATGTGTTAGAATATATTTGTAAAAACTTTAATATTTGTGTTAATATTAAGAATACACACACATATATATAATTCGACTATATATAAATAAATAAATCAAATAAATAAATAAATGAAGGAATCTTGTACTTCTTGAAAATGAAGGTTATACCTTTGAAAGCACTAGAAGAAATCAATAAAAGTTTGTCATTTATTTATTTATTTGATTTGATTTATTTATTTATATATAATCGAATTATATATGATTGTGTATTTTTAATATTAACACAAATCATTATGAATTAATGTTAACAGAATATCTATTCCTCTTACATTTAATATACACTTTCAAAAGCAGTTCTCTTTATACTACTTCAGAGCCACCTATTGCAGGCTTAGGTATTCAATGATCCCTGAACTATACTGCTATTATATCTCAATTCCAGATTAATTTCATCGTAAGCAAAAACTAATCTGAGAATAAAGTTATAATAGCACCATCATCTAGTATTCATTGATTATTCAATCTTACACTAGGTGGATCTGGATTAGTGCAAAGGAAACTAATCCTGAAAAAAATAAATTAACAATATTTTATACGATTATAACAAAAAAAAAATTATGCCCAACTTCAAAATATATAACTACTAAAGAATCTCTTCTTCAAATAAAATAAATAACCCCCCAAAAAAATTTTTTTTCTAAATAAACAAGCATATTTTAAAGATATTAAATTAATGAATTTTAAAACAATAATATTAAAGTTTTCATGTTTCGTCAAACTTGAATTTTGTTGACACGGTTTTGTCCTATTCCTTGATTTTTTTTTTAATCATTTGAATAAAGAATTGATCTTCATTTGGATGGGGAACTGTAAATAATTTCTTGCACTTTACCATCCAGATGGAATATGTAAGAAATATTGAGTCTTATGATTGGAATGTCTCTTGTTAGGATACAGGCGTTGAGTCTGATGATTTGGTAGAAGTCCACCTTAGAGTTTTTATATATTATTCCTTTGGTGTTTCCTAATCCCATACATGTATGTATTATGTAATCATAAGTTTCCTTGTGGCTCTCACAGTTGAGGCATGTTAGATCAACTCTGTTTAACTGTCTTTTCTAATGGAGGAATTAATTAGTAGGCATTGCTTCCAAGTTTATCTTCATCAGAAAGTCTAGGTATTTTGGCTCAAGAGCCCAGTATTTGAACAGCAAGGTAATTCTATAGTCCTATTTGGGAAGTCTAATACTTCTTGGGACTTTGTACATAGTGCTTCAATTAGAAGATTTTTTTTCTCTTCTGAGCTTGATTTTCCTAGTCCAGATTTCATTTTTTTATTTATGGCTGAAAAGTTACATAGGTCCATGTCTATTTTATCATCTGAGTTGCAATTTTCTTCTATGTATTTTCTTTTTTCAGGAGTTTGTTTGATTTGTGTTTTGTTATTTGGGTTGGCTCCCTGTTTTTCCGGAAATGGATAGTCAGCGCTTGGCGCCTTCATTTGTGCTTCCGGTGCACGTGTCTTAAGTTGCAGACCAATCTGGAGTTGTTAGTCATGTTGTTGTTCATCAGGATCAGGGTTTTTTTCCTTTGAGTTTGCTTGGGAATGTTCCAGTTATTGTTTTTGGCAGTTTTTCAATGTCATTTGTTATTTCCTGAAGGTTTTGCTTCTCGGGCTTAAGCTTATTATTGACCAGGCTTCATTGTGTTTTTTCATTGTTTTGTTGCTTCGTTTTATTTATTTGAACTTTGGAGCTTGGTGGGTTGAGTTTGTAGGTGCTGTAGTTCATTCCCCTTTGTGTTTTTTTTTCAATGATATTAGATTGATCTTTGACTTCATTGTATTGTTGGAATGAGGATATGTCCATCGGAGCTTGATCATTGTATTTTGCAAACGCATTACTTTGTGCGTTATGATTTTCACTGCATTTGTGGTATCGGTTTTTCTTATTTCCACATAAAGTGCACATTCTTGCAATCTTATTTTTTTTCTCCCCTCAATCCACTTCTCAACAACTATTACATATATATTATATTACACACAAATAAAAATTAGAAACGTTATTACTCACTTATAACCATATTGACAAACTGAAAGTAATGATTTTTTTTTTTTACTTTATAATATTGTTCATCATTAACAGACATTTGTATAAACTTTTTCAATTTTATTTATTTATTTATATGCAAAAACAAAGAAATAGATTTTTTTTTCTACGATAAAAATTAATACTACTCCCAAAATTTGCTAGCGCTACAAATCATACTTAACGTAGATTTGTAGAAAAATAAGCGATAAAATACATATCGCAAATCTTATAACACTGGGCTAGTGTTCTTTTGTTAATAACGGAAAGAACATGTAGTAAACGTAAGTTTTATTTTTCTACGATAAAAATTAGTAATGAATTTTATTTATTTTATAATAATCACTGAATTATTAAATTCCACAAACGTTTTTTTTATATATTCTATATCAGTTGTTTTAAATCTTTGAGTATACTCTAACTATATATTAATTAATTATGAATGCACTTCTTGTATAAATAAAATGTCCTAAACAATTGTTTTTATTCATTAGATGAGCAATCACTGACTGTAACTCAAAGTCTATAGCCTGTAGGAATCAGAATGTAAAACAGTTGACATGTGACACATTAGTGTTGTTAGTAGAAGAAGAAATAAACTATACAGAAACAACTAAAAATGATAAACTAAACAAATAAGAGTTCACTTGTTTTAACAATGTATTACATACAACATATAATTAGTATAAAACATATGGAGGATCAGTGTTACCTCAAAGCACTTATTACCAATCTAATATAATACCAATTGATTACCTGATTGGGAACACTGTTCTATTATCTACCTCTATTTTCAACGTATGTTTAAGTTCTAATTAAGGTTTCTTTAAACATACTGGTTAATTATTTAAGACTGAAGTCGAGTTCGGCTGGACATATTGCTAGAAAAGATGGTAATAGATGAACAATTGAAATCTTATACTGGATTCCAAGAGATTATAAAAGACCCAGAAAGAGACCACATGTGAGATGGATGGATGAAATAAGAAAGTGTGCAGGGGGTGATGTGGAGAAAAGAAGCTAAAAATCGAAAAAGATGGGTTGAACTTGGAGAGACCTTCATCCTGCAGTGGATTGATAATGATTGATGATGATGACGAATTCAAAATATTTTACAAATTAATTTTTGCTGATTACAGTATTTGAAATTAATAGACAATCTAAATAAAAAGAAATGAATTTTAGAAAATACAAATTATTTTAACAAAAATGTATATTTTAAAAAAAGACACACTGAATGTTGCCAGTAATAGTGCTGAATATATAATTTAAATATAATTGTAAAGAACTTGAACTCAGATTTTCAAATTCCCTACAGCTATCCAATCCATCTTGTAAAACTGATACACATGATCATATGTATATAATTGCAAATTACCCCTTTTACGTAAATGAAATTTAGAAAATAATAGCATAAAAATTGATTTTATATCCATCATTATTGATGAAAGTATTGTATTTATGATTTTTTTGAGCATTTATGCAAAATTTCAAAAAAACCTTCTTTAATATTTGTAAGTTAACCCTACACACATATTTATGCCA
This sequence comes from Epiperipatus broadwayi, assembly GCA_028023455.1. NCBI lineage: Eukaryota > Metazoa > Onychophora > Udeonychophora > Euonychophora > Peripatidae > Epiperipatus > Epiperipatus broadwayi. The sequence goes on from JAQFVV010012405.1 coordinate 7,837,376, forward strand.
ATGACCCAAGTGAAAAGATGAAACTCTCCCATCATGCTTCCTAAGTGAAAACAAACCATATTAGCAGAAAACAATATATTATATTAGACTGTACAGTTGCAGGATTGGGGTTTTTTTCTAATTAAAATAACTTGATATCAATTAATAACCAGTAATTAGATAACTATCTAGATTTACTTTTGGGCAACTAATTTGCAATATCTCAGCTTCTCAAAATATTTCCATGTTTTGCATGGGTTTATACTCCTGACTGACATAGATAGCAACAATCTTTAAAAAAACACCATGTTTAGAAAATTCAAATGTTGTCAAGGATTTAAATAATGTATACATTTGATATCAAATGTATGAAAAAAATTATTCTTCTCATTTAAGTTTAAAGTTTTATTTTGTTTTGTTAAAATCATCATTGACATTATCAATAGAAATTTTATAGCATTATCTAGGAAAGAAGTTTAAATCACAGCCATAACTACTACTCTATCTTCCCCTAAAGTCTAGTTTTTTTTCTTTTCGTTATATATTGCTGTATGGTTTACATGATAAAGCACTATTATAAATATATGGACACACACATCTATGTTATATAAAGAGCTCACAAATAAGCTCTTAACAAGTTTTGCAGAATATCCCTAATCCCAGACTGGTTTTTGCTACTGGGTTCCTCAGTGAAGTGCTAGGATATACAAGCATTAGATTAAAAATATCAAGACAAGCCCAGCACTTTAGCTATAATAGCTATTTAAATTAGATAGCTGGATTGGAAGAGATATGGATGTCCGAAACTTTCAGATTTTCTACTTAATAGTTATCCCTCAGATAAAGTGCTGGGCTTGTCCTGGTATTTTTAATCTAATACTATTTAAATTAGATAGCTGGATTGGAAGACATATGGATGTCTGAAAATTTCAGATTTTCTACTTAATAGTTATCCATTAGATAAATTCTGGGCTTGTCCTAGTATTTTTAATCTAATGCTTGAATATTTTAGCACCTCACTGAGGAAGCCAGTAGCAGAAACCAGTCTAGAATTAGGGATATTCTGCAGAGCTTGTTAAGAGCTTATTTGTGAGCTCTTTATATAACATTTGTGATTCAAGCCTGTTTAAATTAGATCATGTGACATTTGACTTGATTTTTTTTTTTAACACATCAATAATATTTTCACAAAGAATTAAAATTAAAAATTCCCCCATGATAAAATCAAAACTACAGCTAACATAAAAACCTTAAAAATAATTAGCACATATATTCAATATGTCTGCAATACAAAAAATTGAGCTACACTATCATTACCAAACAATGCAAAAGAAATTTGTTCAGAAGCTAATGGCACGGAAAAAAAAATTCCTCCATAAAGTAATCTCTCATAAAAGAATGTTATCCATCAGCTATCAATTAAAAATCCTTAAATACAGAATACTTCAAAAGAAAGGCCAATTATATGTATTGTTATGTAACTATATGTATAAGGGACAGTATACAAATTTTAAAAAATCTGCAATCAGTATACTATCAAAACAACCTTTCAAAATCATAGCATATTGTGAGATATCCAAGTTACTATAAAACTTAAACTTGAAATGCTTTGAAACAAAACTGCATCTATGAAATACACTGTAAATGTAAAAGGATATATAATGGTGATCATTTGCAGCATCAAAAAATAATTTTTAAAAATATGTCTAAAATAGCAGACCATGTGTGAACTGATAAAAGTATGTTCAATCAAGAAATGCCAAGAATAATGGGCAGAGAGAAAAAAAAACAAAAGAAAATTTTAAAAATCTGCTTATGTGACAAAGGCAAATAATCTTATAAATCAACCTAGCATAATAATCCATAATATTTGGAAATCATTCATTAACAATGCTCTTAAAAAAGGATAAAGGCTGTGTGTCGAGAGTTTATTGCTTGGTGAACTTGGGCCTTGGGTCTTGGACCTTGCTGCCTGTTGTAGTGGTTGGTGCAATGCTGGATGTCACCACTTATTCAGCTGAAGCATTTGGGTCTTCACTTCAGGCCCCAGGGGTAGGATCATTGGGTGATGGTTAACTTCTCAACAGCCGGGCCATGTGGATCCACATACAGATACACATTAATCACATTACAGCAATTTTTATGGATGTAATTATTTTTGAACATATGTACATTTTACCTTGTTACAGTGAACACTATGTAATCCTCAATGGGGTAAGTGTACCCAAAAAATTTTGTAATCTTTTATTAATAAAGGTTACCTTCAAAAGTAAAAAAAAAGGGATAAAATCAAAAAAAATGTTCATAAATAAGTATACCTCATATCAATTGATTATTGCCTTTGACATTTTATTGACTACTGCCTTTGCTTAAATAGTCTAATAGTATCATCTTAAAATTCAGTATTCATGAAACAAATATTACTCATTCAATTCTCATGCTAGTACTCTCAATAGTAAGGCCAGAAACACCTGAAGAAGAAATAAAGTAACATTTAAAATGTTATGTTATATACTAACCCACATGTTGCAACTCTTGAATGTATTTGAAAATTTTAAATAAAGATAGAATTTTTAAAAACATTTATTATTTAAGACTAAATGATAGAAATAATCGATGGAAGAATTCCAAAAAATAAATAAATAAATCATATTTTAACTTTTTTAAATTATTATTTTAAATGCATATATTTAATAATTGACTTTTATTTTTAACATTTTCAAATAAAAAATATTATTTAAATCAAACAAGACACAAACTTATTGGATCAACTTAGGATATTTGATAGATGTCTTTAAAATTGGTTCACGAGTCAATGCATTGACGTAGCTTGCAATTTAGAATCTGGATATTTTTATCATAATTACTCTTTAAGTTTTACTAAGATAGTAGACTGATAGATTCTGGAGCTAAAATCGATGGATGTATTCCTGTTATGTCATTTTCGGTGCGCAAATGTTTTGTAAATTCATGAGCATAAAACAATTGATTATTCCCATTAAATTTAGTAGAGGAAGTGTATATTATATAATACATAAATATTCATTCTTTTATTAACTTTTTTTGTCCAATTTATTAAATTTTTAATATAATTTAAATTTTGTTTTGTCAGTTTTAATACAGTCTTCAATTCTTTTGATCTTATTACTAAAACGTGTTGTGTCTTATCTTGCAATGTCTATTTTGACAGGAATGGAGATGACATACAACCAAACAGACTTTTCATACAAACAAACTTATGTTAACAATCTAATTGTTACATCTAGTTGACAATGATTGATAATTTATTATTCTTAGGACATCTTACTAAAATACTGCAATCAATAAAATTTAAAATGCTGTCTTGACACATTTTATTTGTTTCTATGCTTTATTCAAAGCATGGATATACTTTTTATTCATAGCAAGTACACATATAAATATATTAATTATGCAACATTTCACATTTAGACTTCTATAGTTAGCATGCAATCAGAAAACTGTTTTGTTGGATATTTTACAATTTAATATTAATAAATTTTTATTTAAAACAGAAATTTACTATAAAATTACATTTAAACAATAATTTAAAATGATGGCAAAAACATTTATAATAATTTAGATTATTATAATTCGCATGTATGTAATCTCAAAATTATGTTGGCAATAATATATTCTAATGGATAATTTAATTTAATTAAAATTTAAAGCAAACATTTATATATAAAATTACATTTGAACAATAATTTTAAATGATGAAAAATATAATAAATCTAAATTTAATATATTACTTCTTCATATATTAGGAATTACTGCACCATGTACATTCTATAGTATATACACACACGTAAAATGGATATTTTTGAATTTTTCATTTATTGATAAATTAATTTGTAATTTTGTTTTTTACCATTCTTCTAAAAAACTATACATTTATATATTACAAAGAAATCAAGTCATATGTCACATGACCTAATTTAACAAGCTTGTATTACAAATATTATATATAGAGCTGGAAAATAAGCTCTTACCAAGCTTTGCAGAATATCCCCAACCCCAGACCAGTTTCTGCTACTGGCTTCCTCAGTGAGATGCTAGGATATTCAAGCATTATATTAAAAATACCAAAACAAGCCCAGCACTTTATCTAATGGATAACTATTAAGTAGAAAATCTGAAATTTTCAGACATCCATATGTCTTCCAATCCAGCTATCTAACTTAAATATCCATGTGGGACTGAACCAAGTTCAAATACACTATATATTAATAACTTTAGAAATATAAAATCACCAAAGCCTTAATAGCAAAAAATAAAATTACAAAGAAATCAAGTCATACGTCATATGACTTAATTTAACAAGCTTGTATTACAAATATTATATATAAAACTTTATTGATAACAATTTATTTATAAATTTTTTCTTATTTCGATTACATATTATTCAGTATATATAATATTATTATTAATCATGGTTAGTATAATGCTAGGTATTCGAATCCTTTCTGCATCAATACCCATCTAACCAATTTAAATTTTGGGGGATTTTTTTTTTTATCTTTTAGGCCAAACATCTATACATTACCTTTTAATGGGATATATAAATTAATAGAATTTTAAACTTTGATCAGGATTAAACTTTAAGTAATGGTTATGATAGGTTATTGCACTAATGTTTTATAGTAATAAAACGAATTATGTAATAAATAAATCTAGACGTGCTCAAGTTAAATGTTATTAAACAAATATAAAATGATGAAAACAATGAAAAAAGTTTATATATATAATGCACTTGTTTTGAGAATAATAATCAGATGTTAAAGCAATCATTGTAAGCAGGAGTAATCAGTGACACTAAACTGTTTTAATTACACTCACATAACAGTTTTAGTTATTGAATATCATCAGTAATAATATAAGCATTGCATTATAAATAAACACCTTATAGCCATATTTGCTTTTGATATATTATGTAATTCTTAAGGACTCATTGGCATCGAATTTAGATGAAAAGGTGTAAATTAATAAACATAAACTAATTAATTGCATTGAGCCAGCTTTTAGCAAAACAATGCCAGAATTATAGTGCTGAATAAAGTTATGCAGTACAGATAAGCTTATATAATTGATATAATATGTACATGGTGCACAATATGCAAATAAGGCAATTAAATATTCAATGTTTTGGATAATGGAACATGTAAATCCTTTTTGTTGATGGAATGTGGATTCTCTGCAATTGCCCAAGCCTCATTGTACTTTCTTTCCCATTGTCTCTTTCTGAGAAAATTGTTCACATTGGATGGAGAAAACATGTGATCCATGGTGCATTTATCATCAAGAAAGATCGATCTGTATTCAATCTTTTGTTTAGCTCTATTGTACAAATATGCATGTTGGGAAATTCTCACAGATCTATCTTAATGAATTAAGAAAATGCACATAACTCATGCTGCATCTTGTGCTATTGTTATGTAATTCAAATTAGTATTCAGATGATAAACGCATGCCAAATATGGCACTGCGGTATGGAGAGTTTTGCTTCTGTGTTATGCAGCTGTAACTAAGAAAAATAATTGACAATAAACCTATTATTATAATAATTAAGATAAAAGAGTCACAGGCTTCAGTTGTGATTATATAAATTATGATACTAATAAATGTCATTAAAACAGGCAAAACTCTCCATACAGTAATGGCACTCAGTGCAAGTTAGAATAATCAATGGATGCCAAAAGACTTGTGCATAAAATCTCTATCTAGTGCTAAGTCATCCAATATCCCCAGACTAGTTTCTAGCTTGTGGCTTTTATCAGTGAGGAGCCTTGGATCTGAGAGCACTGTACCTAGATCTTAGATCCTAAGATCTAGGTGCAATGCTCTCAGATCCAAGGCTCCTCACTGACAAAAGCGACAAGTTAGAAACTAGTCTAGGGATATTGGATGAGTAGACACTAGATAGTGATTTTATTCATAAGCCTCTGGCATCCATTGATTAATCTAGCTTCCACTGAATGGTACTACTGTGTTGAGAGATTTGCATGTTTTAAAAAATTATAAGGAAGCATAAGAAATGGTGATCATGTGATGTTTAATGGTTTAATACTAATAAATGTCCTATAAAAAGTCTAAAAATTACTTTTAAAATAGGACTAAGCTAGAACTGTTGTTATCAAGCAATGAACAAAAATGAATTGAATAATAGTGACTAGAATAATAATGTAAAATAATGTTTTACAATGCCAAGAATAATAAAGAATGTGAAATAATATCTAAAATACCAGAATATGTACCTAGCCTATGAAAACACCATTGTTTTTGTGATAGTTTTTTTAATTGGTTGCTTTAACAAATTTCAGTCATGTATAGTATTACAGTGGAGCTGTGAACTATGCAATATTTACACGACTTCAATTTCTATATGTAAATATGGTTTATAGCACATATCTTCCCCCCTCACTAAATATCACATTTAAAACATAAATGTATATATTGTAATCACATTTTTTGTAATTTAAATACTATACCTGTTCAGTTCTGTACTGTAGTTAAAAGCACATGTACTGATTTTCTTCTAAGCATTTTTTTCTTCAGAAAATGTTTTATTACAATACCACATTTTTTTAGAATCTAGAAATATATCCAACCTATGGAAGGCCATTGTTTTTGTAATAGTTTTTTTTTAATCGAGTGATTTAACAAATTACTGCCTTTACATAAAATACTTTGTAAAAAAATATGTTTCCCTTGAAAAATGTGCCCTCTAATAAAAAAATGTTTGACTTGAATATCTTATGACAATGTTATGGACAAACATATAGGGATTTTATATATAAGAGAACAAAAAAATAATTTAACATTTTTATCAATGCTTTTATTTTTCAATTGACTAGCAGCCTTCTTCAAGGTGGCCTTTCATCTAATATCTTAAATAATAATAATAAAAAAGTTTTAAAAAAGGCTTCTACATCATCAAAATGCAGAAAGTGTATAATAAACAACAGACAATAAATGAAAAAAGTTAAAATTAAAAAAATAAATACTGAAACAGCTTAAACTATTGCAAGTATGTACAATGTGATAAAGATTTAATTAAATTATAGCCTTCCCAACTAATAAATTTCACTTTTATTTCATTAGTTTCTTTTATTTGAGCCACTTTTTCAGAAAATGAGAGCCTTTATTACTCTACTTGTCAATTTATATCTGAATTAATCTTGATAAACCTATGACTACAGATATCTGAGATATAGTTTTTTAAAAAAAAAAGAAAACCAGTTTAGAAATATAATATTTTGATGATTTAGTTAATCTTTAATTGATTTTGTTACTACTTCTAATACATTAAAACAAAGTATTAAACTACTAAACATCATGTGATTATTATTTCCAATATGTAAGCTGTTAAAACAGAAACAAAACTCTCCATCTAGTAGTGCCACTCAGTGCAAGTCAGAGTAATCAATGACTGCAAGAATATTTATTGCATAAAATCCCTATTTAGTGCCTACTCATCCAATATCCCCAGACTAGATTTTAGCTTGTGGCTTACATCAGTGAGGAGCCTTGGATCTGAGATGGTTATTAAAGAACCAAAGACACCAAAATGTATAGATTCTGAACTGATTTCAGATCGATATGACTATATAAGTGAATGAGCTTGGATTCAAACATTATTGTGTTTTCATTTTGTACTCGTAGCTTTATAATTAACTAAATAGCTAAAAGGTAGCTGCTGGAGGATTGCATTAGATCCTAAGATCTAGGTGCAGTGCTCTCAGATCCAAGACTTCTCACTAATGAAGGCCACAAGCTAGAAACTAGTCTGAGGATATTCGATGAATAGGCACTACATAAGGATTTTATGCACTGAACCATCTTACATCAATTGATTACTTTAGCTTGTACTAGATAGCACTACTTTATGGAGAGTTTTGCCAGTGTTAAAATAGATTATATTTCTCTTTATAATAGTTCTGAAGAGACTCAGTCTTTTATCAAAAAAATGAAGGCAATTACAGAAAGTTGTAAATATGCCATCTGAAGAAACTGTACAGTAGCAAATTTTTTCAAAAAAGTTAAGATATAATGGTGCACTCAGTAGATTTATCATTAAATAAAACATTTAGCATAAGTGTGGTTTTTTTTATCTGTGATTTTCACTACTATATATGACTTACATACATACACACACCAACAATTTGTAAGCAAGTATGGCCTACTAAGTCAAAAAAGGGAGAAATTTTGCATGTGAATCATAAATACACCCATATATAAAACATGCTGCTATATTTTTGTATTTGATATTTTGTGAGACAGTCTTCTAATTTCTTCAGCCGAAAACTTTTCTTTCTGAAATATTGTAACACTATGTTTAACTTTAGTTTTTCGATGTATTCTATTCTCTGCCCTATCATCCCAACAGAAATAATCAATATTACACTTCTTAGGAATGTATTTAAGATAATCCTTGTAATGCAACTGAGTTCTAGTTTTCCCATGTCAACTGTGATCAAGTTCACCACAAAATATTTTTTAAAAAGTTTTGCATTGTTCATTCATTTTACATGTTCAATCCAAAAAAGATGAAAGTTAATAATAGTGAGTGGGCTTCATAACATCATATCTAGTAATTGAAAAATATATTTCATAGTTCATAATTTGTGGCAAACTACCTATTGCCTAGTTACTCAATTGCCATCTCATGGAGAATTTAACACGCAAACAATGTGAGCAACTTGCTGTACACAAACATAAAATTGTATGTTTTTATGCAAATTACTTTCATTATTACATGTGAAACCTTGGGTATATTATATAAGTTTTATGTTAGTTATCATTTTTGCAATAATGCCTTTCACATTCACTGCCACTTTGTTACAAGCTTTTAAAAGATACCTGATTCCATGGATAATAAGTATAACAGTTTTCTAATAAATAACCCAGGGCAGAGCAAAGGTTTTTCTAGTAGTGGACAATAAAAGAGAATGCAGTAATCACTAGGTGTTTTACTCTCTAACTAAAATCAGCTAAATACTAATGTACCGACCAACATTTAATGGATTAAAGTTGACTATGATTCTTTATCCGAGAAAACAATTAAATCTTTAAAAGTTTTTCTTTGTCCCAGGTTCGAACTCCAGGCCATAAGCACATCAGATGTATAAACAATTCTTGCACCATGAGAATAATAAACTATATATATATTTCTTATCATACCCATAAATGTCTGCAATATAGTTAATTTTTAAAATATACCATTTGATTATCATTAACAATAATTAATAAAATATTAAAATTGTGCTATTATAAAAAACAAAAAGAGAAATAGAGAAAGAGAATCATCACATGATCATGTGATATTGTAGGTAATGAACTGGATATGAAGACTACCGTATTTTAGAAATGATTTTTGATCACATGTCAAATCATCTTACCAACAGTTGAAACAAGAGGATAAAATAAAATATTTAAGTAACTGTTTAATTTACATCTATTTTTTTTTTTTTGCAATTTGACATTTATCAAAGAAACAATAATATAAGTAGAATTGTTACATTTTAATTTACAAGTGTTAAATTTACTCCACCCACAACTTTCACATAAACCATTCTAGATAAATACAGTAATGATTATCATTAATCATTTATTAAACTAGAGATTATATCTAGCCCTAATATAAAATATAAAGATTAATTTATCTGATTTTTTAAAATTAAATATACACACACATAGAGTTCTTCAACATCATTTCTCTTTTCCCATGAGTAATATATTTTATAAATATAAATTAACTGGATCTGTCTATTTTTAGCCTGACAAAATTAAATTTCTATAAAATGATTTCCCCCACCCTTCGAAATAAATATATAGTTATCTTGAATGGCGTATATATCACAAAATTTGCTTCTTATCTATTACTTTTTAAGTTAAAAGTTATTCTAAAGGCCATATTTTTTTAAAATAATATACAGTATTATAAAAAACAAACAAAACATACTGCATTATTATTTATCATTCTGCTAATTGTATTGAGTCTATATTAGAAAGATACATGGCCACTGGATGAAAAAATAAACTTGGAAAAGTAAAATACATTATGTTTATAATTGACATTATGAAGAAGTAAAATACATAAAGAAAAAAAAACATTTGCAACAAAAGTTTGTCATTTTGCCAGTCTTTTAAATGTTCATTTGAAATATGTGTAGCTACTGTTTGAAATTTAACACTTTTATTGGCTGAAGAAATACATTTTGGTAAAAAGCAAATGTATGGTATAAATATAACTTGCACGAGGAGAAAAAATAGAAACGCATAAATTGTGACGTATTTATTTTTCGTGTTGTGAGATGGCTTATTTATTCGTTAAGTCTATTTAAATAAGTTTGTGTAGATAAACATTATACTTAAACAAATAAATATCCATATATATATATAACTGACATATAATGTGATTGGCAGATTAAAGGTGTATTTACTATCATGTATTTACTTTTTAAAAAATATTTGATTCAATCATATTATTGAAACATAAAATTCAAGAATAAAGTAGTGGATTTAAAGTTTTAAATATATCTAAAAAAAATAATACCCATGGGGAAAAAAGGATGAAGATGGATAGATAATAAATACCATGTTTGCTAATATAGTACATGGTCCACTTATTTTATTAAAACCATTGCCAGTATATATAATAAATAAACTTAAGAAAACCATATATTTTGCAATAAAAATAATTTATTTAATAAAATAATATTAATTATTTAATAAATAAATACGTCAGTGACAAATAAAATGTATACAGAGGTATAAATCCAGAAGAAATATTAGCATCTATTGTTGTATGAAAATATGCATGTTGAGAGTAACAAGAAGAGATCGAAAACGCAATATATGGGTAAAAGAACAAACAGGTGTTACTGACCTCATTGAAAAAATTAAAAGATTGAAGTGGAGTTGGGATGGACATATTGCTAGAAGAGATGATAATAGATGGACAATTGAAATCTTAAACTGGATTCCAAGTGATTGTAAAAGACCCAGAAAGAGACCACATGTGAAATGGATGAATGAAATAAAAAAACATGCAGGGGTGATGTGGAGAAGAGAAGCTAAAGATCAGAGAAGATGGATTGAACTTGGAGAGACCCTTCATACTGCAGTGGATTGATAATGGTTGATAATGATATGATTGTTGAATTTATGGGTACAAGAATATATTAAATAAAATGTAGACAATTTTGCAATAAAAATGTATATTAAATCTAGAAAAAGTTAGTGTACCCTCAATGTGTGTGATAAATAAAATAAAAAAAGCAATTCATTTGGGGCATATAGGAAAATATATCCATCATAAAATACATATAGTTCAAAGTATACATTTTTAAATTGCAGTCACCTATAAATTTGACTCGCTATTATTTTCATATTTTGTCGATAGATCACAATATAATATTGAACATTATGACATTAGTCTATCACATGAAAACTTTATTAAAGCACATAGTTTTATCATTTATATCCTCTTTGCTTTTATTATTGGTGTTTAAATGATGACCAAGAAATATTAATCAACACCAATGATATTAGAAATACTCCCAAGGTTGTTGGGGTTTTTTTTCTTACTTGTTGAAACAATTAATTTGATAAGTTTGCAAATGATTTTATTTTTGTAATTTCATTTTTTATGATTTTTTTTTTTTGTTCCCACATCTGCATTTAATTTGATAAGAAATTGCTTATGCTTAAAACACTTGTCACTATGAATTACCTTTTACTTTTTTTAAATTTTATCCATATTTTCTGCAAGGACTACTTTTACTTTCTTTTATTAATGTACAGTTTATGCATGGGATACTTTTTACTTTTATTTATGCACATTTTATGCAGACATTTATTTCATTATGCACATTTTATGCAAGCTCTACTTTTTACTTTTTTTCATTATACACATTTTATGCATGGATTACTTTTATTTATGGCCATTTTATATATGGGCTACCTTTTACTTTCATTTATGCACATGTTATGCATAGTCAACTTTTTACTTTCTTTTATTTAGTATAGATCTTTTACTACAAATTTTTATTTCCATTTTCATTTAATATACACTTGTATTTCTAAATTTAATATTGAATTTGGATATCATATATTCATTAATAAATATTGACATTTCTTAAAGATATGCATTTTTTTTTAATATTGTATTTATTGAAGTAATTGATATTATTTTATTAAATAAATTATTTTTTATTGCAAAATGTACCATTTCTTGATTTATTTAATATAGTTCTGCAACAAGAATAAATGCAGACATTTTATTTTTATTAATTAGTTGTTTTTTTTAAACTCAATGTTAAACGCTATGCAGCTTCACCAAGTGGATAAATTATACACTATAATAGCATCATCATATGTTTATGTTTAATTAAAAATCAATATATTAATCTTTAATTGAGTTTAAAGTTTATATCTGGACTAGAAATCTTAATATAATCTCTAACTTATAATAAATGATTGAAATAATTTTTAAAATATTTATCTTTGGTGATACTGTCAAAAATATAAATGCAGAAAATTTGACACTTGCAGATCAATTGGCACTATTTCTTTACATATTTGCAGTAACTAATTTGTAAGTATATAAATGTAATTACATTCACTTTTACTTACACTAAGCAAGTAATAATTTAATTTTTAAAAATGATAAAACAAAATGCATCCACTATAATTGTATATATCAAATTTGTTATTATTTATTTTCAGAAAAGTACAGGAGTTGTTGAAACAAATTTGGTCAATGAAGAATACTAGAATCTCTAAGTACAAAACCATAATAAATTAAAGATTATTTAAATCTATCTAATTAATGAAATTGAATCTTGAAAACTATCAATGAAATCATTAATTTCATTGCAGAAATTGTGGACTTTTATGAACAATTTATTATCTTCTTTTTTTTTATATGTGTATAAATAAAGCAGTCTTTTGTAAATAAATAATTCATCTTGACAATTATTGAATGGTAAGAGTTTGACTGTTTTTCATTTTCGTTTCAACCTTTGTTAAGAATGGTTTGATCTTTTATCAACCGAAGGTAAAATGTTAGCTGGGTTGGGTATGAGCCATTTATCTGAAAGAAAAATCATAAACTTCTTTAAAAGAATTTTACTTGGGCTGGATTTGAATCTAGATCATAGACATAGCTATCAGAAATACTCTCTGAATATTGGATAAAGATCATACTAATCTTTAGATATTTTCATTGTAAAGTCAATGTTTCTTTTAGGAACAATCAAAAATTACATAATTCTTATGATAAATGAACTCCATAGCTTTATATATATATAATATGGATAGTACTATATAAGAGTATTAATTATATAATAGCTTTTACATAATCTTTATTGACTTCCCATTAGTTAAACATCTGTTGTTTAATTTCTAAATTTATATAAAAGTAATTTTTTTCTGGTTTCTGAAGTTAATGCTTAGTTATACTTTATTTTATTCCTGTCTTTTTTATATTGTATTATTCTAGGCTTCTATTTTCTCGTAATATAATTTTTTCTGCTTATCATATATTTCACTTTCTTTTATTATAAATTTAAACATATCACCATAAGTATTGCACTATATATTATCACATGATTACAAGTGGATCGGATAACATTTTATGTGGATTCTAAGCAAATGATAGAAATGGCTGTAAATAGGCAACCCAATATATAGATACTGAACTATATCAGATTTCTATAAGTAAGGAATCAAAGTATCTTAGCTACAAAATGTTAAGATGTTTTTGATAGCTTGATAGTAAAAAAAAAAAAAAAAAGAATAAACAGATAGCCACTAGAAAGGAATCCCATAGATTGATATAAAAAAAGGATTAAAAGATAGTTGCTGGAAAAGAAGCTCATTAGATTCAAGAAATTCAAATACCCTAGTTATAGATTCAAAACTTCTCATTGTCAGAAAGTATAGGACTGAAATGGGATTTACTTACACTACCATCTGACATCTAATGATTAATCAAACTTATAGTAAGTGGACAACTACAATAAGAGAAATAGCCTTTCTTTCTTAATTTTAATAATTAACAATTTTTATATTTCTTGCATGTCATTTTTCTGAAGATTTATCAATCTATTAGAATCTCTTTTGTTTTGTCTGATTCAAAGTAATCTTGAATATAAAGTTTATTGTTAAGCATTAATTTTTACATTTTCTTGTGGTAGAGTACCAGACTCTGGAGTATAATGCCTCAGATTGATCCCAGTTCTGGTACTTACAGCACATGAACTTCTTATGAATTTCCAAGAAATAAAGCCATTCAATTACTTCTTTTTTGTACTCAAATATTCAAAAAAATATTGAAAGAATTGAATTAGAAACAATTCAGTTAACTGCTGCAAATTAATCTATTTTTCTTTGTGTTAACTCATAAATATTTTCATGCATATTAATCATTTAAAAAATTGATTAATTGTTAACTCAATCATCTTAGCAATATCCAAGATCATAGAGAATTATAGAATTGATATCCTGGACAGAGAAAAAGCGACTTAAATTTGTTTGGTTTAAAAAATAAGAACTAAAAAGCTATGCTGTTTGGTACAATTGTAGAGTAGCGGACACATGAGTAAAAGTTTCTGGGTCAAAGTTCATGTAGTGATTTCTAGTCCTCATGTCTATAATTTTATATCATTTAAAAAAGAAGAAGGTATGCTATTTCGAAACTTTAAACATAAAGTTAAAGATTCCTGGATTGAAGTTTAATCTATCATTTCTGAATATCAACCATCATTTGATCATCCAAGTAATTAATCCAATGATTATTTGCTTATATAATTTAATGCAAGAGTGGCAAGATAGTAATCATGACCCACTCATGAATTGCCAAAATATTTTAAAGTGACCACCTGAATTAAAAAAGAATAATTATAACTGATATTATATTACATTAAAAGAATTACATTTATTACATACATACAGCTACAACAGGCAAGAATTGGCCTTTCATAATCAAAGCAGATGTGTATAGTCAGACACTTGGTAATGAATGGGCCAGATGACACACACCTTTATTTGAAATGTACAATGATGCATACATCAATCACAAATTCATCAGCCTGAATATGTTCACTGAGCAATACAAAGGTAAACCCAGAAGCAGTGGAAACATTGTGAATTGTTAAGCTAATAACTGTTTTTGTTGTGATGCAGACACAGATATAAATAATTTATTATAAAAAAATTAGCATTTTATTATAAAATTAAGAATGTAATGTCTAAAATAATTGCTAAAAAATGAAAAATATTCAATTTTAATCTAGAAGGGGGAGGGGCTTGATGCATGGTAGTGTATTTTTGATTACTGTAGGTTCAAAAACATTCACTGCACAACCAGAAGCACTCAGTTGAGAAGGCAATAATTGTAATTTTTGTTGTAACATCTGGACACATTTAAGTAATTTATTATGAAAAATTAGTATTTTATCATGATTGATGCAATAAACAATTGTAAAATGTGGGATATTTGTCATGCGAGTACGTCACTTCCAACAAAGTGAAATTGTAGTTCATTTTAAGACCATGTATGTAATATATAAATAATGTCACTACACTTGGAGAAAAATTATAAGTAACCCTTGCCCTAAAAAAGAATGCCCATCCCTTTAGCACAAGTGGAGAAAAGTGTTCTCAGGGCTAAAAGTTTGGAATCAATTCTTAACTCAATACATAAATAAAGAACAAATCTCATTATAGTATTGCTCAGTCTGCTACTAAAACTTTTTGAAATCATTTTTATCCCCCAAAAAGGCTATCTATAAGTATTTCACTTTTTATTTAACGTTATGATAAATATTGAATTATACAAAGTATGACTATTCCTACTAGTAAAAATATGCTGATGCAATTTATTAATCCATGTATGTTATAGAACTTCATACAATTTCTTATTAATATATTAAATAAAAGGCAATATAATTTATAGAAGAATTTCATAGGTATAACAGTAGTGTACTCGCCACCATTCTATGACCTGGATTCAAATCTAGACTGAATAGACTTAAAAAAATTTCTAACAGGTTTGTAGCTTCTTTTTTTTCAGATAGTCTTAGATAACTAATTTATATAATAATCCAGATTGGTTGATAAGCTAGAGGATAAAACAATGATGGAAAATCATTCAAATTACCTATCAGCTAGTAATGAACAAGTCTGGTAAATGTTTTTAACTTTAATGTTTTTCTATGAGAGACTGTTGGAGCAATCTTCGCCTTCGGTGAACTATTTAAAGATTATTTTTTGCAGTTGTTAAAGACAATTTTATTTATAGCTATTTTAAAAGATCCACATTGAAATTATAAATCTTAATAACTTAATCATTTATTTATTTAATTAAGGCATGAAGTTCAATTTTTGAATATGAAATTTTCATATCTAATGGTGAAGTCTTTATGTTGCAGTATATATCTACTGATATACTTTTAACCTGGGGTTTGAATCTAGGCTGAGTGAACTTTTAAACATTTTTTCAATCCCAAGCAGGAATTTTTTTTTTCAAATAAATTATTATCAATTAAAGAGCGAGGTCTCAGGTTAGTCAGAATTTAATCAGTTAAGTGATAATATACCAAATGTGTGTGTGGGGGGGGGGGGTTTGCAATATATTGCGATTTTCGCTGCAACTAGTGAAGATGTTATATTACTGCTTCAAACACTAAGCGTATGGTTTACCGTTGTCTTTGTATTCAATTCTGAAATAAACTCAATTTACCTTCTTTGTTACGACGTTGTGTTTTAGACTATTTAAATAAACTGGTTTACTTATGCAAATGTAAGCCGATCAGGAAGAAAAAAACTTAACGTTTTATTTATATAATAATATTTAGCTTCTTTCTTTTAAACTTGACAGGTGTTGAAACGGTCAATGTACTCTTAATCTTAAATTTAATTTACTATTTATTTATAAATCTCAAGATTTCGATGAGGATTTTTATTTAAATAAATATGATTCATTAAATGTGTGTAACCACATTAATTAACTTCTTAAAGAAAAATAAATTTGACTGTCTAATTCAACTGGTTACCATATATAGTTTAAGCTTTTTTTTTCTTAGATATAAATACATTTTTTTTTTGCATAAGAAAAAAAAAATATTGATTTATACAAAGAAGAAAATTATCAGGAAGGGTTTGGGCAACTATATTATTATTATTATTATTCACATTTACATTTAGTGGGCCTCGTGGTTAACCTGTCTCGCCTTGCTTGGGGCTCATGCCTTCCAAGGTGAACCTTTTTGTTTCCAGTAATTGGTTTATAGCCAACCCAACTAATTTTTTAGCATATAAAAATTAAAGGTAAAACGGCCTTTAAATCGCCCACTGCATCTTTAACAAACATTATTAAATTTTTTAAAAAATCTAGTGAAAGAGAAAGCAGCTATTACAAAGCTTACCAAATGCCAGACAGTAAGTCTTTGACCAATCTTGTTTTAGCACTTTAGCTAAGATTATTTGGATAGCCATTTACTGATCAATAGTATATAATTGATTATCCGGGTTAAGGTCTAGTTACCTAAAAAAATGCAAGACTGATAAGAAATATTTAAAGTTTACTCAGCCTTGATTTAAACTTAGGTCATGAAAGACGAATATGCTACCACTGCATGCAAAACCTTTTCAGTTATCTAGCTGGACTTCTAGGCACAAATTTTGTGCTGATAAAAATTGTGAACACATTCTATATTTTAAATATATATACTGTTATTAATTAAATGGAATTATATAGTATTCAGAAAATATATCATCATCACAAATCTTCAGGCAAACAGTTAAATTAGTATTTATTTAAATTTTTTGCAAAGTTTAGGTTTATAATGAGAAAAAAATGGTTGCTGAAATCCAAAAAGTCCCTGCACACAATAGCAACAAGAAGAAGAAGAAGAAAAGGAAGAATAAGAATAAGAACAACAACAACAATAATAATAATAATAATAATAATAATAATAATAATAATAATAATAATAACAACAACAACAACAACAACAATCAGGCTATTTTTGACCTCCAGAAACACATGTACTATTCTGTATTAATCAATTAAATGATAAACTATAACCATTCACAAGGCATGTTATCCAGGAACTCATGGATTACCCAATTTCATATTTTCTCATCTTACACTAACAGATATCTCTGTAGCCTTGCTAACTATCTCTTACAGAAAAATATATCCAATTAAAGGCCTATACACCATAGTTTTGGTTCCAGTCATCAAAAGACAACATCAATATCTACACTTTCTAATCTTCAGCATACCTCTGTGGGTCTATTAGCCATAAAAATCTTGGAAAAAATCATAAATGACCAATTAGAGGTGCATTTTCTTCTCCTGATTTCACAATGCAGTTTGCTAAGAAGAGTTCACTAACCACATAAGCTGCACTAATGTTTAAAGTAAAAAGAAAAAAATATGCACCCATTGTTATACAAGATGCTGAAACTACAATACCAACTACATTACTATATCTAGGCACTAACCTAATATTAAGCCATGAGATACACATTACTCTTAATGAATGAAATTGGAATTCATTCCTACTCCACCATTTCCCATGGACCACCACTAAACTTGCTTCAATTCACTTATTATATCAATCCACTTCTAATACAAATTCAGCAGAAAGTAACTGATATCCATATTTCCCACCTAGAACTGTTTATCTCATGTATTGCATATAGGGATGATATACCTGTCTTCCTCTCTTCATACAAATAACTGCCAATGCTTCAAAAAATACTTCAAAACTATACATCCAGCCACAAACTAAAGTGTAATCTTAAAAAAACTGATGCATAGTCACTGTACACCAATAAACCACATACAAAAACCTTTAAAGACAAACCTATCATGTTTCTTGGCTTCCCATTTTATTTGAGAAAACATGGAATGAGGCCAAACATACAAAACAAACTTAAGGATCATAGACTAAAATAAATTACTACTTCCTTCTTAAAAGCATGTCTTTCCATCTATTCAAAAATCCATCTGTTCAATATATTTGTTCTAACAAAGATAAATTATTATGCACCCATAATTAAATTCACAAAAAAGTATTTACATTTACCATTTCCTCCTTTTCAACAAGATTCTGTGTGGAAGGAAGGTAGTTTTTACATTTAAACAGCTTGGTCAACTATCTACTCAAAATGGATTGAGGCTTAATAACCTTGTAACCTTCAGAATTCAGATGACAGTTAATCTCCTTGCCTCTATTCTTAGTTGCTTCACCAAACTTCAATGTCTAATTCCCATAACATCTACAACAAGCCTCTACCAACATCTGAGTACCTCGCATCTCTTATTAAATCAGTATAAAATATAGACATTTAAACCTATACATCATGTTGGTGAATACACCTACTGGCAAATACATACTTTTCTGTACCCCAACACTTTTTCTGCTCTAAATTCCCCCATGTCCAGAGATGATCACTTGAGCCAAAATTATTTGATTTTCTAATCCAACTTAACTTACATGCCTTACTTACTTCATACTTTATCAGATATCAATAGCTATATAAACACATTGATGCTTTCTGTGAACTGTGCCATACAGCTGAAGAAACACAGCAACATATTTTTCTACTCGTGTCAAGCCTTGAACAAAATTTGTGATTTCATCTTGTATGCATATAGGCAACCAAAACTCTCAATTAAACAAATAACAAGTTCATACCAAAAGTCTACCATACCCACAGCACAGGCTAATACCTGTATATTTGGTGTACTCAATGTACATTTATTCTAGGAAATAACATCAGGTAACATCCATCATCATTTATAAACAAATTTAAACAACTTAAGATAGGGATTCCAGAACTGCTCGTCCAGATATAGATGCAGCAAGTTGGTTTCTTCCCAAGCAACCAGTGAGCCTCTAATTTAAAACAATACAAACAACTGCACAAAAATTAGTGTTGTTAGTTTTCATATATTGAACTATGCTCTAAAAACCTGAAGATAGAATTTAAGTTTTTTTGTAGATATATATGTTTTTTGTAGATATATTAATAATTTAAAAACTTTAATACTTAAATATAAATTTTAATATCCGAATTTTTTCTACAGTATAGAATTTTTCATATCAGCACCCCAATATGTAATATATAGGGGTTTGAACTCAGACTTTCACATGACCCTCAACTATCCATGCTATCTCATACTGCTAATACACTTTACTGCTGATATCTTGATCTCAAGTGTATTAGCAGTATGAGATAGCATGGATAGTTGGGAGTCATGTAAAAGTCTGAGTCAAACCCCTATATATTAAATATAAATTACAAACAATTGATGTAACTTTAAATATTGAACAATTTAAATCCAAGGGAAAAAAAGATTGCCAATGTAAACCTTGAAATCAAACCTGAGTAATTTTTGTAAACAAAATTTAATAAAATGATTGTTATTGAATCATCATCATAATCATCATTAAATGTTCTGTAGCTCAGAACTTATCTGAGCCACTTACTTTGTGAGCAAGAGTTTGGATCAAATGGACTGACCATCTTCTAGATCAAGATTTTTAATGTTGCTAAAGAGTAAAATATTTGGAGACATGTTTTTAAAAATATTTTCCCACCAATTATTTAACTTAGTACAAATTTTTGTAGCAGCTTTCAATGTAATAGTTTTTAGGGCTATATACTGATACATGACAGAAGTTGTTGCTTTTTTTTTTTCAAGAGAAATAAAAATTTGCTTTGGATTTTACATGTACACATATTTGTAGAATACTATACATACACATGCAAGCATATTAATATATGAAGATATGAGACACAAATATACATACATATATGAGTAATTTGCATAGACTTTTGTATAATCTATACATATTGATAGACAGATAAGAGTCTCAAACTAAAATTATATAATTTTTCGTATGCATATAGGAAAGTATATATGACCACACATAAGGAAAAAAAAACAATGATATAAATATTGAAATGTACATGTGTATATGAGTATGTCTGTGATATAAGTAGGAAACCTCATGGTGTAGTTATTAACCTTTTTGCTAGCCAAGCCTACACCCAGATTTAAATCTGTGTCAAGTAAACTTAAAAAGTTTTCAGCAGAGTTGGTACTTTGTTCCAGGTAGATACCCAACCAGTTAATTATCTAATATTGATCAATAAATGTGTATATAAATATTTTTAATTTAGAGAGTAAAATGAGGTAGGAAGAAAGGGTTCTAGTCGACTAGCCACCACATGCCACTTGATGGCTCTATTGCTAGTCAAAAACCAATAGATATAACGTTACTGGGCTGATTTAAAATTTTGTTGTTATTTATTCAAAAACAAATAAATATAATGCTTTCACCTGTTTCTTTTTTTATAGGGATTTATTTAAACACTTTTTTTTAAAAAAAAGTGCATTTACTTTTTTTTTGGGACAACAATAGTTTCTAAATTACATTTTTTAATTACATTATACATGTCAATGCGTAGCACTGGAATGTGCAGGGAGGGGGACCAATGGTTTTGCCAATCCAAAGAGTCAGCCAAAAGATGCACTATTCTGATCAAACATTTTTAAATTACATTATACATGCCCGCACATAATGGTAGAATGCAATGGTTTTGATGATCCGAAGGATCTGCCAAAACATGCACTACTCTAATCAAACAAATATATATATATATATATATTAGAAACATTCTGCGACAACATTTTGAAAACTATTTTAAAAAAATTTACGAAACAACATTATTTAATAAAATGTAAGAATTCCATTTTAAAATTACTGTCTGATCAAACCAAGCTTATGCCTTTAAAAACAGTGACAAACTACAGCCAATTAAGTAGTCTCATACCTGTTCTTGCGCAAAATTCCTTTTTCACATGACTTCTGCAAAATGGTACTGGGACATACACTTTTGCAATTCTTTTCACCTTAAAAAGATGTGAACGAAAGTGTGGCAATGGGCTTACAGTTATTACTATCTATGTGAAAAATTATTACTTTGAATGCACATGAAAAGAGTTATGGCCACTTGAATTCTATACACTCTCACATCATACCTTAGTGATCTGTGAAGTGTGCACTATTTGCATAGTACCGAAAGCACAAAAGCAAGTCATAACATTTGTGTGCAATGCCATCTAGGCTTGCTTAATGGCTAATATGAACAGAACTGTTCTATAGGCTGTGTAAACATCATATTTCTGTGCTTTTGCTTGGAATCAGTGACATCAAGTAGCATGCAGTGGCTAATCCGACCAGTACTGAAAAAAGTTTGAAATCTTACTATCCAACAATTAAAAAAGCCTATTGAATACTGCTTTATCTTTTACTAAAAAAATGTTATATGGCTTTATTTCTAAAGATTTCATAAAAAGTTTAAGAGCCAGATTTGTGAACACCAGAATTGGTCTTGGGACCTTCTGATTTCAAATCCACTGCTCTACTTAGTATGTCAAACTTACATAGGGATCTCTTTCACTGATTCACTATAAAAACCAGTGGGGAGTCCTTTGCACTGAAGTAAACATTTAAAGACTATTTTATTATTCAATGTGACTAATATAATTATAGCTTTGAAAAAAATTGGCAAATAGGCAAAACTTTAAGGAACAATCTCAAAATAAAAGACAATGTAAAAAAAGTGAAAAAAGAAGTTTATTATTTATTAAGCATAATAGAATGATATGGCATCTACGGTTATACTTAATATCAATGATTTTGTAGTTTCTACTGACTGCATACATCATTCATACAATGGATAATTTTCTGGGAAATGCTATACATATAAAGCCATACCATTATAGAAAACCTATTTTTAATCTTCAATTAGTATTAAAAAATATTTAAAAGTTTGTCAAAAATATCTAATATTTTTTTGGATTAAAAATAATGTAGCATAGAAAATATAAATCACATGTGAAAAAAATAAATGATTCCCAAGATATGCATTTTGTGGAGAACTAGCACTCTTTAGATGGCTCATATCACAGTCGCTTGTACATATCCTCATCATTTGATTAGTATATACATATATAGATAGCAAATTACTATAGTTTAATTGACATGTTTCAAATTTTCTGCTTTACAAACCATTTTATGGGAGCAAAAAATCTTAGTTGTAAGATTTCAAAATACTTTTCTATACCTAATAAGAGTAAAAATGAAATATACTTACCACACTTATATTTGAAGATACTAAATTCCTAAGAGCATTAGAGTAAACTGTTCCATAATGTTCACAATCAATGTAGATTTGAATGGCATTTGTTGAAGATGCAAGATGACTAAAATGAAGCACTATGTTATCTAAGACATTTTTTTTATGTAAATAAGGCACTGGGATATGTTGAATTTTTTCTTTATCTGTTTCATCACCACTTTTTGTAATAATATTGACTAAAAATAAATAAAAACATAATATTAAAATGTAGTAAATCAAAAATATTTTTTTCAATTCAATAAATCAAAACTATAGTTAATCATACAAGATTTATTATAATCACTAAACATCACATGATCACCATATCCAAAAGGGTTATAGTGACTGTGATTATTAAAGAACCAAAGACAACAAAAAATATGAATGCTAAACTAAGTTCAGATCTATATGACTGAACAAGCTAATGAGTTTAAATTGAAAACATTATTGTGTTTTCATTTTTAACTCAAAGCTTTATAGCTAGCTAATAAGGTAAAAGGTGGTTGGAGGATTGCATTCGATCCTAAAATCTAGGTATAGTGCTTTCAGATCCAAGGCTCATCACTGATGATGGCTACAAGCTAGAAACTAGTCTGCAAATATTGGATGAATAGGGACTAGATAGGAATTTTATTCACAAACCTTCCTGCATCCATTGATTAATATGGCTTGCACTGAGTGGCACTAGTGTGTGGAGAGTTTTGCCTCTGTGTAAAATTTATTATACTAATATTATTTATATAAATAAGCTATAAGAAAAAGCATAAAATAAAATGTAGTTATTTTCAAAATAAAAGAGAGAGTGTATTAGTTTGTTATATAAATAAACATTACATTATTTCAGTCAATCAAATGTACTGTTATTTTCAAAATAAAAGGATGCATTAGTTTGTTGTATAAATAAACGTTAAATTATTTCAGTCAATCAGTTTTTAAATAGTTTATTTAGATAGAGATATACTTCAACAGATCCCATGGGAGAATGGGTAAACATTACAACATTTCTAAATAGACTTGTCAATTTTTGAATGGTAAGATTTGAAAAGTTTTCTACCAGTTGGTACTTAGCTAATAAACATTTACTGATCTATATTGTTGGACTAACTACCTGAATAAAATACCCTGAAAAAACTTTAAGATTGCCTGACTTGAATGAGAACAAGACGTTCTTCATAATTATATATATATGCTACTTTTTATAGATATGCTTAATATCCAAATAAAGGCTCTGGGCATTCATACAGAAAAAGTAGCTTTGTAATTTAAACTTAGCTTTTATTAATGCTTAACATGATTTCATATGTGAAATATCATAACCATAGTATTATTACTCGTACTTTATCAGTGTTTCAAGCTTTCTTCTTTAATTACAGCACTATTACTTTTTTAGTATTTTGAGCTTTTAAGTAATTAAAAGCTTGAAACCCTAAAGAAGTAATTATGCATGATTATGACATTTTACTTATCGAAAGCATGCTAAGAATTAATAAAAGCTAAGTTTAAATTATAAAGCCAATAAACATCACATGACCACCATCTCTTATGCTTGTGTATAACTGTTGTATAGTGAGTTCTATCTGTTTTAAATTATAAAGGTTACCTTTTCTGTATGAATGTCCAGAACATTTTGCTGAACATTACAATTATCCAGAAAAAGGGGGAAATCATTGGTTTTGATATACTCAATATCTGAAAAAGTATCAAATGACCTCCAGATGCTGAACCAGCACTCTACAAGTGGCCCAGGAAACAATCTCTTACACACATCTTTATCGTTTATTCATTGCATTAAATAAAAGAATAATATATTAAACTTTAACTGAGGTTTAAATTTAATTTGGCTAGGGATAATCCCTGATTTAATAATTGATAACAATCTTTAATTTTGGCATCAAAATTGGGAATGCATTAAGTTTTATACATGTAAATCAAAATGTAATAATATATATGGTATTACAGATCATGGACTCGCTTTAGGTCGTATAATCTTAATATTTAATTAGATAATTAGAATTGATTTAATAAATTTTATCAGATTAACTCCAATTTGTTTAATTATAAATATATATATTAAAAAAGTAGTGCAATTAAACAATTAATATTTTATATTTTGACTTATTTAGAAAAAAAATAAAACTCTTATTTACTTTATAATTTTAAATATTTGTAACAGCAAATAAATTAATAAAAACACAAAAATGTTAAAGAATTTCCAAATAATGTAAAATTTATCTTTGATTACTTAACAGCTAAGACGAAATATATATATATATATAAATTCCAAATGAAACAAATTGATTTAAAAAACTTATGTACGCAAACACATTTTATCAAATCACCTCCCAATGTTTAGCAATTTTTAGCTACAACCTCTGCGAAATAAACGTTTAAAGTCCATATCTCAAAACTGCTAATTCAAAATGACACTACTTTGAACTAAAAAGAATATAAAATTTTTAAAAGTAGAAGTTATGGAAGAGTTTGTTGGGGGGTGAATATAAGGATTGGTGTGGTAAAGTAGAAAAGGTGTTAAACAGGGTTTTAAGTGAGAGTATTCAGAAAAATAAAAGTAATAGACAAGTGAGAATTAGTAAAAGTATAAAAGAAAGGGGAAAAGCACGCAGAGAATATAAATGTGCTATTAAAAACAAAAAATGTGAAAAAATGTTAATATGGAATGGAAAAACTATTTAAATAAAAAGAAGCTGGCTAAAATAGATAATTATGAGAATAAAATTAAATAGTAAATTATTGGAAGATATAAATAAAAGTGAAAGAGATGGGAGTACAAATTTTGGAAATATATTAAAAGAAGGAATGTAGAAAAGAGAGAAATAGTATTGCTAAATGATGAGAACAAAGGAAATTGTTTTACAGAAGAATTAGAGTCAACCTTACATAAATATGTAATGGATATAGAAAAGATGTTAAGGACAGAATGATAACAATCATAAAAGCACATAGTAATAGAAATATTAGTTTTACAGAAAATGAATTGAATGAGACAGTGAATAAGTTAAAAATGGGAAGGCAAGAGGTTTAAATGGATGGCCAGCGGAGATGGTGATGAATTTGAGAAATAAGGCAAAATTAAATCTATTACCATGCTTTAATAAGATGGCACAGAAGATAGAATTCCTAGATAACTGAAACAATACAAGATTGAGGCTATTATTTAAAGGAAAGGGTGATGTTGTGTAAAGTTTTTGCATATATGGTGGCTAGAAGGAAGGCAAAATGGATTGAAGAAAATAATACAGTTGGAGAAGTGCAAGGAGGTTTTAGAATGGATAGGCATATAAATGTTAGTTTATTTGTAGTCACACAACTTATAGAAATAAGTAGAAATACAGGTAGGCAGTTATATATGGTCTTTGTGTAGAGAGAGAAAGTATACAGTAGAGTGAATAGAAATAGATTATGGGTAAGTTTAGTAAATTTGGAAATGAGTGGTTATTATATGTATCAAGTATAGAATCAGAATTAAAAATGAAGTGAAACTAAGACAAGAATACCCATGTTCTATTTTGTTTTTGTTATATTTGAATGAAATGGAAAGAGCAATATAAAGATTAGGAAGAGAGTAGAGATATCATTTGTATACAGCAAGGGACTGTATACATTATTAGATCTTTTATTTGTTGATGATATTTTCTTATGGACAGAAAGTAGAGAAAATATGGAAATTGTGCTGAAAATCTTGTGCAGGGGCAGATAAAGAGATGGGAATCAAATTTAGTGAAGAAAAATCAAAAGTAATGATAGTAAATGCTGGAGAGAGAGGGAGGGAAAGAAGTTTTCTTGGGGGATATAAAGTTAAGTGTAGTGAAAGTTATAATTATTTGGGAATTGTCTTAAGTAATCAGAGACATTTCTTAGAGGAATGGAAAAAATTGATAAATGAAGCAAAAAAAAAAAAAAGAAAAAGCAAAAAAAAAAGGGGGGGGGGACTGATAAAAAAATTAACAGTGTTTTTATATAATAAATCTGATGTAGTAAAAACTGTATATTACTTTAAAAAAGTACAAAAAGAAAGTGGGAAAACATGCATTAGATGTAGCTGTGTGGACAGCAAAGGAGACAATTCATGAAGAAATGGAATGGTCAGGTTTTTTTATGAAAGATGCAAAAAGTAAAATAAAAATGTTGGGTAGATTGCAATTTATGGATAGTAAAAGAATAGCCAAAATAGTATTTAATTGGGTTACAAATAAAGGGGAGGCAACAAGTTGGTGAGAAAAGTAGTATAGTATGTAGAAGATTTGGATAAAGACTTTAAGTTAGTATACTTGTACAAAGAGTAGGAAGATTGTTAAATGTTACAGCAGCAAAGTCTGGGATAGAAGAATAGATGTATTATTAAAAAATAAGAAACTGAAGAGACAAAGAACTACTACGAAGAATAAAAAAAGCTTAAATATATATAGAAGTAAACAGATTAGTGGATGTAAGTTGATTTATGATAATAGCAGGAAAAGTAGTTTACTATTTAAGGCTCAAACAGGATTGCTAACAACAAGGGTAAATACACATTAATGAAGAAATGTGGGTGATTTAGTCTGCAGGTTATGTAAAAAAAGGATGGAACATATTAGGCATTTGCTAATAGAATGTAAATGCTTACAAGCAGAAAGGGTACAAATATTGAAATTGAGGGAGAATAAATATTGACCAAGTGATTATACAGAAAGTGGGTTAACGGTCTTTATATTGGGGTTGGAAAAAGATGAGGGGTATCTAAATACAAAGGTCATGGAGTGGACAAGGATGATGTTGTGGAGATGGAATAGAGCAGGATAGAGAAGAATATGGGAAAAATTTAGGGTGGGGAATAAAAAGATAAGGTGGCTAACAGGTTTTCTCAGACATATTGACTGAAAGATCCTGACTTTGATAAAGCAGTAGCCATATCACATCACATGTCACATCACATTACATCAATTATTATGTAAAGCTGCATTAATGTGTTTTTTGATTGCATATAAAAAGTCTGATACAAAACTATTTTCACCACTAAAATTAGTTTAATAATAAATTCAATTTGCTTAAATTGTTATGCATATCTGTTATTTCCAAAAATAAAGTAAAAAAAAAACAACATTTATTTAAAAAAAATAAAAATAGATATTTTTTACGATTTAAAAATAACATTAATAAACCATTATTCTATTTTCTCTCTGTCTCCTCTGTCAGTTTTACATTCCTAATTAAAATTCCAATTACCAACATGAAATAAATAAATATTATAAAAAGTAACTATATAGTAAACATTTATAATTCTTAGATTTTTCTTCCTTTCAAATTTTTTTCTAGTGTACTTTCCACAATACATGCATTCAGAATTTGTATAAATAATACCCTGTAAACTGTCTTAAAATTCCTTAATAATTTTTAGAAATTTAACTCTTTTTTGTTTTTTCAAATTTAAAAATAATGTAAATAAATACCAAAATGCAAAACAAAAAGAATGTTTTAAATTATTTTTGGATTTAAAAAATATAGCTACTTTTTTTTTAATTTTAAAAATCTCCTCTCACTGTATGTAACTATGAGATCATTGTGCTATAATAATATGCCCATTTCATTATATTATACAATTTAAGAAATCCAGAATTGTTGATCCCTGAGGAATATTCTTTAGAGCAATGATTTGTATGTATAACAAGTTGTTAGGGTATTTATTTTCTAAACAATCGCTTGTTTCTATGGGTGCTTTCCGAATTTTTCATTTTTTTATACAATTATATTTCTATTTAAATATATTATAAAATGTAAGCCTAGATAGAAATCCAAGACTTGATTTAACATGCCTAAACATATGGAACAAATTTGATTAATCAAATCACAGACAAGCACATACATGACTAAATATCTAGTGGTCATTATTAATGCATAGAGAAACCAATAACCATTTTATCACTATACAAAACTTTATCTTGGAGGAGAGGTATCAAAGCTGATGATCCTGAAAACTAGTGTAGCCTGTCTCCCTAGACAAACCTTTGTGTAATGTCAAAGAATTATTGGTTTTCGTTATACAGTGGTATAGGAGTTTATCTATTATTCATTTATAAGTTTGTGTATGATTTAATTAATGGACTTTGCTATTTAATAACAACAGAAATTTTGAATGTTTTCTTGAAGGTTTGTGATGATGGTGTTCTAGTTGTCTTTTTATATTGGACTATTTCCATAATCTAATATGAGTATTGAATGCCTTTAGAAAAATTTAACTTTATTTAAATATTCAAAATACATATAACTGTTAGTAATAGCATATCAAACAGGTTAGTATATGCACAATGTTTTGAGAGGTATTATTCTCCCCTCTTCTTCAGGTGTTGCAACACCTGAAGAAGAGGGGAGAAATGTGTTTGATGTGTTATTACTAACAGTTGTATGTATTTGGAATATTTAAATAAAGTTAAATTTTTCTAAAGACATTAAATACTCATATTAGATGATGGAAATAATCCAATATAAAAATACAACTAGAACACCATCATCACAAACCTTCAGGAAAACACTTAAGTTTTTGATATGGACCTGATACTATATCAAACTTTAGACATTATGAAAAATTATGTCTAAAGCTGGCCAAAGTAGAAAATAATTTAACTTTCTTATGCAAATGTAAATCTGAAGGGTTAATTCCTAATGGTTTGCAACTAAAACCTCCAATTCACTCTCAGAGAGCTGAGAGAGCAAGTGAAGCTTTGTTAAGAGAAAGAATAAATGCTCAAAGGTTTTCTAAGTATCAAACAATGCATTTCATTAATAATGTAGAATGTTTTTCAAAAAAATAAAACTAACTGATGAAGACTTCACAAGAGTTTCTCAAACAGTAAGAAAATCATATTCTACATTACATGGAAAAAAATAAAAGAATACCCAATGTAGGAACTTGCCCACCAACATGGGGCATATCAAAAATCATAATGTACCAAGCAATGTACCAACTTCATCTGTTAAAAAATATCAGTTCTATATGTCTAACAGATACTGAAATTTCTGTTCTTGAAAGAGCATTAAACTTTGCCATAACATTGTCTAATATTCCTTTATTATATATAATGGCAGCCATTGAGGAAATCACTCAAAAATTGCCTTTAGAAGAATCAGCACAATTACACTGGACAATAAAAAGAATACTTGACAAGCAACAAAAATTGAAGTCAAACATATGCTATAGTGAGAGGAAAACAATTCAAAGTAGATAAATTTATAATTTTTCTCCCTGATGACAAAGGCAATGCAACAGTTGTAATGGATACAACTGATTAAGACAACAAAATACAAGAACTAGCACAGCATGCCAATATAGAAAAGTGGCAAAAAATCTGATACCGAATACAGAAACAAAGTTACAAGCATTATTCAGAAAGCATCACAGGTACTTCACTTATTCAGAAAAAAATAAAGTAACATCATATTTCAGCAAAATTCCTTATCTTTATGGTCTACCTAAAATCCATAAGCATCATGTTCCATTAAGACCAATTGTTAGTTCTAGAGATTCTCCATGCCAAAATTTGGCAAGATTTCTCAAAATTCTAAGTCCTTTGGCATACAATACACAGTTCTTTATCAGGGATTCTAGACACTCTAGAATTAATCAAGAACATGACAATTGAAAGAATTGACTTACTGGTAAGCTTTGATATGGAAAGTTTGTTTATGAATATGCCATGTGAAGAAGCATTGTCTATTATAAGAAAAAGATTAAATGGTGATAATTGTTTACAAACCAGAACAGCCCTTCCTATTGATAGTATGATGGAACTATGAACATTCTGCATAAAAACAACTTACTTTCAATATAACATAGAATTCTTCCAACAAAATCAAAGAATGTCTCTGAGCTCACCATTGTCTACCTTGATTAGCAATAATTACATGGAAAAAGTTGAAACCTTAACCATAAAAACTACTCCATATCCACCTAAAGTTTGGCTTCACTATGTGAATGATATATTTGTTGTATGGCCACATGGTAAAACACTGCTACAAACTTTCTGTAAACACATCATCAACATATCCTCTTTAATTAAATTCACAATAGAATCAGAACAAGAACAAAAATTGGCATTCTTAGAGATTCTTGTGATAAGATTCTCTCATGGCAAAATCAAAACTACAGTTTACCAAAAGCCTACACATACAGGAAAATACCTAGGTTACACATCCAGTCACACCAGGAACACAAAACATGGAACAGAGCAAAAGAAGTTTGTTCAGAATCCAATGATTTGGAAAAAGAAAAGATCTATGTAAAACAAACTTTTATGAAAAATGGTTATCCATCAGCTGTTATTAAGAAAACATTAAATAGACAACAAAAACAACCATCAAGAGAAAAGACAATTATTGGTACTATAGAGTACCCATACATTCCAAAAAAAGCAGATAAATTAAGAAAAATCTGCAGTCAGTATAACTTTCCAAGCCATACCACCCTATGAGGAATTCTAACATCTACAAAACCTAAACTTGAAATGCTAAAAATAAAAAACTGCATCTACAAAATACCATGTGAATGTGGAAGAACATATATTGGTGAGACCTGTCATTCCATTGAGAAGCACTTGTAAGAACAAACTGATGATTAGAAGAGAGAAAACAGATGTGTCTAAAGTAGCAAACCATGTATGTGCTAATGAACATATGTTCAATTGGGAAAATACAAAAATATTGGATACAAAAGAAAAGATACAAAGAAAAAAATTAAAGAAATTGCTCACATTTCAATGGCAAAGAGTACCATAATTCAACCTAGGGTGACTATACATAATGTATGGAAACCACTAATCAACTTTGCTCTTAGGAAAAAGTGGAGAAATCAGGAGGAACTTCATAGATAAGTATATGAAATTTCTACTGACTGTTGCCTTTGGCAGGATGGCTCAGTTGGTTAGAACATTATCTTAAAATTCAGTACACTAGAGTCTAAGGGTCTAGGTTCGAATCCCATGCTAGTACTTATCACTGGTCAGGCCATCAATACCTGAAGAAGAGGGGAGAATAATACCTCTTGAAACATTGTGTATATATTAACATGTTTGCTGTGCTATTAGTAACAGTTGAAGGTATTTGGAATATTAAAAAAAAAAATTTCTGAAGAATTGAATGCTTCTGATATTTATGCAATATTTGACCACAAAAACTGATGAGCTGAGCATTATCTAAGAATCTTTAGTTCCTGATCTTACCCCTCCATCACTGGACTAAATTGCACAGAACTATTACTTGAGTAAAAGAATGTGAATTATTTATAATAATAAAAAATGGGTATTTTAATTGGATATCTTAAATTAAGCTTCTATTTGGAGTGTTGAACTTCCATAGTTTTTTTTTGAAGAAATATGTTCTATTTACAGTATAATGATAATATCAAATACCACTATAAAGAGATTTATTAATTTTCTTAGAAGAATATGATAGGATGAAATACCATAGAGAGCTACAGTTATATGTACTGCTAAAATCTTTAGAAAGAAAAGTTTGTTGTAGATATATTCTTACATATTATCTTGTAATATAATATAAAAGTTGAAAAACAGCACAGGGATGGAATTATATCTGCAGTTCACAAATTGATTTTGATAGTAATTGCACTTAATTTTTTATTCTGGGCTTTTTTGTCTATTATTTTTTATAGAAGTTAAAATGGCATATTGCTTTACAGTAATTAGTGTTAAGATTTGAAATACAGGCATTCTTATATCTGGAACTTAATTGTAAATATAGGGGGTTTGAACTCAGACTTTCAAGCAACCTTCAACTATCCACACTATCTCATACTACTGATACACATGTAGAAAAGATAAACAATCACCAATATACGTATTTCATGCTGAACAGGCACTCATCAGTTGGTCCAGATCATCATCTCCAACACGTTAAATAAATATTCTAATGGCATTATTTCTTGAGAGTACTTAAAACTTTTGAACCCAGAAAATTCTAACAGTGTAATAGATTCTAGGATTCCACATTTCTAAATCTGACACTTTATCATTGTGCTAAACTGCTCGTGAAAAAATAGTGCATTCCTTAGCAGGCATTATTAAGATCAAGTTTTGTTATATGAACTACATTTTTAATTCATCCAATAATAATAATACCTGTGTTAAACAAAAAGACTGAATAAAGCATTAGAAAAATGCATTAAAACTACAATTAAATCAGATGCTAATACTAGGCTGAATACAAATCCTATCTGTTTTAAACATTAAGTCCTGAAAAAAGTAGGAAGCAATAAATTATTGTCTCTTCCACCATGATGAAGATTTTAAGTATTATGAAATTTGTGTTTGGCTAAATTGCAGGTTTCAGACCCAAAACAACAGTAATATTAAAAAAATATGAACATTCACAAAGTTAATAAGTATAATTTATTAGAACAAATATACATGATATACCATTAATAAATACACTTTTACGTATAATTTAGTCAATAATGACCTGGTAGTGCCCAAATGACTGAACTCACTTCCAGCTGTATATATTAGCTTGCCTTGTGAGTTCTAGTCAAGACTCTTCCAGCTGTACTGGGCAGCTTGCCTCAAGTCAGCCATAGTTGTAGCAGCTTCCCATTCTTGTGTCCTGCGTAGAAGTATTGGTAATGACTATGGTAGAAACAGCTTCATTGTTGGAAGTGGTTTCACTTGAGAGCACATTCAGTCATTCAGGTTAGACAGACTTTATCTCTCTCTCTCTCCCTTGCCTCCAAAAAGGCTAACTATTTGTTGCCAGATCCCCTACCTTACTGGCAGCAATCAGATTCAGAGAGCATTGTTGCTTATTGGTATGTTAATCAATGGTAAGATTTTATACACATGTTTACATATTGGCCATACTTATGTTTTAACCTTTGGCCATGTTTATACATTGGTTATCCATGTTTACTCATTGGTTAATGGCAATAAATGCTCAATCGAGGCTAGTCCACTTCTAAGGCAAGATCAGATATGACAAAATTCAAAACAATGTAAACAAAATGCACTAATATAAGAAAGTTAAAATAAGATTAATTAATAATCCTTTTAAAAAATTGGGTAAGTAGAACTTTTAACTGTAATAAAACTAGATAAATATCATTAATAAATAAACAAAATACATATGACACCTAACATAAATGCAGATTGATAATTACAGAAATAAAAAATCATAGATCATATAATAGTACTGATTAATAATGCATATGCAAAAATATAAATTTTAGTACATTAAAAAAAGGTCAACATTAGTAATTAACTAAATAAAAACTTAATCCCTGAAATGTATAAGAGTTTAAAGTCAGTTTAATGAATGTCTTAGTTCAAAGTTATTCAATTTTAAGTAATCCAGGGGTCACATTTTAAAAATATTTATCCGAAGATTGCATTCAAAATAATAAATCAGTATATATATTAAATTATTGGAGAGTCCTACCATTAATAATACAACCTCAATAACTGCATAAGTGATCTATAATCAAACAGAACTCATCAAATACCAATTGTGCACATATTTACCATAGCATGGCATGTTGGATTAAAACATCGCAAGGATCCAGGGTCACATTAAAAAAATATTTATTTTGGGATCACATTCAACACATTAAATACAGAACAAATATTAAATTATTAGAGTCCTGCCATTAATAACATAACATAACTGAAAAGGTGAATTATAATCAAACAGATCTCATTGCACACTAATTGCATGCATATTCACCATAGTATGCATGTTGAATTAAAATAATACAAGGCTACTTCTTTGAAACATCTTATATTTAAAAAATACATGGACATACAGTTATGTAAAAACACCAGATAATAATATCAACATAAAGATTATTGATTAGTTATAGAATTAAAATATTTAATAAACATTCAATTAAAATTGTTATATTATTTTTTCATTTGAAAAAAATTAAAACCTCAAGGCAAATGGCAGAAATCCTCACCACAAGTTGTATGCACTTCATGGATCATGTTTTGAACAGCTGTCCTAAAAGATAGCCCACATAAAGATTAAATTTGTGTCTAAATGCATGCAGAAAAATCATTATAATTCACCTCCTAACAATAAGTCTACAATATCTATCTATGGACTTGACTATAATTTGGTCATACAAATGAGAAATTTTAACATTAAAGCTCAAATCTTGGCATTCCTTTTTAAAAATTGATCATTAATTTAATGCATAAATGTTTTATAAACAACAATCCAAGATTATTTGATGGTGCAGAAATTCTTTAAAAAGCACAATTCTGATCACCAAAGAAAACTGGACATTTATTTATTCAGAAAGACTGTATTCAAATTCCCTATATTACATCTAGATTCCAGATAAATAAAATATATGTGTATTTAAAATATTACAAATTCAGCCTGTATGTTTCCTCTCCCTCTTCTGTATATTTAAATGGATAAGGTCCTATAGAGGAGTCAGAGTGACTTGGGGCCAGTATGGGTATGATGATAAAAGTGACATTAACAAGAGATTTGGGTGTTCCATCATCAGATTTT
The DNA here is from genome assembly GCA_028023455.1 of Epiperipatus broadwayi. Taxonomy (NCBI): domain Eukaryota; kingdom Metazoa; phylum Onychophora; class Udeonychophora; order Euonychophora; family Peripatidae; genus Epiperipatus; species Epiperipatus broadwayi. The sequence continues at coordinate 7,873,100 of JAQFVV010012405.1, forward strand.
CAATGGTATGGATGGCTGAAGAGTGGTAGGGTGGAGTAGATTGAAGCCTGTCCATTAGAGTGTGAGGATTTATCATAATATAAACCATATTTGTGTGTGTGAGATGATGATCTGGACCAACTGATGAGGGCTGTTTTAGCATGAAATTCATATATTGGAGATCATTTATCTATTTCAAATGTATGTGGTCATGTGTATTGGTTGTATGAGATAAAGTGGGTGGCTGAAGGGAGCTTAAAAGTCTGTTTTCAAATCCCCTATATTATTCAGAAATTGTGTATGTAGATATATATAAATACTAATAAATAGTTTATAAATTGCATATACTTTTAACATTTTATTAAAAAATAAATGTCTTATAGAACATATTTTTATTACTTTATAAATAGCAACTTAACCATACCTCTATGACTCTAAGTCTTCATAGAGCACTTATAAATAAATGTTTATTTGTAGTTATTCTTTGTAATACTAGGAAGCATGTTACATGTACATTGAGTCGCTACTAATTGTAATTAAATTTTCTTATCTAATGATCAGCAATAATTGTTATATATATATATATAATCAAAAAATGAATTGCTTGAGAGGTCTTGTGATATTCAAATGCCCATATGGCAGATTGAATGAGTGACCAAACTGATTTTTTTTTTCAGCTAAATATCTAACTTTTACCTCATGCACTTATCATTCTACCATTTTTCAAACAATATAGAGCAGTGAATATATGATTAAAATCTTTGTATGTATTAATGCAATGATTGAGTAATGGATTTAGAACTGAAAGGTTCCTGGGTTGAAGTTTAACCTACCTACTACTGGTGTGTAAATATCTCATGGCTTGATAAAAAATATTATGCATTTCATTTATTATTTTTATTATTACTATTATTATGAATATTGCAAACAAAACTGTAAAACACAAATAAATTTAGTAATGGTTGATTATTCTAACCTTAAACTAGGGGTTGAGTATATAAGGTTTGAGTGATTTCACACTTAGTGGAAACATTTTTGGTGGCATCATTAATCCAGGGAATGATCTTTGTGTAGAAAGTGCAGATTAGGATTCACAAAAATTTATATCCAGAAACAAACGATTTTTCCTATTGATATCTGACATTCTATAAATTTTTCTGATGATTTTAATTGTTTTAAACTTATTAATTAGGCTTTAATTATGAGTGATGTCTCTATTAATGATATCGAAACATATAAGAGAAATATTTTATCTCAATGAGAATACAAAGACATCAGAAAATATCAATAAAAGTTCTTAAGGATAAAGAGGCAATGGATATCTCTAAGAAATCCTCTTTGTGTATTGTAACATTGGAAAATACTAAGAAATTTCTTTGTTGAAGCTTCCATGAAAATTATTACAATCATGCTATCAAAATTTATCTATTCTCATGATTCTAATCTTTCTCATTTCAATTTTTAATATAAATAAGTCTTTCAATTGCATAGTTAGTAATATCATATAGTGACAGTATAGTGTTTTGCATATGGTTCATATATAGAACATAGGGTACTGGAAATAAAGTTTGTAGATAAGACTAGAGAAGAACAAAAAGAATTGCTCTTGAAAGAATACAAGTAAGCATGAGAAAAGATATAATATTCTGGAGAGTTTTAATCTTTCTAGCCAAAAGATAGAAGAGGCATACAGCTTGCATAAAACTGGTCTTTAAAATTGACTTACACAGATGAATTATCTTGAATTTAAAATCTTAGATTTGTTTTTTTTTTAATTTTAAGCTATCAGCTTGAGTTGTATAAAGGGGTCAAAGATGGCTGGTAGATGCATAAGTGTATCAGTACTAGCATTGAATCCTAACTCTCATCTGATGAAGGCAAAAGATAGAAACTGGATTGGGAATGAGGATATCATAACACTATACTATCTTATATCCATCAATTATTCAAACTTATAGTAGATGGATCCAGAATAGTGTGATTAGGACTGCTCTTGAAACTATATAACAAAATTGTATAATACTATTGTTAGTCTTTTTGACAATAGGATAAAGCTTGTTTAGTAGAAACCTTACAAGAATCTTTAAATGGATTTCTTCAATTGTGATCAATTTCAAATCCTGCAGTTAAAAGAAAAGTTTATCCATGTTCATATTTAAGATAAATGGAATAATTTTAATATACTATTCAATTAGACTATAGTGTTTTTTTTTTCAAGTAACATGTTAAAATGTACTGGTGTGACTGCAATATTCACATATATCTTCATGATTTCCAGATTGAATATTTTGCTTTTATTTCTTATATGATAATTTTATTTTAATCTTAAACATTCCAAGATAAGTCACAAAGAGGGGTGAATTTATTTTTAAAAATAGTTTATTATAGATGGTTTCATCTCTGGTACCCAATAATAATTTAACTATTAGTTGTTAAAATATAAACTACTTTTATGAGTAAGCTTAAATATTTTGTTAGATTTATTTATCATATTTTACTGATTGATTTTAAAAATTTTAATGCTCTGCCAGTATAAAATCTTATTTCAGAGTCATGGTAAATCTATACAAAAGTATATAATTTATAAACCACACAGAAAATATGGCAACACACATAGCTTATATAAAAAAGAAGAAAATCATTAATAAATTTTTAACTGAGACAAAAAAATATATGAAGAAAAGGAGGACTATGAAATCATTTAAAAATAATGATTGCCTCAACACCCCTTAAAGAGTACATCAGATAAGATGCAGTGAGTCAATATACTGCACAGTGTATTATATGGAGTCATTAAACAATTCAAAATACAGCAAAACTCTCCATATAGTAGTGCCATCTTGTGCTAACAAGAGCAATCAATGGATGCCAGAGGGCTTGTGCATAAAATCCCTATCTAGTGCCTACTCATCCAATATCCCCAGACTAGTTTCTGGCTTGTGGCCTTCATCAGTGAGGAGCCTTGGATCTGAGAGCACTGCACCTAGATCTTAGGATCTAATGCAACCCTTGCTGTATTTTGAATTGTTTAATAACAATTATTGTGCTAGTATGAGATAGTGATCATGTGATGTTTATATGGAGTCATGTGCAAACATTGCTATCATGATAGCGTGACACAAATGTATTTATAACAACATGAAGAACAATAGTGCAGAATATAACTCAGCTTTTCTCAAAAACGAACAAAAATGGTGCCCTAGCTTCAATTCTGTAAATGAAAACAGTATATTGAGAGCCAAAGATAAAAAAGGTGTGGCATATTGTGAATAACTAACTGTCATACTATCAACAGAAAAGATTTGAGAGTTATAATATCTAAGAAATGGAATTGTTAAATTGATACACTTATGTAACAATATTCAAATATGGTGTTTCCTGCTACTGACCAAGTGTGCTATGAATCTGACCTCACAGATCAAAATCATGTTCAGCAAATTAGAAGTTCTGGATGATAGAATATTAAATTTATATGTTAATTAATATTTTCTGGTAAAATGTTTAAAAATGTTTTAGATATAGACTTACAAATAGAATAAGAAAAGAATAAATACTCTTCAAATTACAAAAAGAATTAAATTTATTTGAACGCACATTATTATATTAAGTAATATTTACCAAGGCTGTAACCTCAAGAATATGTGCTTGAAAATGTGAAGGTAGGGATCTCTACAGCGTAAGCTTGTGGTTAAGACTTGTAGAGGTCCCTACCGTCGCATTTTCAAGAGCATATTCTTGAGGTTACAGCCTTAGTAAATATTACTTTAAATGAATTAACAATAATATACTAAATATAATTGCGCATTTTTAAAAAAAACCTGTAGAAGAAAAAAAATTCTCAAAAGTCTAACAACATTCTGGTAATGAAAGAAAACTTGTTTCAGCAATAGTAGTAATAATAAACTGTGTGGGAAAAATTCTACAAAGAACTACATAATAAGGAATAAAACAGGGAAATCAAAGTAACAACTACGATCACAACATCTTCTGAAGTGTCAAGTATTTTAAACGAAGAGAGTCATATAATTAAATTTATATAGAATGGAAAAGCTCTAGGAATGATGGAATTATTATTAATAAAATAAAAAAGAAAGCAAAAACATAAAGTAATTGTTGGAAAGAATATATACTGAACATTTAAATAATAAAGATGTGTGAGATGATTGGAAGATTGCAATAGTAGTATTAATACTTAAGAAAAGTGAAAAAATAATAACAAGATCTGACAGACTTCTATCAATTTTAAATAAGCTATTCACAAACATCATTACAATTGATTTACAGAGACTTTAGTTCAAACTAATCGAAAAAACAAACTGGATTTAAAAATATTAAGAGAATGTGTTACAAAAAACAATGATTAGTACTAATTTCAATAGCATGTAAAGCACTTACTACTCCTTGACTATGTAACATTTAAGGTTATAATTATATCACAGCACATTCTCATTCTAAATATGTTACCCATAATTATTTTTGCAGACAGTCTCATAATGAAACATTTAAATAAATTTGCATATAATTTTACTTTTCATTTATCAAGGCCCATTCATTCAGTCTGACAAATAGTCTGCAAAAATAATTCTGAGTAATGTATTTGAAACGAGAATGATCTGTGATGTGATTAAAAAACCAATGAGTATGAGTTGCCATTATGCTTTTGATTAGTGGAATGTGAAGTTGAATTTGATTCTGTAAACATGTAGACCCAGGATCTGCCAAAATTCTGAATAACGTTTAATCAAAATGCAACCGCATTGATTAAATTCCATGTATGATATCCTCAAAACTTAATATAAAACTTTTTTTCAGATTAAATACAATTATAGTGATTATTTGAATTATCTAGATTTCACAGATGACGCGATTGTTTATGCAAACAATAGTTCACACTTCAGAAAATGTTTTAAAAATTGTAAGATGAAAGCAACAAAGGAGGATTAACGATAAATGCTAAAAACATTAAAGTAATTTTTTATGAGTTTTCACATACGGAAGACATGAAATATTTTTCTTGGACAGATTATTAGTAGAATGGAAATATGCTTGTAAGTAAAGATTTTCTGTGATTTTATAAATCTGTCATTTATTAAAAGAGCAACATAAGAATATCAGACTATGCAATGAATCATAGACATGAAGAAGAATCAAATATGAAATACATGGATGAAAAAACAAACAGAAATCATTAGCATCAGTGAAAGAATTAAAAGGTTGAAACAGAGCTAAACTTAACATGGTAATAGAAAAAATGACTACAGGTCAACAATTAATATATATATATACAGTATATAATTAAAAGGGGAGTATATCACCCTCTCCCTCAGGCTAAAAAATAAAAACTGTCTAAAGTCGTAGAAGTAAAAGTTAAAACAAAAAATAATCAAATGGTTTAATGCTTGGAAATTCATAAGATGTTTGAGCACAAAAGTGATAGTATCTTCTTAGACTTTGAACTCAGGATGTGTTACTTAGACCAAAGAAAAAATTTTATTCAAGTTCCGCTGATAATCCCAAAGCTGCAAATGGTGGCCTATGCTTCAGTTAATATTCTGGAAGACCGAATTGAAATAGTTACATTATTAAATTTTGCTTAAAACATAAAAAAATAAATGAATAAATTAAATCTTATTACATACATTTAAAGAATGTAACAAAATGTAATAATGTAACTATTTTTTGCCATATGTCATAGCATTGTCCAGAAGGCGAATCTGCAACAACCAACTGCTTGCTTGCAAGGCAGCTGTGCTGACCTCTTGGCTAACAACACTTGATGTAACTATTTTCATTCTCTATTTGTTGTTTCTAACAAAATAGATTGATAGATAACCTACCTTTTTGTGTTATTATTTTAATAAAAACTTGATTTGGTTTTAATTTTAAAAAAAATTATGCTTGGTGAGCTTCCAAACACAAAACATATTTAATTCTAGCAACAGAAATATTTTTTATTTTAAAATACAGAATGTAACAAAATTTATGAATGTTACCTACTTTGACTTCGATTTATTTCTAAATTAAAAATACGGTTCTTTTACAAATAATTTGTTTAATTATCTTTTTCTAGTTGGAGAAGGCTTATAGCTTCAGATAATCTTAGATGTTTAATCCTTTTACCCTTTGAACATTGGATGCCCCACATGATTGAGCCCTTGACACTCAATTGATCAACTTGTATTTGCAACACCTATTTTATGTCTACAAGATAAATCATTATTATTATTATTATGAGAGTTTCATCATAATTGTTATATGAGTAATGAACTCAAGAATAATTTGTATTATCATGATAATTTCTACTCACAATTAAATTATTTTAATCTTAAGAATTTTAATTATTTTAGCAATATCTTGATTCTGATTTGTATATATCTGTTTTATATCTATAAAATTAAATTATAGTTAATGTATTTAATGAATGAAATCTAACACATAATGTATTAATTATTTACACAGAGGCTAAACTCTCCATACAGCAGTGCCACTGAGTGCCAGCCAGAGTAATCAATAGATGCAAACGGTATGTGCATAAAATCCCTATTTAGTTCCTACTCATCAATGAGAAGCCTTGGATCTTAGAACAATGCACCTAGATCTTAGGATCTAATGCAAACTTTCAGCAGCCACCTTTTACCTCATTAGTTAACTATAAAGCATTGGTTCCAAAATGAAAACAACAATAATGTTTTAACTTCAAGCTCATTAGCTTGTATAGTCACATAGATCTGAACTCAGTTCAGCATCCATACCTTTTGGTGTCTTTGGCTCTTTAATAACCACAGTTACCATAATCCTATTGGGCAGGATTGGTATTAAACCACTAAACATCACATGATCACCATTCTTTAGGCTTACACAAGCTGTTTACACAGAGGCTAAATTTTCCATACAGTACAACACTTGGTACAAGCCAGGGTAATCAATGGATGCATGAATAGGCACTAGATAGGGATTTTATGCACAAACCTTTTTGCATCCATTGATTACTCTGGGTTGCACTGAGTGAAGCTACTGTATGGACAGTTTCCTCTGTGTAAACAACTCATGTAAGCATAAAGAATGGTGATCATGTGATGTCTAGTGGTATTAATTATTTGTTGGACTATTTCCATTATCTAATATTAAGAACTGAATGTCTTTAGAAAAATTTTAAATTTTATTTAAACTTTCTAAATACATTCAATTCTTAATAATGGCACACAGGTTAGTATTTAACACAATATTCTAAGTAGTATTATTCTACTCTTTTCTTCAGGTGTTGCTGACCTGACAAATGACTAGTGGAAATCAAAGCTGAAACCTCACTGCACAGGTCAGCAACATCTGAAGAAGGGAAGAAAATAATGCCACTCAAAACATTGTGTTAAATACAACCTATGTATTGTTAATAACAATTGAATGTATTTAAAAAGTTTAAATAACGTTTTTTTTTTCTAAAGCCATTCATTTCTTAATATTAGATGATGGAAATAGTCCACTATATAAATACAACTAAAATACCATCACTACATACCTTGAAATAAACACTAATATATAATGTTTTTAATTTCTTACCAGATTATGTATATTGAACACTTTTTAAATAATATTTGGATATATATTTGTTGTTGTTTCCTATTTTAATTAGACTAATAAACATTTTTAAAGTTTAAATATAAAACCACAGAAAAACACCGTGTATATATATACATATCTTCTGTAAACATCTATCTATGTACATAATTTTGCTGTATATTGTTTTATTATAAAATATTATATAAGAGCCATCACAGTATAAAATTAAATTGCAATGATTTAATTATCACCCATATAATGCATGATATGACAATAAGATTGGCATCAACAAAGCCTTTGAGCATTCCATCATCAGATTTTCAATGATATGGATGGCTGAAGAGTTGGAGGTTGAAGAAGATTGAAGCCTATCCATTAAAGCTTGAAGATTTGCTATATTAATTTAAACTCAGCATTGATTATATGTATGTGTGTGAGAGATTATGATCTGGACCAAATATGATGAGTGCTGATTCAGCATGGAATATGTGTATATATATATATATTGGAGATCATTTATCTTTTTCACATGTAGGTAGTGAGGTGTATCAATTGTATGGGATGGAATGGATAGCTATAGGAAGGTGAAAGTCTAAATTCAAATCCTTTCTAATTATATTAATTTCAATATAGACAATATATTTGTATTTACATATTACATATTCAGCCTGTATTCTGCCCATCCCTCTTCTGTGTATTTAAATGGACATATTAAGGTCCTATATGTGAGAGGTCAGAATGACTTAAAGTCAACATGGGTTTGACAATAAGATTTGCATAAACAAGAGCTTTGAGCATTCCATCATCAGATTTTCAATGATATGGATGGCTGAAGAGTTGGAGGTTGTAGAGAATTGAAGCCTGTCCATTAAAATTTGAAGCTTTGATATATTAATATAAACTGAGTACTTATTATATATATATATATATATGAAGACTATGATCTGGATCAACTAATAAGAATATTGGTGATCATTTATCTTTTTTACATATATGTGGTCATGTGTATCATTTGTATGGAATGGAGTGGAAATATTTATAAGGTTTTACAATTAATATAATAATCTAATAAGTCATAAAGCCAATATTACATACTTCACAAATAACCTTAGTTAGTATTCTGTTTTCTTATATGTTTTATACTATTGAATGACTAAAGCCAGTATTACAAGTATAGCAATTATAATTTTAAATTAATTACATGTCCAATTTTATATATAATTATAGAACTATGAAATTATAGCTTCAAGCGTTTAGTGACATTAGGAGAATGATAATGCATATTAAAGAAAAAAAACCTTTTCACATTTACTAAGGCTATGTTTTTAAATATTATCAAATGATTTCTACCATACACTAAAGGGGCATATTACTGTTCAATGAGTTGAATGGCTATTGGTTGAAATCACATAAGAAACTTTATATTTATAATTTTCAAAAGAAGATATAACTCATCATCTTGCATATACAAAAACATTAAAATATTATTCTGATCAACATACTTTTATCATATATATATATAAGTCACTATAACAAAGAGTATAATTTTAATATTATTTTAGCAAATCTAATATACTTTCAACTTCTTAGCATCCTACTTATGATAATTAAACTTATTACATTTCCATGTTAATTAAAAGGCCTTTTTTAAAATATTATTTTGAATATTACTGACATCCAAATAAATATTGGTTTACAGTTATGTAACCAATATCTTTAGAAAGCGTTTTTTAAAAAGAATATGAAATTATATAGTTGTAAGTTAATATTCTGCTAAAAATTTAATCTATTCCTCTTCCACTATACATTCATTCCTGGTAAAACCATTTTCATCAGATGAACCAAGGTTTGAACCCCTGTAAACATACCAGAACTTTCTGATCAAATTCTACTAGTGTATAATATATTTGCAACACCTACTGAATGCAACTGAATATATTAATGTTATTTTTTTTATCACCATTAAGACTTCAAGCACATTTTCAGGATAGAAATAAAGTTCTATATGGACAAAAATATAACATCCATTACAATAAATATATGTAATCAGTAAAAACTGTGCAGTAAATTAGTGTAAGATAAACCAGTCTTTTTAAAAAAATAGCTCACTATAGGGCAAAGGCCTCTTGGAGAGCACTTCATAAAAGAACACTGAAAAAAAACAATACTAAATTCTTCAGATTTCTGGGTGGTGATGCTTTTAATCATTTTCCATTTCTATTTATTCTCTAAAGTTGACTGAGCAGTGGTGAATAATAAACAAGATTGATTATGAATAAAGGGGATTTGAACTCAGACTTTCAAGCACCCTTCAACTATCCACACTATCTCAAACCACCGATACACCTGATTATGGTAAGCTATCTGAAATAAAATTCTTAAGCTTCCTACAAGCATTTTACATGACTCTAACTTCTAGCCATATCCATGCACATGTTAGTGCATCTAATTAGAAAAACAGAGTTTAACATGTTCATGAATTAAAATATTATAAGCTGACACCCAGCTATAAAATCAAACTATCATTCTGAGCATGCATGCATTTTATGTGAAATTATATCTGTCAGGTAAACCACAGGTTTGAATACATGATAAACATGCTAAGATAATTATGTATATTGTTTGAAGCAATGATTCATGTGAATGGCTTACTTTTTAACTGAATATTGGCTTAAATGTTATTTTTGATTGGTTTCAATCAAATTTTACCATGACTGTATAAGTTTAGCAAACCTGAGTTATCACGATTATTATTGATCCACTGCAATGAACATCTCTCCAAGTTTAATCCATCTTCTCTAATCTCTAGTCTCTGTTCTCCAAATTATCCTAGCACACTTCTTTATTTCATGTATTCATTTCACAATTAGTCTCTTTCTAGGTCTTTACAATATTTTGGAATTTAAGATTTTAACTGTCCATCTATTATCATCTCTTCTAGCAATATGTCCAACCTAATTCCACTTCAGTCTTTTAATTCTTTCAATGATGTCAGTAACACCTACTTGTTTTCTCACCCATCTACTTAAGTTTCAATCTCTCCTTGTTATTTCTAACATACATTTCTCCATACTCCAGTGAGTGGTCTGAAGTCTCTGCATTGCTCTTCTGCTAAGTGTAACTGAAAACAAATACCATGGTGTTTCTTGATATTGAACAACTAATAAAACCAAGTAGAATGATGTTTTAATGTTGAAAGATAGATCATTCAAATTTGAATATAGTTAACATTCTATTTAGAAAGAGTCAAGGCTAATACTATTGGCCTGTAGGACATGGCTTCATTAAAAACTAAACGAGTTCAAAATAGAAAGTAATCACATTTTCTTCTGTTTAGGACTACAGAATGTATATATTTAATTAAAACCAGATATATTAATTTTTAACTAAGGTTTAAAATTTATATCTGGGTTAGAGATAATCAATTGTTTAATAAATGATTAGCAATAATCATTATTATATTTATCTAGATTAGATCATGTCAAAGTTGTAGGTGAAGTAAATTTAACACTTGTAAATCAATATGTAACAATTTAGTTTTAAAATGTTATAATAATAATTTTTGTTATGGATTTTTTGACTGATAAAAAGATTTAACTTATTCAAACAAAAACATATTAAACTTTAAATAAAAGTAATTGTTCAGAAGTCATGTGATATTTAGATACGTTAGTGGTTAATTGAGCTAACAATTCCATTCAGTTAGTTTGAAACTCGTTACTCTTATAAGAATTGTTACTGGAATCTCTAATTCTGAGTTTGCCAATCTATCATTGCACTGAGTTGTTAGTTGTTCAAAAGATCATGTGATCTCCAAGAAATAGAAATGACAAGTTGTACTTCAATACAGAAACTTTTAGCAATGAAGTCGATTATTCAAACATATCTTAAGCTGCACAGGATCATTGGAAATAACTTTAAATTACTAAAAAAGTGACTGAAAAAAATGCCAGTCAAATAAACTTAATGCTTACGTCATATATCTTCCCATAATGCATTACACAATCAGTAAACTGCAAATATAAATATGTTAATACCTTATTTCAGCTGTAGATGACAAATTTTTCACTCTTTCTTCAAAGAATTATCTACGTTTTATCACTACTTTTAACATCTGTTAACTCACACCTAGGAAGTATGAGTTTGGTAAGCTCAGTCACATATCTTTTTTATTTTTGATTAGATTTTTTTATATATAGTAAAATCTATACAGAAATTCATTTTTTCTCCTTCAACAATTCATAAGAATGACTATATATATATATATTCTATTAATTTTCTCTGTTTATCTTGCTTTCTTCTATTTTTTAAAATGTTTTATTGCTGATTCCTATATTAGATAATATCAATGTAGTATAATAAAATAATTAAATTGTTTATTACTGGACTCATAAGGAATTCAAACATCAAAAACAATAGATTTGAGCTGTGATCCATGAATCTTGAGCTAGTCAGCTATTCTACAACTGTACTAAATAATAAAAGTAAAATAATCAATAATTTACTGATCAAGAATTTATAAGAAGTTTATGCACTAAAATTGACAAAACTGGATCAGTGATTCGTGGGTCCTGAATTCCAGATTTTGCTACTCTACAACTGCATTAAACCATATGGGATAAATATATGTAATAGACAGGGTATGAGCACAGACTTTCACATGACCCACCACTCTCCACACTATCTCATAACACTGATACACCTGAACACACATATGTTGAAAAGATAAATAATCACCAATATATGTATTTCATGCTAAACCAGCAATCATCAGTTGGTCCAGATTACCATCTCTACACATATATGCTACAAGTGCTCAGATATATATTAAGATAGCAAATTCTCCTACTTTAATGGACAGGCTTCAATCTACTCCACACTCCAACTCTTCAACCGTCCATCCAATTGAAAATCTGATGATGGAACGCTCAAAGGCCACCCTGAGGCCGAGATTATTGTCACACCCATGTTGACCTAAAGTCAATCTGACCCCTCATGTACAGGACATAATCCATTAAATACTTTATTGATAGAAAGATTGAGAACTGGAAGTGACAGAGTTGAAACTGTGATCTATGGAATTTTAATTCCAGAGTCTACCAATCTACCAATACACTGAGCTAGCTACATTGGACAAAATATTCAAAGTGCTCAGGAATTGATAAAAAAATGTGAGAAGTGTTAGAGCTATAATTGCAATTTAGGACGTTGAGCTCCAGGGTCTACAACTAAACGATACAGAACAACACAATATTATGTTAGGGTCAGTTGATCATGTGTTATATTAACAGTTAAACATTATAACATACAGGTGAAAGATAGTTAATATATGCTACTTCCACTATGTAATCAAAAAAACTAATGCTAGAATCATATAAGGTAAAGTATAACCACAATTGAAGTTACAATGATCTTTCAATATTTAATTAAATTAAAGCATATTATAAATCAGAAAACTTCCAAAATATAGATAGCTCATCTATACAATATGCAAATTAGCTATATATGGTCCAGAAATCATATGCAAAATACCATCATGATGATTTCATGCTATATCAACTACTTTTCTAAATGATTACTTTTCTATAAATCTCATATACACTTTAATGCAATTTTTTATATAATTGCTCTTTTATTTTTCTAACAGTTTCAACTGTCCTTTTTATAACTATCTTCTTCCTTTTTATATTTAAAGAAAGAAAAAAATTAAAAAAAGCTCTGACAAAGACTGCAGGACAATTGAAACTGTTAGAAAAATAAAGGAGGAATTATATAAAAAATTGCATTAAAGTGTATATGAGATTTATAGAAAAGTAGTATATGAATATGAAGAAATGCAAAAAAAGTAAAGGAGATGTAAGAATAAAAATACTTTTTAAACATGTTTTCAAAACAAAAAAATAATACATAAGCAGCATTTCAAATCATAAATTTAAAAAAAAACATTCAAAAAAAATAAAATTAAAAAACAAATAAAAAAAAAAAAATTGAAATTAAAACATCCCCCCACCCCCCCCCCACTGTGTTTATTTTTTTCATAAAAAACTCCCCCAAAAAATAATAAACGAGCCCCACCTCAACTCCAAATTTTCAAGTTTCCTAAAAAAAACATAATCCTAAGATAAAAAACAAAAACCACCAAAACCAAAAAAAAAAAATACCATAATAAATGAAGAGACAATGAGAAACTCCATTGCTAAGTCACGTTGAGTGTGCATGATGAAAAAATAGGCTGCTGAGTGGTGATCATGGTGGACCTGGTTATTTAATATTATTTTAAACATTAGATTACTGATACTGTGAGTGTTAAATCCACAGATAGAAAAGTCTAATGCATTATGCTTTAAGCTTAACTTTCCTTTAATGAGAATTAAGAAAATCAACAATGTAGGAACATACACATAATGTCTATCTTCTCAGTTTATTACCATTAGCCCAAATATCAAAAGTGGTAATTTATCCATTGCTTTTCTTTGAATTCCATGATATTTTCACCACTTTTTAAAGAGATGTATAAATATAAAATAACATTAGAATCACTAAACATCACATGATCACCATTCTTTATGCTTACATTGATTACTCTGGCTTGCACTAAGTGCCACTGTTGTATGGAGAGTTTTATCTCTGTGTAACATTAGAATTACTTGCTTCATTACAAAGTAGATACAGCCATTTGTATGCAAGTGTAAAAATGAAAATTGAATTCAGTAAAAATATATATTTAAAATTAATATTTTATTTAGAAAATATGTAAGCTAAGAGAAAAGCTTAAAGTGATATTTGATGGCTTGAAAATTCCCTACATGGTTTGGAGCATGGTGGAAAGACAGGATCTTGCAGTAAATGCTGATGAATTATGCAGATCTTTCATACTTCCTTCATCCAAACTTTTTATGAACTCATAAGTTATTCCATTTGGATTTTTTTGTTTACTTGAAAAATTACATTTATTTCCTTTTACTAAATAATAAAAATTAATAAAATTAGCAAACTGATTTTAACTATTTAAAGCTAAGAGTTTTTGATAAAAGCTCCTTCTCCCATCTTTAGTGCTTGAACATCACATGACCTTGAAAGAGATTAACATTTAATGAAAATGAAAATTTGCAGCTTTTATATATTAATAAAGTACTTTACTTTCCTAAAAGCAAAATTAAACTAAAAGATAAACCCGACTTAATAAGCTCAAAAGATTAGCAAATACATGAATAAAGTAAGGCATTTTCTAACATGTTTTATATTAAAATATATGAAGAGTTACGTAGATAGTCAGCCTGAGAGATCATATAATATTTGAGCCAGTGAGACTCAATCAAAAATCTTTAGCTCTAAAAGGTTAGGTAGAATTAATTCTTGAATTATGTTAATTTTCATTGTCTAATTATATTTTAATGATTTATTGCTTAAACATTTAGAAGTTACAGCACTAGAGACCTAGGCCATCATTTATATACATTGAGTTCCTGAGCCTTCCATGCTTATCACTGCACCAAACCAAATAAGATGGAGAAATATAAGTACCAAGAAATCAATGCTACTAAATATCACTTTAAATTTTCCTCTTTATTTACATGTTTCTAAATAAAAACATTAATTTTATATATTACTTTTTTGTACTTGGGTTATAATTCCGTTTAAAATTAATCTCATTTAAAGATAAAAATTACAGCTGGTAGAAAATTATGGAAAAATAAGCTTCTAACATAAATGAAGTAATCATAATTGTTTTACACAGCAAAATGAGTTACTCTAACACTATTTTGACTTTACTCTTGTTTTGGACAAATGTAGAAAATATTATGTGCTCAAAGCAGCACCATAGATAAACTACTATTTTTACTATTAAGGACAATGAGAATAAACTGAGAAAATGGATACCATGTATATGCTTTTGATAAATTATTGTAATTGTATGGAAATTAAATTTGTTGTATAACTGCAGTTTCTGTACTCACCATCCATAGTTTCTAATGCAGAAAATATCTGAAAACAGTCATGAGAAGAGTCAACTTCTAATTGAAGACTTTATAATTTTCTCTTTTTCACCCTCTAATTGATAATAATCAGATATCTATTTACTGATCACTATTAGGATGGTTTTCTAGGTTATCTAATCAATAGTTTGTGGATAAAAGCTTTAGTAAAATATATTTAATCATTCCACAACAAAATGTCATATTTTACAGGCTTTCATGAAGCAATGAAGTATTAATGTCTTATTTCCAAAGCATGCCACTTTGTGGATAGTAAGGATTTAAGTGGTTTTCAATTTTTATTTTATATTCTACACAAAACAACCACAATATCAATCTTGAATGGTTAGATATGTTGATTATGAAGAGCTGCCTAAACGAAAAACCTGACTTCAAACTTTAGATTGAAAAAAAAAGATATAATATTGCCAGTATGTCAAATATGTGTAAAATTTAAACAGATTCACAACAATTTTCTGAAAATATATATTTATACTATGTTAAATTAACAGCATTGAGATATTAGACTTTAATAAAGAAGTCAAAATGA
Source organism: Epiperipatus broadwayi (assembly GCA_028023455.1). Taxonomy (NCBI): domain Eukaryota; kingdom Metazoa; phylum Onychophora; class Udeonychophora; order Euonychophora; family Peripatidae; genus Epiperipatus; species Epiperipatus broadwayi. The sequence continues at coordinate 7,889,162 of JAQFVV010012405.1, forward strand.
TAGGTATTATTAGTAATGAGTTTACTTTAAATTTTATGAGAAAGTAGAAAAAGTTATTTAGCAAATAGCTGATTCTTTTCTGTTATTGTAGAATATATTCCTTTTTTCTCTCTGTGTGTGTTCAAAAAATTATTTTTTTCATCCCGTTGGTGGCCTAGCAGTTAGCGTAGCTGTCTTCTAAGCAGCCGGCCTGGGTTCGCTTCCGGTCAACGCTTTGGCATATAAAAATTGTTTGAAGTTTTTATACATACAATAGTGTTTATCTTTACCTAGACTATACTTGTATTTAGTAGTATATAGTTAAAAAAATTATTAAATAAAAAGTAAAAAAAGAAAAAGAAAAATATATATAAGTTTGAATTCATAAAATTTATATGCACCCTCTTTTTTTTTAATTTTTTTAACTTAAAAAAATGATCTTATTAAGCAAAAATTTAATACATATTTGGAAAAAATAACAATTCAATTACATATTATAAAGTATATCACAAAAGAAAAGACAGACAAAATGGCGTAAAATTACAAAAGGTACACTTTATGAATACATAGCAACCTTCTTTGCATATATGTATCATCGTAAAGCATGTTTCAAGACTATATTTCTATCACCCAGTTGAAATAATTAACCGTTTTGTAAAAATTCAAACATTTTTAAATTCAGTATTCATGAATCTAAGAATTAATATATTATTTATATATTAGCATTATTATTGGTCAGAGGAGAAAGACACCACTTGAAACATTAAGTTCATTATTATTGGTCAGAGGAGAAAGACACCACTTGAAACATTAAGTTCCATACTATCCAGTGTCTTATTACTAATGGCTGGATGTACTTGGAAAAATATAAAGTTTTAATGTTTCTAATAACATCTAACAATTTTAATTATTTTTTAGAAATAATGGCAGTATTTCAAATATAAATCTTTCAGGTAATTACTTTCTTATCTTATGCATTTAAGAATGTGGTCGATCTCTTTTTCTCTACATTTTTTTACTGTACAGTCTTTTTTTATAATTGTATTATTCTATTTTTGTTAATAACTTTTGCTGATATTAAATTTCATTTATAATTTTAAAAATTGCACTATTATCATATTCATATACAGCAAGTAAGTATATTAAATAGGGTTCACTATTACACATAATTCGCATATCTATAAGAAGGTTTGAATCAAAATTTAAGTGGGTATGAGGACTATTAAATATATCTTTTTAATAAAAGATGAATAATTATTCTATATATCTTTTTTAATAAAAGATAATTTTATAAATTCATATGATTTATTTAGACACTGATTTTTAATAAAATTTTAATTTTGATATTTTGGGAAAAAAGTACAAGTTGGCCCATAGCTATTCTTATGACTGACAGCAAGGTAGTCTACTTATTAAATATTTTATTATGATATATTTAACACAACATTCTAAAAAGATAAGATCCAGACCACCTCAATATAAAGTTAATGTTTTATAATGATTTTAGGCTATTCCCCCAAAGACATATTCTAATAAATCATTCCCAAATCTTGTTATTCCGTACTCTAAGCTGTAAAGAGCCCTTTGCATTTGTTAATAATATTTTCATAAATATGTTTGATTTGTTTTTTCTGTAAGATTTTTTAAATTTATTAGCACTTTCTGTAAAACCAGAACAACATTTCAATATCAAAGATTACTGTATTAATGAGGTTTTTTCTTAATATGAAAAAATAATGAATCCATAAAAAATAACATGTATTTTAAAGTCATTTTAAAGGCATTATTTCTGCATCAATAATAGTTTAATAGTAACTATATTTTTCTTTAGCACATTCTTTTACAAAATACTGCATTCCTGTTTGGAGAAAAAATATCTATACTAGACTTTTGGATATTCAATTAAATATTGCTATAAAAATATTACTGGCATGCTCCAGTGTACTTTTTTGCAATGGTTTCCTAGACTTTCACCTATTCTTCTGTTATATAGATATCAAATAAACAATTTGCTTTCAGAAAATGTATAAAAAGCTGCTAATCAGATTAGTGTTGTTAATAACCCAAGATATGGTTTCCTCACTTAATACCTATTTCAATTCAAGATCCCTTTTCTGATGTTCATCCAAGAATTTAAATCAAATTACGATGTAAAAATATAATTTTTATGAGATTTCAAACAAATTTCATTTTTTACATCCAAAAATAAAGCCATCTGGATTTGATCTTCCTAGACATAACTGACATCTCATCAAAAAATTGGATTAAAATCATGATTGTTGTGTTTATATATTTCAGAAATGAACACTGATATGAAGCATATATCTAATGATTATACAATTTGTGTTGACAATGACTGGTGTGAAGAGCTCAATAAATCCTTATTATCTAACTTGTGGGTAGAATATCTTCATATTACTTTATGATTTATTTTTAATAGTTAAGATGTCAATTAAAAAATTCATATGCTAAATAAATGTTTTTACTAATATTTGATAAATAGCATTATGACTTTCTTCCTTTGCTTACATTTAACATATTCTTTCAGAAACAATTTTCTTCATCTTACTTTACAACTATTGTAAATTTGAATTATGTAATATGCATGCCTAATCCTTTATCGAAGTCAGGAATCTCTCAGCCACTATGTTCAGAAAAACCTGCTAGCCATTAACTTTCCATCTCCACCGTAAGTTTTTTTCATATTTTTCTCTATCCTGCTCCATCCCATTTACACAACATCATTTTTGTCCACTCCATGGCCTTTATATCTAGAATCCACCTTACCCTTTTCCAAACTTAGCATAAAGATCAAGAGCCTGCTTTCTGTATAATCGCTTAGTTTATATTTATTCTCCCACAACTTGTTATTTGTACCCTTTCTTCTTGTAAGCATTTAGATTCTATTAACAGATACTTAATATTTTCTATGTCTTCCTCACATAACTTGAAGAATAAATCTCCCACATGACTCCATTTATGTGTATATTTCCTTATTGTTAATGATCCTGTTCGAGCCTTAAGCAGTAAAACTTCTTTCATTGCTATTATCATAAACTAACTTTCACCCAATGTTTTGTTTATTATTGATATGATGTGATGCTTCTCCTTTTATGGAGTCAGGAATCTCTCAACAACTATGCCCAGAGAAATCTGTTAGCCACTTTGATTTCCATTTCCCACCCCAAGTTTCCCCATATTTTTACCTATCCTGCTCCATCCCATTTCCACATCATAATGTTTGTCAACCTCATGGCCTTTATATCTAAAACCCCCTTATCTTTTCCCAAACCCAGCATAAAAACCAATAAGCCACTTTCTGCATAATCACTTTGTTCATATTTATTCTTCCACAACTTCCTTATTTGTATCCTTTCTGCTTTCAGACATTTACATTCAATTAACATATATTTAATAACTGCTCCCTCTTTGAGGGAAATAGAAAGACATTTTTAGCCATTGTTTTTCTTTTTGGAGAGATAATTTTATCAAGACCATTAAATCAGTGTCAAACATTTTCTAAACAAGCATTTTTTAGTTGTTTTTAAACCATAGGTTGAAACCAAGTCAGTTAGATATTTTTAATCAAAACTGTTCATAAAAAAAAAAAACTCCAACAATTTAAATTACTTAATTAAAAAATTTAAATAATCCTCTAAATTTAGTAAATATGTTTGATTTTAATTATAGATAGTTTACATCAAATAATCCATACAATACAAAAATAAAATCATTTTGTAATTAAAAAATTACCTTTCATATATTTTAAAATAAATTTTAACCTGAAATTTATTTAATTAAATATTGTACTTAAAATCAAATGAATGTTTTATATTAGTATACAGATGTTCCCAAATAGAAATCTATATCATATGTATATGTGTTTACATAATTTAAAGGATCAAATTTCAATGTTAAAATTTGTCCACAATGTTGCCTTCTATACGTAAAATTAAATTAAAAATAATCAATTTAAAACAAAATTGAAATAGACAGCTCATTATAAATACAAAAATTATTTAATACATCAAACCAGCTTTCATTCCTTAATGGAACCTTTTCAAAATATTTCTTTTTACACAATCACATGACCAGTTACAATGTAGAAACTCCCCTACTGGACATTATTTACATTACATTTCAATAGATATAATTATTAATATATATGTACATAAAAATGATTAAAGTTATTACAGTTCCTTTTTTTCATCCCCCATAATACATATTATATAATGAGCTTGCAAATAGCTCCTAACTAGCTTTTCAGAAACATCCCCAATCTCAGACCAGCCTCTTTCACTGGCCTCCCCAGTGAGATGCCAGGAAATGGACCTTAGATGATACTGTCATCTATATTTACATATTCAAATTAATTTTTAGCACATGGTCTAATATTTGATGCTGAATCAGTATGTAATGGCAGTAAATGTGTTATACAAGTTGTAAAAATTAACACAAGAGAGATATGAATCTCAAAACCAGAACATTTATTTCTTGATATAATCTTCATTGAACTTGATATTATAGCATTACTCATCATCCAAAAGCTGTAGAAAAGAAGTTTCTGTTTGTTGTCTGAATCACTCATGAGATTCTTATTTAAAATTGTCTGAAATCAAAATAATAATGTGACAAATATTTTTCATTATAAAATATATTTCTTTATGAATATCTTTTGTTTTTGAGAAGTTATTTTACCCATATAGCAAGTAGAACAGTATGCTTTCAAAGTGTGATCATAATTTTAACTACTCAAACCAACCACTAAACATGAGCATGTCATCTCCTGCCTTTACTAATGTGTTGACAGGTATACAAAACCTATTAACCTTGCTACAATTGTTAAATTTTATTCATAATCCAATTTCTGATTATGATTTTTATTAATCCTTTTTTTTAATCATTTGTTAAATATATTCTAATCTTTTTTTTTTTCAATATTAGATATTAAACAATGATTTTGATTCTTCTAATATAAAATTCAGACATCATTTAAAAAAGATAGAGAACTAATTCAATGTTATCATCATCACCATTTTATATTATTAAATGCCTCATACAAGTTTAATTCAAGTCTCTATGATTCATAGCCTCTCTTCACCACATTATTCCATAAAACTCCATTAATCCATCCATTTATTTTACATATGGTCTTATTCCAAGGCCTTAGCAGTCTTTCATTGTTTAATTTACATTTTCAATTGTCATCTGTTGTCATCTTTTCTAGCAATATGTTCAGCCCATTTCCACTTCATTTTTTTAATTCTTTCAATGAGGTCAGTAAAATTTAAGTCAGATATTGTTTCACATATGGTCTTTTTCTAGGTCTTTTGCAGTCTTTTGACATTTAATATAAACCTTCAGTTACCCATCTATTATTGCCTATTTCAGAAGTAAGTACAGCCTAGATCCATTCCATTATCTCAACTTTTTTAATGATTGCAGTGATACCAGTAGTGTTACCATAATTACATTTAAATTTAATTTATAATCATCCAGGTACATTACATCCATATTCAAGACCAAATCTAATGCAATTTTCAACTACAAGCTATTTTTTGTTTTTTCTTAACAAACTTAAACAGGCAAAACTTTCCATACAGTAGGGCCACCCTGTGCCAACCAGAGTAATCAATGAATGCCAGAAGGCTTGTGCATAAAATCTCTATCTAGTGCCTAAGTGCTCTCAGATCCAAGGCTCCTCACTGACGAAGGCCACAAGCCAGATTGATGAGTAGGCACTAGATAGAGATTTTATGCACAAGCCTTCTGTCATCCATTGATTACTCTGGTTGGCACAGGGTGGCACTACTGTATGGAGAGTTTTGCCTGTTTAATAACAGTTATGTGCTAGTAAAAGAGATGGTGGTTATGTGATCTTAACAAACTTACTTGTTTTATTATATAGATCTGACACCAGTTCAGTATCTATACATTTTGGTGTTCTCAATTTTTTAATAACAACAGGAAGTTCTCGACTATTATAAACAAAAAAAAAAAAAAAATCACATGACTTCCACTTACAAAATATTTTCCAAAGCAAACTAACTATTTTATTCTAATTCTACCTTTAATTGTAAGCTTTAGTAATCAATAAATGTTGGCTAATTATTATTATCACCATCATCAATCACTTGCAAATAAATATGGTCATTTTGACTTCAAGAGAAACAAAATAACAATTGCACTATGAATTTTGCATCACTATACAAACTAATCTGTGGATCACAGAAGCTAAACTCTTCATACAGTAGCACCACCAGTGCAAGCATAAGAAATGACCATGTTATGTTTGGTGGTTTAATCTGTGAATCACAACTACCACATTTAGAAAATTCTGTTTCATTATTTTCCTTCTGAAACAATTCAACATCTTTTCCAATTGTAACTCTCCAATGAATTTTATGCTATATTATATTTTCTCAATGACTCAACATTTCATTTTTTTTAATGTCTTTGAGATAATCCTTATTATGTAAATGAGGTCTGGCTCCTTATGAAATCTATGCTTAAGTTCATCACAAAATGCATATCCAATCCAATGAATAAGTGATTTTACAATAATGGACTCTTTAATATCACATCAAAGAAGATGAAAAACATGTTAATTGGTCATATGATTTTGCCATTGTATTTTTCAATTTTTTTGTATTTTATATTAGTAGGGTATCCAAGTTTCACTCCCATGCAATAAATCAAATAATATAACAGCTTTATATACAGTTAATTTAGGTGAAATAGGAGGTTGTTTAATACATTTTTAAAAGATATAGCACATGGGAAAGAAAAATGTGGACGACTTCATGTGTTTGCGTTTAATTTAAAATAATTGGATATATTAATCTTTATCTGAGGTTTAAAGTTTATATCTGGGCTAGAGATAATCTCTAGTTTAATATATGATTAATGATAATCATTACTGTATTTATTTATAGTGGATGGTATCAAAATTGTGGCTGGAGTAAATTTGACACTTGTAAATCAAAGGGTAACAATTTTCTACTGATAAATACTGTATCTACAATAAAAGCATATATGAGAGATGGTGGCCGGAGGCCAAATAATCAGTGCTGGTTTAGCACGAAATAAATCTTGGGAGCCATTTATCTTTTATTGTAACTTTAGTCATATGATTTAAAAAGAATGTGAGGTGTGTGGAGTTTTTTTAATACATTTATAAAAGTTATTTTACTATAGTAAAATGTAGCATCTTCTAACTTGTTAAAAGTAACAGTATTTTGAAGCCAGTGTTGCAACCTAACATTATTAGTTAATACTCCTTATTAATTTAGAACCTTAAAAACATTTTATTCATTATTAATAGTAAAGTTGTTAAAAGATGGTAATTACCTGAGTGTCTGTTATTTAAATGACCATTGATTTCTCAACAACTGACTTACTTGGCCATAAGACAGAAACTAGTGGGGAAGGATATAGATAGAGAAATACTAGCTATGATTTAATACACACTAATATCTAATATCACTCAATCACCCAATAGGTAGGTAATAAGGCTGGAAAAATACTTTATTGTAAATATTTCAATTTTATATTAAAAACTAAATATATGTAATTAATTTTTATTAATAATTGAATACTTAATTTTTGCTTTGACATTTTTTACTCTTGTATTAAATCATACATATAATATATATATATATTAAATAAAAATATAAAGATGTACTTAAACCAATCTTATCAGATGGCCCAAGTCCTTCTATATCTCATTGTCCACCTTCGTTGACTTTTTTTTATTTATCTAATAAATTCCATTTACAAATTTCGTTTTAATCTAATCATCTTTAAACAATTTTATTATTAGTAACTAATAATCAGCTTGAAAATTAAAAATTATATTTCTTTATTTTGGATATTATACTTTTATATTAAAGATAATATTACTACCATTTATGAAATTGTAATTTTTAACCTATCCTTTAATATATTTTTCATTCATGGAACAAGTCTTATATGTTACTAGATTTTATACTCCCTTGTTTTGAGTGGCATTATCAGTTATTATTGTTTTTAGATCTCTTGCTTTGAGTGCATCAGTTATTATCATTTTTATAAAGTGATTGATCAAAAATATTTTTAGCCTGCACAGAGGCCTGGGCTATTGGCAGGTTCGTCACACTACTACTTAAATTTAAAAAAATGAACTTACATAATAAAATATCAACTAATAGACTTATTAACAACACTAAGGACACTATAGCTTCTGATCAGATCCCACAGGCTGTGTACAGAGTGGCATGCCCTCATAATGGATGCAAAGCATCATACTATGGTGAAACGAGAGCCACCATAGCTACTAGGATATCACAACACAAGTATAGATACAATAAGGCACATACGAATCCAGAATGCACTTCAATTTTTGCTCAACATCAAAAATTGTCAGGACATGTTTTTGAACCCACATCTGCAAAATTAGTTTGTACAGAGAGGCATGATATTAAGCGAAAGGTAAAAAAAGCATACTTTATAGCAGAGGACTCTTTCACCATTAATCATAAGGATGCATGTTTTGCGATATCTAAAAGATGGTCTTAGTGACTCATTTGCATATAATTTGCATATCAGATTTATTTATATAATGATTCCAAAGAAAGGATCATAACTGGCTATGAATATGAGAAGTACATCTTCTTGAAAGCACTCAGCCATTTAATTTAGTTTTCAATTTATTGTTATAGCTTTACGTTGGAAGTGTGAAAGCATGATTTAATATTATTATATTGAAGACAAATGTAAAGTATAAATATACAGGTTATTACATAATAAAATATCCTGAAACTTTAATTTTACAACTCACACTTATCATTGCAATTCTGACTTATCACAACATTTGACATTCATCACAATTCAGGCTTAATGTTAGCTAATTCACACATAACATAACAATTCATTCTTATCAGAACAATTGAAATCTTTCTCAACATTTCACACTTATCACAACAATTCCAACTTACAACAACAATTTACACTGATCACTATAATTAAAACTTATCACAACAACTCACACTTATCTCTACAATTTAAACTTATTACTACAATTCATATCTGTTACTTCAATTCACATTTGTCATTACAAATTTATACTTATTATAGAATATGTTTTTTTTTTCATGAAAGCACTTTTCTGTTATATATTGTCACTTGAGAATATGTAAACTTTCCTACCTTATATTAAATAATAGGCTCAACAGCTAAAGATTCTGGACTGAAGCTTAACCAATCACTTTTGGCATCAAATATAATGGGATTATTAAAGCATAAATTATATAATAACTTTCCAAATTTTACATTTTAATAAATGTATTAAAATACTAAGGTTCTGCAAGCTCCAATTGAAAGTGATTAAAAATAAACTTGGTAAAGTTGTTAAAAATAAACTTGGTAAAGTTGTAGGTAGAAGAGCTTTTTATAGCCTTGCCTAATACACCTAAGTGCAATGAAAGATTAGTAAAATTCATAAGTTATAAGTTCACAGAATAAACTGAGAAAGGAATAATCTTGGTTTGGTTAGTTAATAGGGACTGTTGTATCCCATTAGTAATTGAATATCACATGCCTACCTGAATGCACCATTGATTATTTATTTTATTTCTTTAAGCTCATTTTTATGTATTTTATTTTTGTCTTTTAAATATTATATGAAATATTGTTCATAACCTTTTTTAATTCTGGAATTTCATCATAGCTATTGGTGTTGTTATTCTTAGAATGCTTTCTAGGAAAGGCTAAAAAGTATAAAACATCTTACTGCACTCACTATAGAATTTGGTAGGTTTCATTCAATATTTAAGTTTTTTTTATTCTTTGATCTTAATATGTATTGTTTACATAATTTTTTAAAGAGAAAATCCTGAATTTCAGCCAAAACCTATCATACCAAATATAGATAATAATAATTGAATAGCTTTATTAGCTCAAGAATTCATAAAAGGTTTGAGTACTAGAAGTATCAGAATTGTGAGCAATTCAAGGACCTTGGTCCTGTACCACAGAAATTAAATTACATAGTATACTAAACCATGTAGGGCACATCATATATGATGAGATGTAAAAGGGCTTTCTGGCAGCCATTGTTTACTCTGGCTGGCCTTGAGTGACAATATGTATAGAGAGTTTTTCTTGTTTTTATATGCCATATGCACAATGACCTACAAGTCAAATTAAATATTCACTCTGAATAAGCTCATTTATTTCTTACTCTTTATTATCAAGTCATTCTTTCACTACTAACCCATTTCTTCCTATCTCATTTTCCAAAAATGATTTATAAATTACAATATCCCATCCTCACATTCTATGTTTTTCTCATAATCAAATAACAAAAATTCTTTTATTCTTTTTATTTATTATCTCTTTCCCACTCTTCACACAATTTATTCTAATCTTTTAATAGCCAAAACTCCAAAAATTAATTAATCAGTAAGCTCTCATAATCATCACAAAAGTCAAACCTATAGTCTAAATTTTTATTCTGATGTTGTCTCCTTTCTATGATAACCACCCATATTCTTACATCAAATAATAAAAACTTTTGTCTAATGACATCATATAGTCTTTTTCATTATATATATTTATAAAACATTCAAATATTTTTTGCATCAATTTTCCTAATACTATAGGGTTTTTTTAACCCACCTTATCTACTACTTTTCTCCCATTTCTCATAATTATATGATTGTGATCCTATTTTTTAAAAAATATAAATTCTCTATTAACATTTTTGATACAATTTAGTTGCTACATGTGTGGATTATTCATTGCCATTTATTGCTTGGATGTGTCAGCGGTGGTTTTGAGCAGTTATTAGAATTCCAAATGTCAGTGAGTGCATAGTAAATCAGGACCCATTTTTTATGCTCTAGGCATACAAAATATGTAGTGGCCTTTTTCTGTATCACCAAATGAAGATGATTACTTCTCACAAGTAATGAAAACCCCCTCTCCACAATCAATAGGCACCCTAGGTATGTATTGGTTATTTTATATTATCACTATGACTACAGATACTTATATAGAATTTTTAAAAAATATTATAAATATCTTTTATTTATTATAATGCTAAATTTGCAATCTAAATAAATATTTTTTTCCTTACATCATTTTGACAAACTCCCATTTGTGTTTTTATTTCCTTAGAAACCTTTATTATTATAATCAAAAATATTTTAATATATATAATAGAAAAAGTTTGAAAAGCAAATTACACATCTCTTTTTACATTTACAAAAACTTACAATTATAACAGTGTTAAGACATAAAACAGTAGCTTAAATAAACATAGGATAAAAGTATGCTAAATATAAAAAAAGGGTCAAAAAACAGATGTTGAATAAATATACATATATATTTCAAATATTTGTATAGCTTTTTATTTTTTAGTTATACTATAACATTTAAAAAATATTTAAATAAACTATAATCATGTAGTAGCTTTTTTTAAAAGAACAAAATATTTTTTTTTACATTTCTCTTTCCTTTTCCACTTCTTTATATATACATATGATATAAAAACATACATGTTATAGTAAGACTTTTGTGGTACTTTAGGCAAACCAAACATTTGGTACACATTCATCCTTACGTCATCAGCTGGCAATAGCTGATTGACTTCCAATGACAAAGAACAGATGAAATCTGCATGCCACAAATAAAATAAATTTCAAACAAATTTAAAATGGTTGAAGTAAATTTGCGTTCCCATAATGCATTAGTATTGCATTTCTCCCAATTAACTAATATCCTAGGCATTTGTCTGTTATTAATCCTGCCATTATGGGTCCATATACATGTGCACATAAATAAATAATTTCTGAAAAAGTAATATACTGTTTAAAATAACAGATGATATAAAAAAATATTTTATAAAAAACAGCATGGTAAAATCTTACGTAAATTATTAATATTTAAAAGCCAACCAATGAGAAAATCTTTTGTTGACTAATAAATAACAATTTATGAATTACCATTTATAAAGCCTTACCATATTGTTTTTTTTAATAATATTTTTTCATGTGATTTAATAGTTACACACATATATTTTGTAATATAGACATCATGTTTACACAGAAGCAAAACTCTAGATACAGTAGTGCCACTCAGTGCAAGCCAAAGTAGTCAATGGATGCTGGAAGGTTTGTGCATAAAATTCCTATCTAGTGCCTACTCATCGAATATCCCCAGATTTGATTCTAGCTTGTATGGAAAGTTTTTCCTCCATGTAAACAGCTTGTGTAAGTATAAAGAATGCTGGATCATGTGAGGTTTCTATATGTATTAAAAATTGGCAATTTGAAATTATTTTTTAAGCTTTTCATGTTCTGCTAATTAAAATATCATTATGCTACCAAATCAACTTCAACTCTTGATAACTTTCTTATTCATAAAGTTATCACCATCATGTATAATAATAATAATGTAGGTATTCACAAAATTTATAGGTTTTTAAAATTGATATACTATAATAAATTGTGTCAAAAGAATAGCAAGCTTTGCAAATTATCATGGATGATGATTAAGAGTTATTGCTTAATTGTTAACATACCTACTTTCAAGCAAGAAGTTAGCATGCATACAAACACACATGCATATTTATCTACATTATCACCATGTAGTAGTAATAATAATAACAGCTGTAGTAGTAGCAGTAATAGTATAGTAGCAGTAATAGTAGTAATGATGATGATGATAATAATAAAAAGGAAGAAAGGAGAGATAAAGAAAAAAACTATTCTAGAAATGAATTATATGGCAACAATACAAACCAGTCTGTGAATCACAAATATGTCCACAATGGCTAATTTTTCAGTTTACTTCACGTTTTATGATGATGTCATTTAATTTTTTCAGCAGTAAGATTTTCTTTCAGAAATACTTCAATATCATGTTTAACTGTAGCTCTCCAATATAATCTATTCTTCATCATATATTCCCAACAGAAGCAATTGATATCGAACTTTCTTCGGGATGCCTTTGACATAATTCTTATTTCATAGACAGAGTTTACTTCTATCTCAAAAAAACCATATTTAAATTCATCATAAAACATCTTTTTAAGAAGACTTAAAGTGTTCACTTATTTTACATACCATGCCCAACAAAGGAGTGATTTTACAATAGTGGATCTAGTAGTATTATAGCCAACAAGTTGAAGGATATAATGATTGGTTTTATGATATTGCAATTATATTTTACAATCTTATGAAGCATTCTTAAATGAAACTTTTCTAATGCCTCTAAATTGCACTAGTAGGGTGTTCAAGTTTCATTTTTACACAATAAATTAGGTAAAACAATAGCTCTATATACAGCTAACTTAGATAAAATAGTTATTTCATTGTGATGAAATAATTTATTTGTTGCTAAAAACATCAGCAACATACTAGAGCCTGTGCTGTATCTCATCATTTAAGACCACCTTTCTATTTATAAAACTACCAAGATATTTAAAGTTGTTTATATTCTCAAGTTGATAACCATCCAATCTGGAAGTCTCAGATAATCTTTTTTCCCATCATTGGCTGATAATAAACTTTAATTAATAAAACAAAGACTTTATATGTTACATTCAAAATCTTGTATTTTCTGTAAATCATCTTTTGAACTGGCAAAAATAGGAAATTCTGTTTTTCACTTTTAATTGATTCAAATTAAAAATTTTGTCAAACCACTATTATATTTTGATCTATATTTGATTAATCTACCTATAAACAATTTCAAATATTACTATTATGAAAATTAAAAGCAATGTTGAAGGAAGTATGTATCCTTGTTAGGTAGTTTTCATTTCAAATACCTCATCTTTTCCACTTACAATAATAACACTTTCTCTCATTTCACCATGTTTAAACTAAATAGAAATGCCATAGACTTGTGATATTAACTGCATCAGATGATAATGACCAAATCAATAAAAGTCATATGTGAATCACTTCTTTATTCCTGATATACTTCTTGAATTTGTCTGGCAACCAAAACTATGTGTATAGTGTTTCTTGATTCTCTAAAACCACACTAACTCTGTGGAACTATACATCTAAGACTGGAAATAACCTATTCAACAAAATTTCTGTAGGTATGTGTATATAATGGATAATAATGATATTCTACAAAAATTATGACAATCTTACTTATTCCCCTTGTCTTTGTGCCACCTGATCTTAAGGCTTTATTTGTTTCAATTTTTAAAACCAAATGGCATATACAAGACTGCATTCCTACATAATACAAAACATCTATATAGTAGTTTAGAATTACTCTTTATTGACAGTTTAAAATAATGGACTTTCTTGTTGAAATAATTATAACCAAATTTTTCATATCAATGTTGTCCATATATAATATTAGTAACAAAATATTTAAAAACAGAAAAAGAAAATGAAGGAAAATAAAAGTTGTATGGTCTTTAAAAAGCATAAGGGCTTATGATGCAATAATAGCACATCCAGTTACCATATCTACAATCTGGATTGTAATCTGAACATATTAATAATTAGTATGCTGACTTTCCATAAAGAGATGTTGAAAAGGTCTTTTTATAGTTGATATTCTGTCTTAATGTTTTCCTGTATGGAATTTTCTTATATAAAAATTAAGATAAGAAAATTTAAACTAATTAGGGATTAATATGAAATATAAAATCCATGGATAAAAAGATTATGATTAGCTGTACAAATCTGTATTCACTAATTGTAAGCTAGAAGGCATTATTAGTACTGAAAAAATATATTCCATTATGGAAAAAAGAATGAAAATTATAAATCTGTAATTAAAATGAATGATTACTACATTTATATTTGAAGTCTGTAGATAGTTTGTTGCATTATTGAAAAAAAATATGGTATTAGATATTAGAGATAGTTAAGTAAATGTTATACATAATTAATTACAGGTTTTTTTTTTCTGAAAGTAGATTTCAGTACTAAAATGTATATTTATGATTCTATAATTATGTTGTGCATCTTAGACATATTTTTTTATGATTATTAAACGTGATAGAATGTAATTACTTAGGAAGATGGTTATACAAAATACTTACTAGAATAGCCAAATTTTGTATTCAATATTATAAAGATAATAAAGTAAAGAAGAAAATATTGCAAAACAACATTGAAAGTAATCAGATATTAAAAAACAAAAAATATCAACATAACATTTCAAAAAAAATAGTCTAGGTATCATTTTTCACCTGAACTTTTGTGAAACTTTAGAATTATACTTTCTAATAATTGTTATCATAAGCAGTTTGTTCATCTTCCCCCAGAGCCAAATACTATAAATTTTAGTAAACAATGGAAACTAAATAATAATGATATTATATCCATATTCCCAGATCAAATTCTGGTTTATAGCTATTACCAGTAGAAAATTTGTATTCAAAATTTAGAAACTATTTTGAAAATTTGACTATAGTAATATTACAATTCTAGGGTCCATTGTTTAGTTCAGTGTACAGTAAATGGTTATGGAGTAAGATGAAAAGAATTGCCAAGAAACAAAAATTAGTAAGCAGAGAAAGTCATGTGATGTGTCAATGATAAGTGCTAAACATATTAGGTAAAAAGATCATTTAAGTGTCCTCTATTAGCTTACTATTTAACCATGATATAAATTTCTTCATAATAACAAATTCTGAATTGTGATCTATAACAATATAAGGTGAACAGAACCTGCTTCAAGAAAACCTCTTTCATTAAATTTGAGTATTATATAATAATGAAGTAATAGAAAATACTCTCATTAAAGAAATGATCCGATGGTTTATTACTCAGGAGTTTATAAGAAGTAATAGCTCTGGGCTGCAATCCATGAAACTGGAACTTTGGTGTCTTCTATTCAACAACTGTACTAAATAAGGTTCTCATTCATAATATTGTTAAGATGTACTTCTATAATGTATTAATTGTATAAATAGTTGTATTAATTACTTCCAAGTGGTTAAGTATTGGAAAAATTCCAAAACCACTGTTACCGAGAATAATACTTTAATAAATACAAAATAACTCATAATAATATGCAATACCCAGAATTTATATTTAAATACAAAAAAGCTATTACAAATGTAGTTTTTTTCCAAAATATTAGTTCAGAACTTCAGAACATTAGAAAACAAACAAGATATTTATATGCTTATATTATGCTTGGAAATGTAATTTATGAATATATGATCAACTCTGCCTCTTATCAAATGAATTTCAAGAAAGTCATGTTATTATAAGCTCATTATCAATGGCTTATAAAAAAATTAAATGCATACTAGAGAAGTGAAGTTCAATCTAAGAGTGGTAATAAATTTATGAACTTTTATAGGTATTTTATTTAATTCTTACATGATAATTAGAAACATCTTTAATATATAAATTCATTTTTATGAAACCATTGTTATTTAAAAATGCTGTCCAAAATAGCTTAGTCTTCTACAATATTATTAGATAAATATAACATATCCAAACCATGCACACATATTAACAGATTTATAGTATTCATTTTCTTCATATAAAAACTTTCACAAAACTGATAAGCAACTTATCTGGACTGATTGGACTGACTTCTGATGTTTTAATTTTATAGTGTTATTATTCAGAACATTTTACTACCCTCTATTATTTTATTATAAAAGATGTTATAAAATATCTTAAATCTAAATTGTGAACTATGAAAAGACATGACTCTATGACTTATTCCAAGATAAAGGCATTCATCAACTGTGCCAAACTCCAAAATTATTAACAACAAATCAGAACAAACTTGAGTTTTAATAGAATTAAACAGATTTTTCTTGCTTTATTTCAAAGTGAGAAAGTGTAAAACACACACAATTATTATATGTGATAATTTTTACAATTAGTAAGTATACCTATAATTATATTCTAGATAGATAAAAATTATAATCAATTTCATTTTTTTATACAACGTGCATCGTTAATGTGTATATAAATTTGCAAAGAAGGTGTTATTTGTAAAATTAAATTTTACAATTGTCAATTTGTTGCCTTTTACAAACTTAACATGCGTATTTATAAATATATTCTAGTCAGGTAGGAACAGGAATTAATTTTTATATACATAAACTTCATCGTTTGAATCAAATATGCACATATATTAATTACATAATTGGTTACACTGTTTGATAGTTTTAAAATCATGAAAATTTATCATTAAGATAATAAAAGATAATACAAGAGAACTGTTATCACACAAAATACTAGACGATTATTGATTATGCATTCATTTTTATTATAGGTCACATTATTAACAAAGGTCTTACAGAAAAGTTTAAGAATTCTTGGTGCTTCATAAACTCGTTCAAAGATTTTATTTTTAAAGTAATGGAGGACATATGTATAAAAATAAAATTGTGTGAATATAAATAATATATATATATAATCACTATGCATTTTTAAGTTGTTATGGATTTTCCAGTTAATGAACTGCATTATTTTTTTTCCAAACAAGCTACCATCTGAATTATCAATTTCTTAACAAAGTATCTACAGTATTTGAGAGAGATTGATGACCATTGAAAATGTTTGTTTATAAGATGATATGATAAGCATAGAGAGATGCATAATAGGAATAATAAGAAGAGTTTGAAAATGCAATACTAAGAAAACAAACAGGTATGATATCATTGAATGAATTAAAAGACTGAAGTGGAATTGGGATGGGCATATTGCTAAAAGAGATGATAATAGATGGACAATTAAAATCTTAAACTGGATTCCAAGAAATCATTAAAGATCCAGAAAGAGACCATGTGTGAGATGGATTGATGAAATAAGAAAGTCTGCAGGGGTAAAGTGGAGAGGAAAGGCTAGAGATCAGAGAAGATGGATTGAACTCGGAGTGAGCTTCATCCTGCAGTGAGTTGATAATGATAATAATGATATAAATTTAGAAATTTTTGTCACTTATAATAACATTTCTTTATTCATCTTACTATAAAGAACTGAAAATTTTTTGAAATGGGCTATAAGAAAAAAAAAAATTATAACTACTGTGCAATACCAAAAAGGTAAAAGTCATTAAAAAGTAACCAATTAAAATATATTGGAGTAAACTCAGCACTGATACCTGTTGTAAGTTTGAATAAATGATAGATATTAGATGGTAGTGCTTATTAAATCCATTTCCAGTGCTATGCTATCCACATCACTGGACTAGTTTCTCACTTATGGCCTTCATCAGTGAGAAGCTAACACTTGGATCCAGTATATCTGAGTTTTTTGAACCTAATTCATCTTCAACCCAGCAGTCACTCTAATACTTTTTCCTCTATCAAGCTATCAGCCTAAAATTAAAATATAATTTATTTTGTATATTGTCTTTTAGCAGTTCTTAATAGAATATAAGTAATCTTTTTATTGATCTCAATCAAATTTGAATCATTTTCAAAACCTGTTAATATTTTTAAATGGTTATCAAGTTATAATTTAAATTCATTGGAGTATTTCTGATAGTTAAGAAAATAACTATTGATACAATCTATTTTAATAATTTTTTATCTTTCTTGTTTTAAATTAACGTGAATCTTATTCATCACTAATCACTAATTACTTTCTGTATTAAAACTATTAAGAACATTGCAACCCAACCAGTTCTTCATGTCCATTTCCATTTTTCTCAATCAAAGAATTTGTAATATACAGTTGTTGTTTTTTTACTACAAACTTGATAAGTCTGTGCCCTCTCTCATACTGTTCTTATAGCCAAATATCTTCACAATACATATGTTTTACTTGTTTACCAATTTCAGCATTAAAATCTCTTGTACCATTTTAAAATGTTTGGGTTGATCAAAAGCATTTTTATGCATCTACATAAAAATATGCTACCTATTCATTACAATGAGAACTTGTTGGGGCATAAACCTAAATTATCTGCACATGAAGTCTTCCATTAATTTAAATAATTAAGTTTACCATTCTATCTGTTATGATGTCAATCTTCACAATGTTAATTTTTCCATGTTTTATTTACCATGCATCACACCTTACTAAAGCTAGCAATATTTGTGCTTTTGTAGTAGAGTGTGTGTCCACTTTTTAAACATTTGTCTTTTCACTTTATCTTTTAACTTATTCATCAAGTCCAACAATGTTGCATTAAATATTAGTTATTTTATTTTATCAAAGGTCATTATCAAATGGCTGCCTGGGTTCACAATCACTTTCAACATTCAACTTACAATTACAGCCATAGTCTGATGACTTAAATCTCTTTGGTTATAATTTAATTTTATGTGTCATGAATGGAAATATCCATTTTAAAAAATTCAAACAACGCACCTGCCTTCAAAAATTCTCAACTGACATTTTAGTTAACGACTATTAGGCAATTGAGAAGAAAGGCCATATATATATATGATGCTGATAATTTTGAATTATTTCAACTCTACCTTAATGTTGTAAGATTTAAATTTTAAGGTCTGTGATTTATTTTAGAATTTAAAATCTAATCAGTCAAGTTTGATATTTATAGAAAAGATGGATGACATCAATGATGTGAAGGCTTAGCAATTGGTCTTTGGCAGCTAAAAAAGCATTATAGACTCAAATACATAACCTTCAGTGTAATTGGCTGAATTTTTACATTATTCTAGTAATCCAAATGTTTGATCTAATCAGGAAATTGATTGGCTGTATTGTTTAACATTAACAAGAAACAACCTTGCGTGGTTTGATATAGTTAGTAGAGTATCTGACTTGGGATCATGAGATCTGATACTCAAACTTCTCATGAACATCTGAGCAATAAGGTCACATGCCTTTTTATAACAAGGAACAGTTTATATATATATATATATGAGAATAAGTAAAAAAAATCTTATCTCTGACAATAGAATTTATTTGAATCAATTTTCTGAAAAGACAAATGCTTCATTTTCTGATATAACTTCTCTGCTTTTCAATACACTTTGTCCATATGTCAACAAGTTTTTATATTTGCTCATTAAAACTATTTCAAGATGAGCTGTGAGTCATAAGTGAAACATTGCCTTCATCTCTTCATAAATATCCATCTTTGTAGGGTTTGTTTTGGGAACCAACAGATGATAAAATGATGGAGCAATATGAGGACTGTAGGGAATTTTGCTTCAACAACTTTAAATGGAGTTTCTGAAGAATGTTGTCAGCATGGACAGCAGTGTGCAGATATATATGCCATGAAACAACAACATAATACTCTTGGATAGTTTTGTTCAAATTTTAGACTTCAGATCTTCAGTCAGCATCTCACTATAATGATGTCTAAAAGTTTCAGATCTTCTTCTAATAATTAACTTTTAGATAAATGCTTTGCTTGAGTTGGTTTTTTTTAATCTAATGTCCCAACTCCTCACTGAAGAGACCCATAGGTCAAAACCGGTCTGGGGATGGGGCCAATCTAAGATAAAAATGATTTGAATGCCTTCTCTTGTAGTAGCATTTATCATAAATAAATAAAAAAGCTTGTTTAGAGATCATTAGCATGCTCTTAAGTTTACATATTTGTAAGTGCAAGCTATATATAAGTCATGTGACATCTGACTTTTTATTACTACTATTATAATGATCATTATTGATTGCTGAACTTTTTTTGGTAATGTTCCAATGCAAAATCCCATGAGAATCCCAGAAAAATGTAAGAATCAATTTTGCATCTGATGATCGACTTTTAAACTTTTACTACATCAATAATTGGAAATTTTTCCATTCCATACTCTTACCATTTACTTTCAAATTTTTTGTGATGAATCTATGTCTCATTGTCAATAATAACTTTTTTAAAAAACTCATTTTTCTTAGAGTATTGGGTCAAATCTTGTTTGCAGATGTCCAAATGCTTCTGTTTAAAGGGCTTTTGTGAGTTCATATCCACCTCATACAGTTATCAAAACTTAAGCCTATCACGGATTATTGCATACACAGCATAATGACTGATTTTCAAATTATTTATCACATGATCCACTGTTAATCATCTACTTAATAATATTATATTACATGCATGCTCAATGTTATCTTCAGTAATGGATGTGGATTGGCATCTTGCTTCATGGCTGGCATATATGCAACCTTTCTTGAACTCTACTATCTATTTGTGCACATTTCTTTACGATGAAATATTATCTCTATACTGTGCGTAAAGTCTTTGATAAATACTGACGCCAAATACCCTCTCAAACCATAAAAATGGATCACTGCATGCTGTTCTTCTTTTATGAAAATCACAAATGCGTTAGCCATTGTTTCTTGCACTATGATCACATTTTAACTGATGAAATATTCAAATTGCACAGCTGTGATTCTGGGAAGTACAGAAAGCACTAATATGGCACGTCAGTTAACACAAGTTTTAATATAACACGAGTGTGAATAATTTTTTCACCACCTTTATATTTACGAATTGGCAAATTTTAATAAGATTTTATTTTGAATTAGTTTTTTTTTTTTCCATATGTCATAGCATCGGCCGGGACGCGAACCCACAACCGTCTGCAACCAACTACTTGCTTGCATGGCGACTGCGATACCTCTCGGCTAACAACGCAAGACTATTTTGAATTAGTTATATGTAACCAAGAAAGCAAACAACTAAAAATTAGATTGGCAACCTAAAATCATGTCATCTAGTAATAATATAGATATGCGAGACTCAATATAAATTAAAAGTGGAAATGATTATTTTTAATAAGGGAGATAAATCAAATCTTAATACTTATATATATATAATTAACTCAATTTTCTCAAATCTTTTCATAAATAAATAAACCATCTCCATAAACAATAAATTAAAACATTTTTTATAATCTTATAGATTTACATTTATAAATCGGTTTATCCCCCCAACCCTTTCCCTCTTATTAAAAACTATGGAATAAATTAAACATGTTTCAATTTCGGACAATTCAATATTATTACTAGATAAAAGGATTTCAGATTACAGTTCAATTTTTAATTGTTTGCTCGCTCAATTCCTTTATAGCTGACCTTAAAATAATAATAAACATACGTAGAAAATCTCATTAAAATTTTTAATGTTTACACCTATATTTATATATCTGAAAACCATATAATTATTATATATAAATGGGCAAGTACTCTGCTTATAATCTATTTTTTCGAGCTCATTTTAATCTGATTTTCTTATATAACTTTTTAATTATGTTTTCAAAAAATATATGGGGCCTTGATGGATGACGTATATTTGTAATATTGCTAAAATAATAAAATGAAATTTGGCTAATGCCTTGCTGATGATCAATTTTTATCTAACCTTAGAAAGCAATTTTATAACCAATTTGAGATATTTCTGAGATTAAATTTTTTTATATTCTATAATTAATAAATCTTTTTTGTTGTTTTTTCATATACATTTATAAAATACTAAGCATTATATATAATTCTTGGAATTGGTGAATATGATAATTGAAATTTCCAAAAAGTTTTGATTTACATGCATCATTTGACCAGTTGTAAAGAAACATCTTAATTTTATGTCAAAATATGACTTCTATGTAACAAGCTAATGCAGCCACTTTCCATTTTTAAAGTCAAACTGGATTCATTTTGTTTTTAAAAAAGAAGATATAATAAGCACAAACATGCATTATGCTATGATCTTGAATAAACATAAAAAAGACAAACTATATAATTAATTAAAAACAGGATTTTCAATAAAATTGATATGCTTGTTTTTTGTTTTTTTTCCAAAAGTGTGATCTCTTAATGCTAAGGGGTACAATTCAAGATGGATGAATTAGATAATCCTGATCCTCATTATCAGATCATTAAGATATTGTCAATAAGAAATTTCAGCATACAGAATCATCCTTCCATTAATAAGTATTATTTTACAGACTAGTTCATTGATTAAAGCATATCAAAGTCAATCAGAAACAATATGGACAAAAAGTCAAAATCATCTTCAAGTATAACTGACTCTATGGATAACACTAAAGATTCATTGGCTCAGATGAAAGTCCAAAGACAAAATATTAAAAAAAAAATATTTCCAACATAAATTGTAAATATTTTCTTCCAGAATTGTCCTTCTTAATTAATGGTAGTTAATATTCTTCTAATATTATTTTAATTCACTTTAAATGATATTTATCTTTAAAATGATTATATTAAAAATCCTTACACAACATCTTCAGGTTTAGTGAGAGATGAATATTGATTATTTTATGATCAGTTTCCATTAAGCCTGCATACTACCCATCCATCATCTATGTATTTAAATGGATACTATTCTATACATAAGGGGTCAGAGTGTCTTGAGGTCAACATAGGCATAACAACAATATTGGCATCATCATGGGATTTGGGCATTCTATCTTTAGATTTTCAATGGTATGGATGGCTGAAAAGTTGGAGGTTGGAGTAGATTGAAGCCTGTCCATTAAAGTATAAAGATTTACTATTTTAATATAAACTGAGCACTGATTATATATGTGTGTAGGAGATGATAATCTGGATCAACTGACGAGTGCTGATTCAGCATGAAATGTGCATATTGGTGATTATTTATCTTTTCTCCATGTGTGTGGTCATGTGTGGATAGTTGATGGTTACTTAAAAGTCTGAGTTCAAATCCCCTATATTTAAAAGATTTTCTTTTAACTTATTGCATATTTGTTATATTAAAATAAGTGTTTTATTTATAAATATATTGTGACAGACACACCGACATTACATTGTTTTTTATTATTAAATATGAAAAAAATAAAAGTTCGCAAATAAAAACATCTTTTTTAAGAATTAAAAATTGAAAATTAAAATTCTATACTAAACTCATATATGTATATAAAATTGCACAGATGAAAAAAAATTATTAAAATAAAACTTTATTAAAAATAGAAAAAATATTTAAAAGCAAAAACTTAAAAAGATTTAGAGATAAAAATATATCTTTAATTTTGGAAAACACATTATGTTATTGAAAAATGGAAATGATTATTTTAATTAGTAAGCTAGCCCTTGGGCATTTCAAATGTATAAGCAACGGTCAGATTGGAGAGAAAAACGATGGAATCAGACCTCAGCGAAAGGACCATCACATCGTAGTGACGTAATGTCAATTGAATTCTTAAAATTAATATAAAAGGAAAAGATTGGTTTAATAGTGATTAAGAGAGGACAGATATGTGTTAAGTTGGAGAAGGTTGGAGGAGAAGGGATTGAAAGATGCACTTTCAATTCCTTCAGTTGTTCAAAAAATGAAACATCGTTTTCCAATATTGTGGACCACAGGACATCAAGGCCCGGAAGAATACCATCAACTATAAAGGACCAATGGTTAACTGCACACCGATCTCCTTATGACTTTGTGGGAATTAATACCTTCCATTACAAAAAAATCAGAGACTACAGACATTTTTCAAAGTAAGAAATATATAATTAATGAACATTTCTAAACAAAAGAACTCTAAATGCTAAACGTTTCAATATTTTAAATAGAAGAATTTCCTATCTGACTAAATTAGTTATAATTTTATTTGATGTATTTCTTTTTTGTAAAATCATTTCCATTTATTTTTTTTTGTTCTTTAAGTTTTTATTATGATTTCTGTTTTTCATTAAATTAAATTATATAAATGTTAAACTTAAGTCGGGCGTGAATGGCTGTATAGATTTGTAAAGTTATATTAGGGGAGGGTAATCTTAGGTTATTTGTTTCGTAGTTGAATTAGGTCAATGGATTGGATATATTGGTGTAATTAGTAGATGTAGTATGAGGTTCACTATGGGCAGAATCGCTTTATATGCCGCACCCACTCATTTTGCCTATGGGAGGAATTATAAGATGGAGACCGCAGTTCCTTCCTATGGAATTTTTTTTTATTGCTCTTATCATCAGATAGATGTAGTATTCCTATCTGATGAGAAGCAATTTCTTCTCTTAACCTAATTGTGCTGTCGTATTTCATGTTACATTGAACACATCGATATATCAGATGGATTGACGCTGGTTTGACTGCGAACTTTTGGCCTAAGGTTAAATAAGGATAGAATATTTTCTTTTCAAATGCAAATCTATGTAGTCTATTTATACTCGACACTCTAAATAAAAATGCATTAAATTTAAGTTGGGTATAGACACTTGCATGGGTTCGTTACCGGTTAATTATGTTTTTGGTTTTCATATTTGATCAAAATGTATAGACATTCGGTAAATACTGATACCTTACAGTGAGTATCTAAGATGTATTTATGTCAGATGTCTTTTAAGTTATTGGTGTCTTGTGGTATCTTATGATGAATGCCATTGGGTTTCTTATAAATTCCCCTCTGCATTTTCATCAATGACTTTATATTTTGATCATTTATGTTTACTTTGAAATGTTTTTGACCATGTAATCTATGTAACCGATCTATACTCAACATTTATAAAACAAACTTTTATAAATCCATCTGTGCGAATTTATAATAGTATAAAAATTAAAATGTAAATTAAAATCTAAAATAAAAGTTAAAAATAGTGTTAAATGTTAAAGTAAACATGCTAAAATAATAATGTTAAATTTTATATATATGTGCATAAATAAATGTTTGTATGTTAATTACTGGCAGTGGCTTATTTTATTCTTTTTTATATATATTCTTAGATAAGAATTTATTATAAAATATAAATCTCTGCTATTTCACTGAGCTAGTGACAATGGGCTAACGACCGGATATCAAAATATATAAAATATAATTATTATTTTTTACTTGCATATCTGCCTACTTCATAAATTTTCTAGGTTCAAATGCCTAATGGTGCTCTGTGGTGCAGATTATGTTAAGTCCTTTTCATGTTTAATAATAAAAAAACAATGGAATGTCGTTGTGCCCGTTACAATATATATAGTTTCTATGATTATAATACATATATAAATCATCATCATTTTCAATTATAACCGATCCATTGAAGAATGAAGGTTCTACTAAGTTTAATCTAATTTCTTTGATTAATGTCCTCTTTTTCCCATATCACGATCTAATGTTTCTATTTCAATCCTCAACCTTTAATATGGTCTCTTTCTAAAAAATCTGTTACAAATATTTGGCATCCATATTATGACATTTCATTTCTTTGTTTCTGCACCCATATATTTTGCTGTAGATTTTGTGTTTTTCCCAATATATATCTTTCCATATTTCACTGAATAATCTGAGGCTTCTACATTGCTCTTCTACTCTCAGATCTATTAAGAAAGCAATGATAAAACATATGTTTCCATATATATATTCATGAAAATAAACATACCTTCTGTGCATTAGGAATCCAAGTATATGATTAATTTTATGCATTATGTTTCATCTGTATCATCACTCTGAGCAAATTATTTATAGTTGTTAATTTGCTAGCTCGTTATCAATTTTTATTATCTCCTTTTTTTCAGAAGTCATTGAACATTACTTAAGTTTTTTAGCATTTATTTTTAAATGTATTTTCTGCCTATTATCTGATAGTTTTTGCAACATTTTCCAGAGGCTATGAAGTATTCTTAATGAAAATAAATACATAGCCTCAAAATAAGTATGACTAAAGTAATCTCCATTTATTATCATTTTCTTAGCTTCAATTTTAATCTAAATAATATTTTGCATGTCACCACTGTAAAATGTTCTGGAGAATTGAAATCACTCTACCACACATCCCTTTATTAATCTTAATCAAGTAGAGTAATCATCATCACTATTAACATTTTGTATTTTTTAAGCTCACTCTAAACACACATCAGTGAAGCTATATATTTTGAAAAAATTTCAAGCTTAGTGCTTTTGGAACTTACTTGATCACATATTCATAGCTTGTGCTACTAATAGTTTTTTATTAGCAATAAATTATGCAAATATATGTAAATTATTTAACCAGCCCATTTCTTAAAAATCAGAAAGCAGGCATTTTTTGTTGTTGATGGCATTAGAATCATTCACAATGAAACATGCTTCTTTTACTTTGTGCTTGATGTCATTTCTCTCACAGCCCATGATCTCAGCAGTAGTGGGTTTGAACATATGATTAGAAGCTTTTTGATTATTGACCTGCCTTCATTTTTGATTCAGTGTAGAAACACTGGTAATAATTGTGGCTCATGTCTCTTGTAGTAAGTAAATCCACAGCCCATTTGAGATCATGTCATCTTGCACATGACCTGAGGGTTTTATCTGGTGCAATTTTATATTTAGAGTTAATTATCAGTCTATTAGTAGCTGGTGGAGTTCAAAAGCTTACTTTGAAAACATTGGCAAGTCATATTTTTCAGAAATTGACAATATATCTTCATATTTTACAAAGCTATGGTTATATCAAAAATATTTAAGAAATAGATGTTTTCTCATAATCTATAAATCCACTGCAAAATGACAATTTATGTTCTTTAATCTTTATGCAATATCAAGTTTGTAATTTGATTTGTTCTTCTGGTTGGTTTGAGATCAAGGTTATTAGCAAATGAATTGTAGTCATCTTAGAAAAAATTTTGTATAGAAGATTAACACGTCTATAACTTCTAATATATTCTTTATCAATATTTATTATTTTTTATATTCATATGGTGTGTGTATATATATAATATTTAAATAAATGTATATTGTCTGTACTAAACTTAATGTAATTATAAGGGGTTTGAACTCAGCTTTTCAAACCTCCTACAGCTATCTAATTCATCTTATTCATATGACCACATACATTTGAAAAAGATGATGATCTCCAGTGTGTGTAATTTGCACTGAAATAGTGATCATCGGTTGGTCTGGATCACCATCTCACACACATATATACAATCAATGCTCATGGTGACCTGGATCAACTGATGAATTCTGGTTTAGCATGAAATAGATATACTGGAGATTACACATATGGTCATGTATATCAGTTGAATAATATTGATTGAATAGCTGTAGGAAATTTGAAAGTCTGAATTTAAGTCTCTTACATATAAATATAACGTCATGTGAAAATTTTACCAAATCTATTTTATATAATAATTGATTTGGTAAAATTTTTATATGATGTTATATTTATTCATTATTAAAATATTATTTATCAATATATATATAAACATTAAATGCATAAAGAGTTGGGGTCTATAATTAAACCTGATAACTACCAATCTGTATCTCATAAAGTAATCGCTTTGAGAAATTATTGTTATAAAAATAAGAGATTAAATAATTCTAGTGGAGTAGCTTTGTTTCAAAAAGGTCAATTTTATAAAGATTATTTGAGTGTTGGCTACTCTGATAAATTTTTTAAAAGTATTTTATTTAATAGTAATAATATTTGCAATAATATAAAGGATAAAGAAAAATATGATTTTATTTCTTTGCCATTTAAATTGCCTTCTTATAAAATTGTATGTAAAAACAGTAATTTGTTTGGAAATAAGAAAATTGCTTGGAAAAGAGATATTACTTTGAATAATTTATTAAATAATACAAAGGAAATTTTTGATAGAAATACTATTCCTGGAGTAAAGTGTACTATTCTTTGTTTTTGTAAGAAGATACATATAGGTCAGAGTAGTTTGTGCTTAAATGAAAGAATAAAGGTACATAAAAGTAGGGTTAGAAATAAATATCTTAGTTCTGCTTTATATATCCAGAAAAAAGATGCAAGCTAAGATTGTCTTTTTTGAGAGAAATGAAATAAAAAGAAGTATTAAAAAATCTTTATTATTAAAAATTTATGATTCTGAAGCAATTAACTTATTTAAAAGTTCTTTTAATATTAAGGGAGTATGGGAGATAAATGGAATTATGGGTAATGTTTAGTATAAATATGTTATTTTGTAGTTTTTTTACATTTGAAAAGTCTGCTTGTAGCAGTGAAACCATTGGTAGTGTTTTAGAGTTTATTTTCTTGGCTAGTTGGATTGAGTTCTAAATTTGAGTTAATTTTGATATATATATATTGTAACCAGTTGGGTCACATAGCACACAATAATATAGTGTAACGTTTATTTATAT
The DNA here is from genome assembly GCA_028023455.1 of Epiperipatus broadwayi. Classification (NCBI taxonomy): domain Eukaryota; kingdom Metazoa; phylum Onychophora; class Udeonychophora; order Euonychophora; family Peripatidae; genus Epiperipatus; species Epiperipatus broadwayi. The sequence goes on from JAQFVV010012405.1 coordinate 7,918,099, forward strand.
ACGTTACAAATATATTGGCATTGGGTAAAAAAAACTAAAAGATAAAAGTGGATTTAAAATTTTGTTGAGTAATTTTTTTTTAAAAAAAAAAAAAACGTACAATGAGGGTTGAATTATTCTTCTTATTTTTTTTTTATGTGATTAGTAATAACAGTAATTGGAGAGAACAAAAGAATTCCAAAAGCAAGTAAAAAAAGATAAGCTGAAAGTAGAAATACTCAAATTAATTAAAGATGACCGAAAACTTGAAGAAAATAAAGACTTTATTACATAAAATTTATAAAGACTGGATAAGATTAAAAAGGCATGGTACTAGCAAGCGCAGAAGTCCTGAAAACTGGATATAAAAAGGAGGGATCCGGTTGAAGGAACGTCTTGTTCGTTTTGTTTCTCTAGTTGGTCTTGGATAACATTGATATATCCAAGATCACTCTTCGCTGAAGGAATTCGGCATGTCGCAGTGAACCGGAGCTTCTGAAGACATTGGACCTAATGATGTACACCAGGAAAAGCCTTCGTGACCGACTGGGGAAATGGACCACAAGATCAAGCAATAACCAAAAGGCCGAGCTCATTATAACCAAAAAACTATGCATAGTTATCTACTACTGAATTCATGAAACTTACCGGTAAGAATAATTATCCTGATTGTGACAAAGTTAACTATTTAAAACTACTCGTAAAAATAAACGTATAAAAGAATCCCGATAGTGACTTTAATTTTTCTATATGAGAGACTCTTATTTAACCAAGAACTTTTTGTTTATTTTAACTGATATTTATATTTTCTGGATATTTCCCACCTGAATTAAATGTGTTCTCTCCAAGGTATTAATTAGCTACTTAACATGAAGTATTTTAGTTTGTCAAAATTAAAAATATTTCTAATATCAATTCTCATTTGTGCGTTATTAATAATAGTTATTATTTTTTATTATTAAATTTATTTTTAGTGTAATAAGATTTAAACGTAAGTTACCTTTGTCAATATGTTTCAATACGCCCAGGACTAATAATCGTAAAAATCATTAATTCTCATTACGGTAGAATTACCGCCCCTTAAAAAAAATATAATAAAAATCTTTTTATTTTTTTTTGTTTTACAACTTGCGAGAGGTGCTGGCAACATATTTCAGCGGATTCTTAGGAATTCTGGCGCCCATAGTAAATAAAATTAAAAGTTGATTTTGTCAATAGCACAATTCGTAACAATTAATAGGCTGAAGTTGATCAGGAAAAATAGCTGTGTTTTTAGAATAGAAATACAACTTTCTTCTTTTTTGACATAGCTTGATCAACTCATGCGCAGTTTATATTAGCGTGTAAAGGCCTAGTAATACGAAAAACGTTACAATAGTATGTGTGCATATATATATAAAGTAAAGGAAAAGTAGAAATAAACACAGACATAAATTTTTGTAGATTTTTTTTATACTTCCTAAAATAAAATAATAATAAGTAAAGGGTTAAATAATAACTCTGATTTAAAATAAAAATTGTTTTATAAATTAAACTTTTAAAAGGTCTGAATAAATATAAATATTGTATAAGTATTCTGATTTTGAAATTTAAAAACAAGTATGGTATTTTTGAAATTTTTAATTAATTAAACAAAACTTCTATCTATTAAAAATCCTCTAAGTAAAACATGTATGTAGATTCCAAGGGATTAGACAGATAAAAATAAAATTCTGTTTTTAATCAAGGTGTTGTTATCACCTCAGATGATTTGATAAAAGGGCTGATAAAAATATAAGCTACAGTCTGGATTGTAGTTTTTGTAAAAGCTGAACAGAACAGCTTGGCTACTAAACATTTTTGAGTAAGTGGCAGCAATTATCTGACCAAAATAGATAACCGCTGTTTGTTTTTGGCTGTAGCAGAGAGTTGGCAGAATAGTTGATGTAGCTGAAGGCAGGATAGTAGATCCAGGAGCTGCTACTATTTTCCTTTACAGGAGTTTTGATTTACTTGAAGCTGGGTCACTTTTGAATCAATAGCCTGAAAAAAATGAAGACAAAATAGCTAGCAGATTTGAAGATCTAAGGAAGTACAGTTTAATAGCTGCCCTATAGTTTACTGCACAGTTTTGATTCATGAGGCCAGGAGGACTTCAAATAGATCAACTAACTGCTTAAATATGTTCTAGAAGACAGCTTGACAATTGCTTGAACTACAAAAGGAAGCTCAAGGTATTCCAGAAAATTACTTGAACACTTTTCCCTGATGATGACAAGCCCGAAATTATATTTTTCTGATGAACCAAAAACTAAGCTTCCCAAGAGAAAGCTTGAAAAAATTGGTGTACACATGCTGCTGTTTATCTATAAACACATAGAACCACAGATAAACATGTCACATGTATATACGGTGAGTTATTTTATTTTAATATTTCTTAAAACGATTTTTAAAATTGAACTTAAAGCAAAACAAGTAAATAATTTGCTTGAGTCAAATGTCTAAAAAAAAGATGATTTGATATATATTTAAAGAAATTGTTTTGGTAAATCCTTATAAAAAAATTAACATTAAAAGAAGAATATATAACTTAAATGCAAGCATAATTTTGTTTGAATTAAAATTAAAAAGCAAAAACAAAAAATGTTAAACTTTATGAAAGAATTAAGCAACAAGATTCTATATACTTTCAATATTGAATTAATTATGAAAAATATATTGTAACAAGTTTAAATAAGTAAAAGTCAGTGTGCGTATATACACGCACATTTACATATGTAAAATTTTAATCATTTTTTGTTATTGAATATTAATTGTATATTATAAATTGTGCATCTGTGCGCATATATATGTAAACCATAGTAATAACTTGAATTGTATATTGTAATTTTGTAAATCATAAATGTGATAATTTTTTTATTGTAATCAAAATCAGAAGGCTTAATTGATATGTAAAGAGCCATAATACCATTTTTTTGTTATTAATAAACTTATTTAATTGTTAAAAATGTTGTTTCCATCATCTCTTGGTCACCTACAGTAATAGAGCTTATGTTCTCTGAACTAGATTCATGCACAGGGTGAATATATAAATGGGGATGTATATTAGTGCTTTTGGGGATCCAGAGATGATCAATCCTCATCCTGGTTGGCGCAAAAGATAATACTCTTTAAAGCCCATCCACTACATTTGACTTTAGTTTAGTTTTATTAAAAATTTAAGTTTATAGTTGGCCAGTACATTAATGGTACTTAAGTGGCCAGAGCATTGATGATGATCAGCATGTTTTAAATGTCCCATCATTGTTGTTTTGATTTCTGATTATTGTATATTCTAATGGATGGGCACTAAGTTGGTGCATCCAAGTTATGTTTAAATAATTGCCCAAGCTGGCAAAAGCTCAATGGTTAGCCTGGTCTACAGAAGAACCATTTCCAATCCAGTCACAAGATTGACTGTTGATTTTATTATACTGATTTATTTTAATTGTTGATCATTCATGATGATGAATGATTTATTTTGAGTATAATTAATTTATTAAAATGCTGGTTGATATATGGTTGATGGTTAATTATGCCTTTAGTTGCTCTTCTGATCTTTCAATGATTTCTCAGAGATTCTCTAATCTCATGCTCTTATACTATATTACTTATATATGTTTTTGCAAATTATTGATTTGTTTTTACTTATATATGCTTTTGCAAATTATTGACTTTGTATTTTTTAACTTGGGATTGATGATGATTTTTCCATTACCCAGTTCAAACCAACTTTCTTTTTATATCACCCACCCCATCCCATTACAATATATATATATATATTATTTAAAAATTTAGTATATAGTTTTTTCAGTAGTTACTTAAACTATTTTTAAAAATATATCTAGTGATTTTATCACTTCTTTATATAAATGTAATTGAATTTTGCATCTCTTTATTTAAAATACTTGGTATTTTAAAAAGTTTTATTGTAAATGTAGATGTTATTTTCTTTTCTTGTTCTTCATTAATATATAGTTCTTGCAGAATTTGAAATAATCTTTTCAATATCAAGATGTTTTATAATTGTGAAACATTTTCTTCAGTAGTTATCTTACTATTTTATATTTCTATTTCTTATATTATCATTAACTCATTTTCAAACTGTCTTACATAATTCAAACATGCAGTTCTTCTAAATGACTTATTTATATGTTATTTCTTTTCTTCATACTATCTTGTCTTAGATGGTAATTTATTGGTAAACTGCTATAGTTTAGTTTTCTTACTTTCATTGTCAGATAGTGTAGTGAGTTTATTGGCCTTTTCTTCAAATTTAATATTAAAATAAAATAATAATATACTTTTTTTTCAGATGTTTCATATATTTAAGTTGATTCATTTTATTATTATCTCTTATTTAAACAAGTATATTATATATACTTTTAAGCTAGATGTATCCAGTTTACTGGTTTGGCATGAAATACATATATTGGAGATCATTTTTTGTATATATGTGGTCATGTGTGTCATTTGTATGGGATGGAGTGGATGAAAGAAGGGAGTTTGAAAGTCTGGGTGCAGATCCCCAATAATATTATCTCTTATAAGTATATTATTATAAGGCAAAATAAATTATAAATCACCTTTACTGTATCATATTGATTTTATGGCATATAATGGAATATGTGGCAAGTTTGTATAAATGAATTATAAAATAAATGCATGCACTTAAGCATAAACAAGCAAAAAGAAATGTAAATAAATTTTTATCACTGTCATATATGTGGTGTATCTGAACTTAGTTCAGTCCCATATTGCTATTTAAGTTAAATAACTGGATTGGAAGACATATAGATGTCTGAAAATTTCAGATTTTCTACTCAATAGTTAGACGTTAGATAAAATGCTAGGCTTATCCTGGTATTTTTCATCTAATGCTTGAATATCCTAGCACCTCACTGATGATTCCAGTAGCAGAAACCAGTCTGGGCTTGGGGATATTCTGCAAAGCTTGTTAAAAGCTTATTTTGTGAGCTCTATATATAACATTTATAAATACAAGCTTATTAAATTAAATCATGTGACATCTGACTTGCATTTTTTTTGCAACCAAAAAATCACATATACAGACAAACAAAACATACTCTGAATAGCATACAGCATGGTAAAATCACTCTCCAGAAACTTTAAAAACTGATTGAGAAAATTTAATTTCTACACATGCCAATTGTTGAGGAATGAGGGCTGGAATGTTTTTTTCCATCCTCGTTTTTCTTTCTAGATACCAAACAATTTTGATGTCTAATTCAGTCTATATGAAAAAAAAATCAGAAGAATGTAGAAAACTAAAAAAATTCAATATTTTGCATATTCTGGATTTGAATCTTAAGTCATAGATATAGCAGATAGATGTTTAGCCACTTTATCACAAAGCATATGTTTACATTAATTAATTTCTATTTAAATATTAAAACAAGATTTATTAAAAGTGAACATTCTGGCTCCATTTTAGGATAATTGATTATTAGTTTAATAACTATTAATCTTAAACTGGATTCCAAGAGATTGTAAAAGATCCTGAAAGAGACAACATGTGAGATGGATGGATGAAATAAGAAAGTGTGCAGGAGTGATGTGGAGAAGAGAAGCTAAATATCAGAAAAGATGGATTGAACTTGGAGAGACCTTCATCCTGCAGTGGATTGATAATGGTTGTTGATGATGATGATGAATGTCATATTTTTATCTGTATATTAAGTTCACTCTGCTTTTTCCATCACTGTGGGCGAGGATATGCTTATAAACATCAAAAGCTTAAAGAATAGATGAGTTCACTCCATTCTTGACAGTTCGTTAGCATATAGAGTGTTGTTTATTTCTTCATAGCTTGAATGAAAGTGATTATATATACATTAAGCTAAGTTAATTTCATGTTTATGTATATACTATAGTATATATTTAAAAAAAATAAAATTCTATCCTAATAAAAATGAAATATGATACACAGTATAATTGTACAGAAATAATATAATACACATAGGCCCATATATGGATACCAAGTGTGTTTTCCAGTACTTTGCATAATGGCTGGTCATACAAGTTTTTTACCTGCTTAAATTTGAAGAGAATTAGGTGATACGAATCATAATAAAAAATGGGGAAGAAGAGTAGAAAAACCCCAGAGGTCAAAGTGATATTCCAAATGATAATCTAAAAGATTTAGTTATTAGTAATCTGGAAGAAAATAAAAACGGCAAAGATAAAATGTCCGATATGCCTATTTTAAATGAACGTAAACTAGAAAAAATTAATGGCGATACTGAATTAAATAAATTTAGAGATGAAAGTGATTGTAATAGTATTAACATTAAACTACAACCATTGCAAACAAAAAATCATGGGAGTTTAAGACTTCAGTCATAGATAGAGAAAATACTAGAACAATACTTGACGGAGGCTTACATAATAACGTTGGATTAGCAAGATCAGAGTGGGAAATATTAAAACATAGTAAGAGAAGAAAAATGGATAACGATAAAACTTATGACTCGCTGGATGAGCAGAGTACCCAAACTACTCCAATAAAACAAATCACAGCAAGTTCAAAATCAATAAAAAAAGTAAATGAATCGGATAATCAAAAAGAATCAATTAAAAACGCAACAACAAATTTTGCTGAACTTAACGATAATGTTTCAGAAAATAAAAGTACAAATAGACTTACCACTAAATCTTTTGTTACTTTAAACTCTTATTGGAAAAAAATTTTCATAAGCTGCATGTCACCAAGTACATCAATTTTTAGTTTAGTTATGCAAACAAACAACACTACAGGAGAACATGTGCTTGACAAACCAGATCTTAATGAATACTTAAAAGCCCTTGATGCACAGGAATTAATTAGCATGGTTAAATATACAGCCTTTTTTCTTGCTAGAGAGTTTGTCTCGATAGAATACTTCAATAAAGAACAAAAAGAAAGAGCAGAAAACTTAATTAAGGAAATACAAAAAAAAAAAAAAATTACTATGTAACAAAAGATCCAAATCCATTAATTTACGGAAGAATATTACACACCCCACCGAGTTTCAATATTGAATATTTTAAAATGCAAATAGGCAATTATGCTGAGGTAATAAATATGGAAAGGGAAATGATGGCGGATGTAGCCTTTCAAATTCCATCAAATGCATGAAGGGTAGTGCTTAAGTTGAAGAAAGGAGTAATGAAAGAACAGCTTCCGCATAGGTTATTAAAGGATCAAATGCCTATTTCCTTCATTATAAGAGGTAAATCACTGTTGTGCTTTAGATGTGATAAAGTTGGTTATATTGCAGCATCGTGTGATATGGGGAATTGCATAAAGTATACTAAATTCGATCAAATGAATCACCTATGTATTAATTCATCTATAAAGACATGGGCTAATATAGTTAATAACAATAGAAAAGAGGATCTATTGTATGAACAAGAAATTTATAATAAAATTACTACAGATAAACTACCTGAAGCTGAGATTTTACCAGTTGAATCTGACACACATGCTGATAGTAGTAAAACCTCTGAAGATGATTATGACACTGACGGTTGGAAAGTGGGGTGGAAAACATGGATATTGTAACTCAATCAGTAGAAACTCTCAAACAACAAGTAAATAAAAAGGAAGGCAGAATAAAAATCAACATGGAAGATATTGCTGAAAAGGTCAATAATGATTCTAAGCTGGAAAATACTGATGTGCAAACATTTCCTATTTAGGATAGATCATCTTTAAATGATGATGATAATGACAAGGAATACGATGGAATAAAAAATAAAAAAAAAGAGAATAATTTGGAGAGTAATATTCATATAAAATGACAAATCTATTACCAAATCATAAATAAATCACTAAATGTAATATCAATTAATGTGAGAGGTATGAATGGGGGTAATAAAGCAGATAAAGTTTTGGATTACATTGCATCTCAGAAATATGATATTATAATTTTATCTGAAACAAATATTAATGATAAAACATTCCCATGGATTATTGAAAAACTCGCAAATAAAAATTTATTTCTGTACAAACCTAACATGAAATCATCACAAGGAGTAGCAGTGCTAATAAATATGAGTGCAGGTATAAAAAATATACAAATAATATTGTTACAGGTAAACTATGTAGTAGTGTCTTTTGTCATTTTTGACCAGCTTCATTACCTAATTGCGGTGTACTCGATTTCCAAGGGTGATGATATATCTAAAGTGATTCATAACGTCCAGAATAAGTTGTTACAAAAGCCGGGTATTGTGGTGGTGGGAAGTGATTTCAATTGATCCTACCAGAATATTCCCAAACTCTTAGAACAGAAATTGGAAGTAATTGCAGTATACCCGTTGAAAATGAAATATGGCAAAGATGCCTATTCATTTTTTAACAGTAGATACTCTTCACTGATTGATTTGTTTTTTGCATCCAGTGCTAAAGTTAAGGACTCATTTATTGATACTTCTCTGGTAGCCTTCTCAGACCACTTAAGAATACTTCTCTAGATAAAGAATTATAGTATAATAAAAAATAAAAGATATGCCTTTACTATAAAGAAGAACATTAGGAGTCAGATATGTTTGTCGGTTGATCAGATATCTAACATTATCATAGTGTCGAATTATTACAATCTGATTTCAAACCTGCCTCCATGTATTGTTTGGCATAAATTCAAAAAATTTATTTCAGACTTGTGCTGTGATAGTTCGAATAATATGATGTCCCTAAATCAAATGAAAAATAGAATCATAGAAATTAATAAAATGCTGAGTGTCATTTCTGGATTAGGAGAAAATAAAGACCTGGTTGGTAGACTACAAGAAGAATACAATAATATATATAGAAGAATGCAAGAAAATACATATACATTAAGACTAAGGAAATTAATACTGGGGTTTGGACATATATTAAAACCAATGATTAATTATGCAAAAATTGATATACCTCACACAAATGGTATCTCATCTATGAAGACAAGTGAAGATTCTCTAATATCAGGTGATGAGGTTGATGAATATATGATTGAAAAACTAAAACAGATCATGGGTAATTGAGACATTGATGGTGAACAATATATGATAATGACAAAGCAAAGATTGAAGAAATATATTTCGTGCCAAGAAATTACAGAAGAAATTGATAGATTGAAAATGCAAACAGTATTGGCTAATGATGTGATTCCAGCATCAGTTTATAAACAAATCAATTATTTTATGATAGGGCCTATGTTAAAATATTTTAATCAGATGTGCTCACAAAGAATTGAATGGCCCAGCATAAATAAAAAAGTAATCTTTAGTGTTAAAAAAGAAAAGAACACAAAAATACCTGAATTTAAAGACCTAAGAAATATATCGATTGAGGATATCAATTCTAAAATACTGGCTAGAATCCTACAAAGAAAATTGTTTAAAAATGTCAATGACAAAATTTCAACAGTGCATCATGCTGTGAAAGGTAAGAGAGCGATAAATGCAGCTCTTAAAATACAAGATGCTATCAAGTATGCCAAGGCCTTGAATCTGACTCCATACTATGCATTAAAAATCGACTTTAAATCTGCATTTGACTTGGTTGACTGGGCTTATCTCTTTAATTCCCTAAAAGGCCTGATAAAAGATGATCAATATTTAATTAGTGCAATAATTAATTATATTACTAATAATAAAATTTCCTATAAAAACTTTATGAGAAGGTCGGAATTCTTCATCCCTGGTAAAGGTATCCCACAGGGTTCACCATTGGCAGCACTCTTATTTGCTATTTATGTGGACCCTATGTTAAAGGAAATAGAAACAATAATTAACAGAATCTACCTGCCCCATTTGGGAGTTTCAATAAAAGTCATAGCCTTTATAGATGACATAATAATAATTTTCGAAAACAGTTATAATATTGATATAGTTATGAATCAGATTAGAAAATTTCAACAGGCTACAGGATCAGTAGTACAGTTTGCTAAGTCATCAGCTTGGCAATTGGCAACAGAGAAAAGAATACCAAGTGAGTTTTTAGCTCAGCCTAAGTCATTTCTTGGCCTCCCCCTGTACTTATCCAAAACTAAAATGAATCGTCAGTTAAATCAACTCATAACAAAAAAATAGAAAAAAGAATTAATAGTTTTTCATATTTTAAACTCTATGAAGTGACTAGAAGAGGCCAAGATTTTCAATGCAATTGCAATAGGAGTACTTAGCTATTATGGACCTTGGTTGAAACTATACAACAAAATGATCCTAAAGATTATACAGATAGCAAAGAAATTCATATGGGAGAAGAAATCTAGCCTCCTCTCAATCTCTGTACTACAGCAACCAATAGATAAAGGTGGGCTTAATTTTATCGACCCAAAAGCTTATGTTAATTTTATTACTGCCAAGGCTTATTTGAACGTAATGAAGGATCAGTCCTTTAGCCCCCTTACTGGTGATATAAGAATTTACAATGAAATGGGAGCTGAGAGAAGATCACATCTTGCTGACATGTTTATAACATACAAAGATTTATAAGATGATCTAAATGTCCAAAGTCTAGATGGAATAAAATATAAAAATTTAACAAAAAGAGATTATCACAATAAAAATTCTTGGTTGGGGTGTTCAATGAAAAGTATTCTTAAAAAATTCCACTCGATATATATATATATATATATGCCTCAATCAGCCATGAAATTTATTTTTAAGCTGATAAATGGAATTTTGCCCACTATCTCCTACCTTAATAAAAGGCTGGGAATGGGTTTGGATTAAATGTGTATTTTTTTGGAAGAAGAGCAGTGTAACATTTACGCACCTGCTAGAGGAATGCCATGCATTCCGGGAGCTTAGATCAAAAGTATTTCATAGGCCAAGAATTAATCTAAAAGACCTGTTAAAAAATATGTGATTACTTTCAACCTGCATAATGCAAATGTTATAATCCATTCATTGAAAACAATATGGGTAATTATATGCTCTTTGGTTTTTGACAATAAAAAATTCAATTGGCTGAGAAAGCTAGATAGTGATTGGAATGTATGTTTAAAATATTGGCCTAGGAATACTATTGAATCGGTATGTGAGGGGTGGACTGCTCTGTCCACATGTAAAATATGGTAGGAAAACTCATTTCCAGTCTAAGAATGTATTAGTAAGAAAAAAAATGTATCAGGTAATGAGAAAAATGCCTTGGGTATTATGACAGTTTTGAAGAAATGTTGTTAGACAAACTTAATATAACTTTTGTAATTATGTAAATATCATTTGTGTTTAATAAAGAATATTACTTTAAATGAAATATATATATAAATACCAAGTTGTTGTTTGTTTGTTTGTTTTTAATTTTTGTTTAGAAAGAGAAAAAATAAGATATAATTAATACAATTGATAGAAAGAAAATATATTTGTATGAAAAGATACAGGTATAAAAATAAAACAAAGGAGTGTAAATTTGCACTATGGTTAACAAAGAAAAACTTAAAGCCTCTATTTGAACTAGTCGTGTGGGTTCACAATTAAATAAATAGTCAAATGACATTATAGCGCGGGAGTTGATAAGAAATTCAAGCGCGGAAGCGCCAGTAATGGAATCTATTCAAGGACCTTATACTCCAGAGTCAAACATGCCCTAAAACACACAGGGTAATTTAGAATTAAAAACAATAAACAAATCTAAACCTTTTAAAAGATAATATAGCAGACAAAAAGTTAATAAAGTTTTTTTTTAAAAAAAAAAAATGTCATAGCATCGGCCGAGACGCGAACCCGCAACCCAGGCAATTGCCTGCAAGCACAAGGCAGTCGCGCTGACCTCTCGACCACCAATGCAAGACAAAAGTTAATAAAGTTCAATAAAAGAATCTAAAATAAAAGTGGATTTTTTTTGTTTAATTAATGATAGTTCACAAATATAACGTTACTCATTATTAATTGCTAGGGACATTTTTCAATTGAAATGGTTTGTTCTTTTTGTTATCTGTTAACGATAGCGATTTGAAGTGTTATGTAATAATAATATAAACAAAGGCATAAGGCTTAATTAGTCGAGATTCATGGGAAGATCCAGTGTCAGACCTGCGAATGATCCTGAAACCTACCGATTCCCAACTGGGCGCTCTACCAACTGCGCCAAACCGGCTTTATTATTCGAGAGTTCATAAAACGTTCAAGCCCCGGAAGTAACAGATTTGGAATCGATCTAAGAACCTTAAGATCCGAATTCTGCCATTCCACCACTGTACCAAACCACGTACAGCTATATATTCAATTGTCGTGTATTAATTAAAGTACATGTATATTCATATATAATGTTGTTGTTTTTTTAATAAATAAAACCTCAATTAACTTGTCATGCCCATTCTAATTACGTTTTTTTTTTTTTTTTTTACAATTTTTTCAAACTTCACTTTTAATAAAAATTACTAATACAAATTAATTTTTACTTTTATTTTTAACAATAAATAACCTCTATCTTTTTTATGTGCTTATTTTTTAATGTTACTTAAAACAACTGTACTTTAAAAGAAAAAAGAAATTAATTATATACTAAAGACTTTTAAAGTGTTCAATACTTTTTTAATTCTTTCTGCATTATTTATATTAAATAAAATTTTACTCCTTTATTTCATTTATTTCAATGCTATAGTTTTCTGTGTCTAGCAATCATACAAATACAGGGAATAAACTTATATATTTTTTATTTATTATTATTTTTCAAAAATTAAAAAAAAAATTTTTTATGTGCATACATATATACACTACATATATATCTAAGGTTAAATATAATCGTTTTATTCTAAAATAACTTTATTAAAACAAATAATATATGTTTACAAATGATATAATTGGGCAAGAATACATATTACATTTAAACCATACGCATAATAAATAATTACCTGATAACATAATGGTAAAAAGGACCAAACTTAATGAATTAATACATGATAGTTTGGTCATCAAGGACCTTATCTAGGAAGCTGAAAAAGTTTCCAAGTTTCCTCATATAAAAATTTTGTAGATAAGATTCTGTCTCTGTCTTTAAGTTTTTTAAGAGTTTGTAGAAAATAAGAATCAACATCTGGAAGAGGCCGAGTCAATTGTTTCTTACATCTGGCCAACCATACAGAGAATGTCAAGAAAATCCACAGTCTGATGGTTGGGATGTCTCCAGAATGCAGGCAGTCTTTAATTGAAATAATCTTGTAGAAGTCCACTTTAGAGTTCTGATAGATAAACATTTTAATATTCCCAAGTCTGGTGCAGGAGTAGATGATGTGGTCAAATGTTTCAGCTTGTCTGCAGCAGTTAGAGCATAATGGATCTCCAATCTCACTGATTTGTCTCCTACAGCTCAGGAACCAGTTTGTTGACATAGCATGAAGATTGACTTTAACTAGATAGTCCAAAAACTTTGGCTCCAATGCCAAAATTTAAAAAGAACTACAAGTTCGTGATTGGATAAGCCAAGTTTCAGTCTAATAATGGTGACCTGAGAGTTGATTAGTTGATATGCTTGCCAAAGTGTAACTTTAGCTTGAAAGGTATTTTCTGAGATATTGTTAAATTTGTGAATATCATGAAGCAAGATGTCAAGCCAGCAACTACCAGCAGTTGGAGGCCAATCTGTAGGTTGAACAATGTCAGCAATCTGCATATTACCATATTTCTGAATTATATTGTAAATAAGCGTATGGGATTTCGGGAAATATATTGCTGGAATGGAGTGAAATGACATGCCATTCGACTTGCGGTGCTGTTGCATGTTGGCAATGCTGATGGAAACCAAATGGCCTTTCAAGAATAGCTTCGCACATAATGAATTGTTTTTAAATAGTAATTGGTGCTACAGTAAATAATATACAACTTTTCATCTCAGTACTATAATCACACATTATCAATTTATTTATTATTTTAAAACATGCCAATTTAAAATACTTTTTTTCCCCATGTGTCATAGCATCAGTCGGAAAATGAACCCGCTAACCTGGGATAACTGCTTGTAAAGCAGCTGTCGCTGACCTCTCGACCACCAATGCTTGAAATTTAAAATACTTTAAACTTTTATAATATCAATATGCAAAAAAAATATTTTTTTTTCAAATTAAAATAATGTTGATATGTGGATTTGAATCTAAGGCCATCAATCTCTTGGAGATATCCTTTGATGTTAAAGGAAATTGGCTTTTGAAATGAATGATGGGAAGACTATTTTGTTTGTATATATATGGTGTATGTTTAGTTGAATTTCATTTAAAAAGGTTTATTTGTTAATAGATGAAATCATGGTTGTGAAAGAAGTTTAGTAAAATTTTGTTTTTTGACTAGTATTGTAGTGTTATATGAATTTCTGTTTATATATTGAAGTGTATATTATTTTATAATAAAAATAAAATATTTTCACTTATTTAAGTTTTTGAAAAATTATAGGTATGTAAAAATGGTATATGAATTGCAAATATTTAAATGATAGTAATTTTATATATGTATGTAAGATATTTAGCAAAATTTTAAAAAATGGCATCTTGAAAAGATTCTAATTAGAATGAAAATCGATGTGATGGTGTTAAATTAATTTATAGATAATCGATTATCTAAGAGAATAATGTGTAAGTGTATATACATACATCAAAATAATTTTATTGTATGAATTTTTATATTGGACTATTTCCATAATCTAATATGAGTATTGAATGTCTTTAGAAAAAATTAACTTTATTTAAATATTCCAAACACAATCAACTGTTGGTAATAGCTTATCAAACAGGTTAGTATATGCACAACATTTTGAGAGATATTATTCTTCCCTCTTCTTCAGGTGTTGCTAGTTTGACCAGTAACAGTACTGGTATGGGATTTGAACCTGGACTCTTAGATTATTGAGTATTGCATTTTAAGGTAACACTCTAACCAATTGAGCCATCCTGCCAAAGGCAACAGTCAATAAAAATTTCACGAGTTTCCTTCTGATTTCCCCACTTCTTCCTAAAAGCAAAGTTGATTAGTGGTTTCCATACATCATGTATAATCACACTAGGTTGGCTTATGGAATTGTTTGCCATTGTTATGTGAGCGCTTTTTTACATTTTCTTCTTTGTATCTTTTCTTTTCTGTCCAATATTTTTGTATTTTCCTAATTGAACACATGTTCATTGGCACATACATTGTCTGCTACTTTATACACATCTGTTTTCTCTCTTCTAATCATCAGTTTGTGTTCTTGCAAGTGTTTTTCAATTGTATGACTGGTTTCATCAATATCTGTTCTTCCACATTCACATGGTATTTTATAGATGGTTTTTTTCTTTTCAGCATTTCAAGTTTAGACTTTGTGGATGTTAGAAATTCTCAATAGTGTGGTATGGCTCTGGAATGTTCTGATGTTATACTGATTGCAGATTTCCTTTAATTTGTCTACTATTTTTGAAATGTATGGGTACATTATAGTACCAATAATTGATTTTCTCAAAATATGAAAATAAAGATTGATTATGATGAGTTAGAAGAAGTTAACAGTTACAAATACCTTGGTCAGATTATTAATACAGATGGAAATATAATGGATGAAATTAATCATAGAATTAAACTTGGTTGGAATGCTTTTGGTAGAAATAACTTGATACTAAAAGGAAATATGCCTATGTGTTTGAAAAGGAAGGTTTTTAATAAATGTGTTTTGCCAGTTCTTACTTATGGATCTGAGACTTGGACACATAATAGAAGAGCAATACAGAGACTTCAGACCATTCAAAGAATTACGGAGAGATGCATGTTGGGAGTAACAAGAAGGGATCACAAATGCAATGTATGAGTAAGAGAAAAAACAGGTGTTACTGATCTCATTGAAAAAATTAAAAGACTGAAGTGGAGTTGTGCTGGATATATTGTTAGAAGAGATGATAATAGATGGACAATTGAAATTTTAAACTGGATTCCAAGAGATTGTAAAAGATCCAGAAAGTGACCACATGTGAGATGGATGGATGAAATAAGAAAGTGTGCAGGGGTGATGTGGAGAAGAGAATCTAAAGATAGGAAAAGATGGATTGAACTTGGAGAGACCTTCATCCTGCAGTGGATTGATAATGGTTGATGATGATGATGAAGAATTGTTTTTATGGTTCTTTTTGTTGTCTAAAGACATTCAATATTCATATTAGATGATGGAAATAATTGACACTTATTGTATATTTGCATAACACAATGCAATTGTATTTGCAAAAAAGTAAAGTTTATGTAAATGAAAAAGATATACCTGTTAATTGGAAGAATTCAATAGTGAAGATGAGAAAGAATATCAGTATTGGAAATTGCAGACCTATAAATCTTATTTTAGTTTTATATAAGATTTTTAATATGATCATTACAACTCATTTACAAATGTTTTGATCACACTACTAATTAATATAGATAAAAACATAATGGATAAAATTAATCCTAAAATTAAACTTCAATGGGGTGCTGTTGGTAGAAATAATTTAGTATTAAAAGAAAAAATGTCTGCATGTTTGAAAATAAAAGATTTTACTATATTAGTTTTAATATTCGTTAAGGCTGTAGCCTCAAGCACATGTGTATAAAATGCGATCGTAGGGACCTCTACAGGTCTTAAATCACAAGCTTACTATTTGGAAGAAATAAGAGCAATACAGGGATATCAGATCACTTAAACAAACCCATGAAAGATATGTGTAATAACAAGAGATCAAAAATGAAATACATGGGTGATCAAAAAAATAGTGTATCACTGATGTTCAAAGAATTAAAAGATGAAAATAAGCTATTTGGGCATTTTTCTAGAAGGTATAATAACAAATGAATAGTTGAAGTTTTAAATTAGATCCCAAAAGATTATAAAAGACCTGGAAAGAGATCACATTTAAGATAAATGGATATAAAAAATAAATTTTCTAGTGTGATATGGAGAAGAGAAACTATGGATTAAAAAAAATTGAATTAAGCTTAGAGAGACTTCCAGCCTGCAGTGAACTGATAATTGTTATAAATAATGATGATAATGGACGTCAAATGATCGATTCTATATCTTTAAAATTCCTTACATCCGCTTTACAGAAAACTAAGACAATAAAAACAAATGGAGATTATTTAACTTAAATTAATATTGCAGATAATGCAGTTTTTTCAAGTAATGTTTGAAAGTTTCAGAAAATGTTACATGTTATAAGAAAATGGTACTCTGTAGTAATATATGTCAACAATGAAAGAGTAATATATATATAGATAGCCCACACAGGGATGATTTAATGCATTTTTTTATAAAAAATTATACAGTATTTTTATATTTACTCCAAATTTCTTTATCATTTTCATAATTTATCATTTCATTAAAATATTATTTTAAAATTAGACAGCATTATTTATTTTCAGTATTAATTCAAATCTTAACCTGATTGCATAATGTACAATTGGTTTGTACTTTTGATTTTTTTTTTTGTCATCTAATTTACTGACATGAGTTAAAATTGTGTAGATCTTGAATAACTTGATAGTTAATTAATACTTAAGGATCACATGATCACTATCTCTTATACTAGCACATAATTGTTTATAAACAAAGCAAAACTCTCCATACAGTAGTGTCATGCCACCCTGTGCCAACCAGAATAATCAATGAATGCCAGAAGGCTTGTGCATAAAATTCCTATCTAATGCCTACTCATCCAATATCCCCAGACTAGTTTCTGACTTGTGGCTCCTCACTGACGATAGCCACAAGCCAGAAACTAGTCTGGGGATATTGGATGAGTAGGCATTAGATAGGGATTTTATGCACAAGCCTTCTGGCATTTCATTGATTACTTTGGTTGGCACAGGGTGGCACTACTGTATGGAGAGTTTTGCTTTGTTTAATACTTAAGGACTGACAAAGGGAGAAAAATCAATTTTCTAAATTCAAGATGTAATGCCAAATGTAGAAGCAGTCTTACCCTCAGAACATATAAAACTGATTTGTGCTACCAAAGACTATTTTATGGTAAGTCCTGGAAAACAAATAAGAATCTATGTACCATGTGATGCAGTACAGTAGTAGAGTGTCAAACTCTGGTCTATAAGATCCTTGTATCACTGCCAATTTGGTTACTTCTGTCAGTCAAACTTCTTATGAATGTCTGAGAAATAGTGCCATTCAATTATTTATTTATAAAAATGATAATTATTATGAAAATATAACCAGTTCATTAGTATTAGTTTAGTGTGATCATAATTTGAGTGGTTAACTAAGTAAATCGATGATGATGGATGGTTCTGACAATGATCTAATTGCTGATTTGCTGAATAAATTTAATTAATACGAAGACATCAACAGAGCTTGGAATCAGATTCTGTCAGATGCAAAATGGTGTATCAATATGTGACTCTGTGCAAAAAATATTTTTATTTGCATCTGCTGCTCATCATCATTAATGTGAAACTCAAATTAAGTTCAGAATCCGGCCTGTACAATATCTATATATTTTTTTTGTTTTATCAGCTTCGGTCAGATAGAAAATCGTGTATTAGTATGTGATTCTATGCAATAAATAGTTATATTTACATCTGTTGATCATCATCATGAGCATAAAACTAAAACTGAATTCAGGGTCTGTTCTGTATAATATATAATATAGAGGATTTGATCATAGATTATCAAGCTTCTAGATTCCAAGTATATAAAGATACTTGTATTTATATATATATATATATATATATATATATATATATATATATATATATATATGACATTTTTTGTTTTTATAAAAATTATTTCTTACTATTGCCAATCTTTATTTTCATATTTTGAGAAAATCCATTAAACATTATCCATTTAAATACATAGAAGAGGGAGGAATCAGAATGACTTGAGGTCAATCATAGCATGGCAATAATATTGGCATCGGCATGGTATTTGGGCTTTCAATCATCAGATTTTCAATGGTATGGATGGCTGAGTAGTTGGAGGTTGGACTGGATTGAAGCCTGTACATTAAACTATGAAGATTTTCCTATCTTAATATAAAGTGAGTACTGATTATATATATATATGGGAGATGATAACCTGGACCGACTGATGAGTGCTGGTTTAGCATGAAATATATATATTGGTGATTATTTATCTTTTCTACATGTATGTGGTTATGTGTATCAGTGGTATGGATAGTTGAAGGGTGCTTGAAAGACTAAGTTCAAATCCCTATATTTACATTTAGACTCCAGGTATGTGAAGAGTGCCTATATTTATTTAATGATATAAATGTTTAATTTTTATTGGGCCAGCATTTATTTTTAAAAAAAAACAAGAAGAGATTATGATTTTTTAAAGTTGTTTATCAATTAATCAAAAAACAACAGGGATAAGATCTTTAAAAAAACAAGAAGGAATTAGGATGTTTAACTTTGAAAAATAATGTTTATTTTTCAATTAGTACACAAATAGATGTTTTTTAAAAGGATAAACTTTCTTATAGATAGACAATCAATTGTTCATGCATGTAACTACAGAGAAGATTGATACCAAGGTTGTTTTTTGATAAAAGCAAAGAAATGTGTAGGCAGTAAGTTTAGGAGTTTAGTGATGATGATGTTCTGCAATCAGAAACCAGCTTGAAAGTCTGATTCATCATTCTTAAAAAAAAAAAAATATGTTTGCAGAGCAATATAATATTATAGTCTTTAAAAGAATCTCATTCCAAACTATTCCTAAATGCTGATTATTACTGACCCAAAATCAATTTCACTACAAAAAATGAAAAAGAAAAAAATGCTCCTACGAAAAACTTTCAAATAGCCTTATGTATTGAACAATCCAAAATAACCTGAAATAAAAATATTTTTAAACTGGATACATGGAGTTACAAAATGAAAAAGAGAATAAATAGATAAATTAATTAGTGAGAAATTTATAAGAAGAAAAATAAAACCAGTAGCCAAGAGGTTGAACAAACTACTCTTTGCAAAATATGACAGAAGGGTCACTCAACTAGATAAATACAAATGGAGCACTGAAAAAATCCATAGTAAAACAGCAATTTCTTGAAGATATTTTTTTATTTGATTAAATTGCATGGGGGCATCATTTTAAAAAAAAATAGGGAAAAAATATGGTTCAAATTAAAATTGTCTTTTTCTTCTTGTGAAACATATTTTTATAGGGTTTTTATTATTGTAAGGGAATAACATCTAAATTATATATTAACTAATTAAGAAGAGTTAGAAGTTCATAATAATATGTACTGCATGAAATTCTTTATGTATTGTATAGATAGGATTGATTATATGTTATTTTTGGAGTTTGTCACATTATATTTTATAGATCTTTTATTCTTTTATTTATCTGTTAATTTTTTTAAAATAAAGGGAGAAATAATTTCCAAAGTTATTTTCAAAGTTAGTTTATTTTTTATCTATTTGTTTTGGGGAATTACCAATGTGTGAGAAGGATTTCTTCATATAGCTGTGCTTTAAGGGATTTGTACAACATCCCAATGAAATTATTTAATAATAGACTGAATTAAGCATGTGTATTTATCTTGTTCATAGATTCTAGGGCCCTTACAATCTCAAAGCTAGTTCAAAAACAATAGTATTTGCAATATAAATGTGAAAATAAATATGAAATGTGTGAATGTCCAGATGATTCTTTATAGAATTGTTTAGATATTGGTATGATAATAAGTCAGATTTAAAGACCATTTATATCACTTTATGGATTTTATAATTATAATTACTTTATTGATGACAATTCCACGCAAGATACTGATGATCCAGAGCATTGATGATGATCAGTATTGATATCATAATCCCATAATTTTTCATATTATCACTGTAGATATTTTGGCATATAAATATGTGTAGATAAAATATTACTGACTGCATTTATTTTACACCCTGAGTTTGATCTTGACTAAATGATGATTAGCCTTGGATTTTACTGTATACTTTTTTAAGGCCAGTCACAAGGAATAACTTTTGCCTCTTGTTGAGTAATGAAGGTAATGCCATATTATAACTTATAATTACTTATAATGGCTTCTAATACTGATTTTTGCCCAATTTTCTATTCTCAGTAAATCTGTGTTGCTTTTGTAGACAAGTATTCTTCATTATATTCAGTGTTCTGATATTTTATTTCTACTATTTCTGTAGTATTTCAACAATATCTATCTATCTATCTATCTATCTATCTATCTATCTATCTATCTATCTATCTATCTATCTATCTATCTGTCTGTCTGTCTGTCTGTCTGTCTGTCTGTCTGTCTGTCTGTCTGTCTATCTATCTATAATTGAAATAATATTTTTAACGGTTTACAAACAATTACGAACAATCTTTAAATCCGCAGAAGTACTTTCGGTTACTTTCTAACCTGCCTCAACTGCCAAACGTCATCAATTCAAATTCTACGAATCTCGTATTTTAATGTTAGAAGCTTGTCGATTTATTAAATGCATTTTATTTCTGTTTATAAAAATTGCCTCTTTAATTTTTCTTTTACTATGGTTTCTCTCTTCATGAAGAATTTTCACATTTTCAAAATTAAATTTAAATTTATATTTACATGTTTTTTCGCGATCAAAGAAAACTGAAGAAGATATTAAATCATCATTATTTTTATTTTTTACATGCTTATATAACAATTCATGTTCCTTCAATCTTTTCTCAATGCTGCACCTAGATTCACCTATATATGATAGCATACAATCACAAAAAATTTGATATATGACATTACTTTTTTGCTTGACAGGTATGACATCCTTAGAATTATTAACTAATTTATTAATATTGTTTGGAACGTAGAATGAAACATTAAATACATTCTTATATAAATCCTTAAAAAATTTTACTTGTGGATTTGAAATAAATGGAATAGATATCCATTTTTTATTATTAATCTTCATTTCTTTTAAATTATAATAATTTTTTTTTAAATTGACATAAAGTATTGTTTATTTGTTCCATTTTATAACCAACATCAAGCATTTCCTTGGCAAATATCTCAATATTTTTCAATTTATCACTTTGGTAATGACATAATTTTTCATTCCGAAACAACAAAGATTTAAAACTTGCCATCTTATACATCATTGGTACTTTTGATTTACAATTTATATATCCGCTTTTTTGCAGTGGCTTAATTATTAGTTTATAATTTAATATACTGTTATCTCTTGTGATCATTAAATCTAAATAGTTAATCTTATTGTCCTGTTCTTTTTATTATATTATATTTAATATTTTCATGGTTATATGATGTAAATAAAATAGTTTTTGGGTTAACTTGTATGTTAGTTTTCATTAATTCCTGTTTTGATGGAATAGTATCCACCATTACCAAGTTTAACTTTTCAAAGAAAAACCATTAGATCTCAAATAAAAAAAAATAAGCAAAACTCTCTCCATACAGTAATGCCATTCAAAGCAAGACAGAGTAATCAAAGAATGCTAGAAGGCTTGTGCATAAAATCCCTATCTAGTGCCTACTCATCCAATATCCCCAAACTAGTTTCTGGTTTATGACCTTTGTCAGTGAGGAGCTTTGAATCTCACCTAGATCTTAGGATCTAATGCAACCCTTCAGCAGCCACCTTTTATCTCTACATAACTACAAAACTATGAGAATAAAATTGAAAACACATAAATATTTTAAATCTAAGCTCAATAACTTATATAGACATATGGGTCTGAACTCAATTCAGCATCCATACATTTTGGTGTCTTTTGTTCTTTAATAATTATAGTCACCATCTTCCTATTAGGCAGGATTGGTATTAAAGCTTTAAACATCACATAATCACTATTTCCCAAGCTTGTTCATAACTGTTGTTAAAATAGGCAAAACTCTCTCCACACTGTAGTGCTATTCAAAGCAAGACAGAGTAATCAATGGATGCCAAAAGGCTTGTGCATAAAATCTCTATCTAGTGTCTACTCATTCAATAACTCCAAACTAATGATCATGTGATGTTTAAAGGTTTAGATCTCAATAGTAATGAGATCGAGTGTGAAGTAAAAATGAGATTGAGTGTGAAGTAGTTGATCATTCAGGACGTGTGAATTAACAAAATGTTTATCTTCTTCAGTTTCACCATTAATCGTTTTCAAGTTTACATTACAAGACAGAGAGATGATAAAATAAGTAATCACCATAGGATTTTTCTTTGAAAAGTTAACCCTATCAATGGCAAATGCTAATTTATTAAAACGCTGGGAAGCAATCAAATCTAATACACGGCTTAACCCAAAAACTGTTTTACATATAGCTACTGGTCCATTTGAAATATTTACAAAAGAAAAACATGGTATTTTATGGGGTAGATTTATTTATAACATTAATGTCCTAGTACTCTTTCAGCACAAATGTTCTATTAATTACAGTCAAGATAAAAAATAATATTATTAAATTCATACATTCACATTTATTCAATACATTTCAATATAAAATTATAGTATTAATGAATATGCTGTGCAATTTTTCACTACTTCTCTAGTTTCACCATAACATTTGAATTACTATATTTGATGGTATATACTATCTTCACATGTTCCATTATATTCAATTTGTTTTTAAAGTTATCAGTTAAGATCAATCAAAGATTGAAACTACACGTATAGAGCTAAAAATAAATTTGATTAGTAATACTATTTTTACTAATATTCTTTTGAAAGATATGAATTTTTAAAGAGAATTCAGATGCAGATATTACAACTAGTCAATGTATTCTTTAACCACATGCAGATAGTTCATAAACTAAAAAATATTTGACAAAAAAAAATGAATCCATACAAATGTATTTATTAGAGGCAAAAGACTAACACTTGCCAAATTTAACATCCAGATTATAAGCTATATATATTCAGAGTTGAATTATCAGGTTTTATTATGTAATTATTATGCAATGAATTATGTAAGATTAATAAAATGTTTAATGTTTTAAGATGAATGAAGTGCTTTTTACATGGTTAATGCTACTACTCATTACAACATAGCAGAAAACTTGTGGAGGAATAATTTTCTGGTCATTGGATAAAATATCAAGAGCTAATGAAATCTTAATAGCAAGTCTAAATCCCAAATCTTTAGATTTTTACCTCAGATTATGTGAAAGTACTTATTTAAGTAGAAAAATATTAAAATGTTAATTTATAAAACATTGTTAAAGCACAAACATCATTAATCCATAAACTGACATACAGAGACAATAATGGTTGTTACATTGAGTAAGTTTTGCAAATAAAAATGATTGTTTTGATTTTTAAAATTTTTACTCTATGATTCTGGACTTATGAGATACTTGTACATATAATAAGTAGCACTTTAATTGTAATAAGTCTAGGAACTGATAAAAAATATCACAATGTAATTCACCAGCATACAAAAGCTTTTGGCAGATGGTTGAATGTTATAGTAATATAAAATAAATAATTAACTTTAACAAAGTCAGTACTAAGAGATTTACATCTACTTCTAGAATTATTGCATATTAAAATTTCATTATGTAATTATGTTTTTATATATTTGCAATGAATGGAAAATCTACCAGAACATTAAAGTAATACTTTGAAATCCTACATTAAAACATTACAAGATCACCATTTTCTATGCTTACACAAGTTGTTAAAACAGTAGCAAGCTGTCCATACAGTAATGCCATCTTGTGTAAGCCTTAGTAATCAATGGATGCAAAAAAAAGTTTGTGCATAAAATCCCCATCTAATGCCTACTTATCCACATCCAAGGCTCCTCACTGATGAAGGCCATAAGCTAAAAACTTGTTTATGAATATTGGATAGGTAGGCAATAGATAAAGATGTTATGGACAAACCTTCTTGCATTCATTGATTACTAAGCACTGGATGACACTACTATGTGGAGGGTTTGCTACTGTTAGATTCTACATTGTGAAGATTATTTAAAATCAAATAAACTCAAGTAATAAAACATCTCCATGAAGTGATGTTGAAGGTGGTGACCATAATTGTTTGTACTTGCCATTGTAAGAAAAAATCAAAAAATAGTCAAAATTGATATTGGTATATTTTCATTTACTAAAGGTAGTTGGATGCTGATAGGAGATTTACACCAGTTTCTATAATTATAACAACCAATCAAATATTTTAAATTTATGATGTAATCCTTGAAAAGCTTGTTAAATCAAAATCTATTGATCAGCATAAAAATGTTGTAGACCAATCTCTTTTTATATAATGGAAATGACATCTATTAATCAAATGAACTGAGGCTCAAAACATCAGAACATCTGCACAGAAATGAGAATATGATTTTTCTATTTGTACATTTTAATTATGAATTAGTAACAAGATTTTGAAAAATGTAATGTAAAATTTTTTATTGGTTATAAATATATCTCAAGCATATTACTCAATTTGGGACACATATACATATATTATTAAAGTAAAAAAGCTTCATAAGGAAAAAATGTAAAAATATATTTTAGATCAATTTATATTTGTCATCAAATGTTGTTAATATCAAAGTCATAGTGAAATATTGATCAAATCATACCAATTATCATCTGGATACTGGATGTAAATTATATTTTCAACATATCTGCAACAACTGTTTGAGTGATCTCCAGTATCCGGATAAGAATAAATATAATTACAATCAAAATATCAGAACTTTGATACTAACACCAAGCAATCAAATATAATAACGATCCCAATATATATATAAAATGTCAATAAGCATTTCTCCACTTGAGATAGAACGGAAATTATTAGTGTCTCATATACACAGACATATCTTTTATACTGTAATTTTTTTATTGACTTTTTGAATTTAATGAAAAAAGTTTATACTATCATTTTGTGTTTTTTTTTTATTCTAAATATGTATAGTGCATTTTTTAAAAAAAAAAAAGTAATAAGAGAAATTTGCTTTTGAAATAAGTTTTTATCTTGACACCTTTTTAATCTTGATTTCATTGGCTTTACAATATTTTTTACAAAATCTTTAAAACATTTTTGTTAATTTAATATATAAATAAAAATACCAGTATACTTAATAATCATATGATTAACTTCTATTTCAAATTTTAAAAAATATTTTTGATATAAATTATAAATATTTTATATATATGTAAATTGACATATTTCACTATTTTTTTTTTTTTTTAGGAAATGTATAAATTACAAATTTATAACATTAAAAAAATTCAGTAAATCTACTACTATATATATTTGTCTATCTATATGATTTATTCAGATCAATATTTAAAAATCAACATTTAATTTTAAAAAAAAATCTTACCCCTTTTAAGTCTTCTGTCAGCTGTTAGCTGAAATTTTCCTTTACCATTTAATGAATCAATGGAAAGTAAAATTTGTTCCACTTTTTCTCGCTTTAAAATCCGAATATCTTTTAAAATTATAAAAAATTCATCTTTTTCGAGTATTGCTAATCCAATTTTTTCTGAAAGACCTAAAAACATAATAATAATATACATAGCTATTAGATAATGTTTCAGAGAAAATCAAAATTCTACTTTTTAAAAAGACAAATTGATTATATATATATACCATGGGTATGGTTCAAGTTGCATTATGGGTATTACAGTTAATTTTTTTTTAATATAAAAACCAATTTTTTCTATTATTTTTTAAAATAATTATAAACATTGAATCATTAAAATATTACTAAAAAATTAGATTTTAAAGTAAGAATAATTCAAATATTTTTTTAAGGATGTAAATTAAATTTATACAACTAAAAACTTGAAGGAAAATATTTCTCTGTACCATGAATATAATATTTTTTTCCTTTGTAATTAGAAAAAAGACAAATTTTATTTCATTATTATTTCATTTTTACATGCGATCATATTTATTCACTTAGCTTGAACAAATAATCAATATCTCTTTTATGTTAAAAGGTCAGATCTACCAATTTTCATCCGAAACCTTAGAAACTGTGTCTTTTAAAATTATTTAGAAAGGCCTCATAGTATAGAAAAAAAAATCTATGAGCATAACAAGCCTATGATTTTGAATTTGAATCCAGGCTGCATAAAATTCTTTTCAATATACTTAGAAAATTTTTCAGATGGTTGATGCATAGACAACCTAGCTAATTATCCAACATTATTGGTAAATGGGTATTTGACTATTCTTAATAGAGGATAAAATAAGAATGGAAACCTGCTAAAACCATTACCATCTAGTAATTGTCAAACCTCATGAATTGGTAAGCCTCGTGAGTTCTACTTTTTTTTTTACTATACCTCTATGAGAAATCCTAGGAAGAAGTATTTTCCTTGCAGTGGGCTAATTATCCCAAAAGTCTATTTCTAATTATTTGAAATGATCTACTGAAGATATCAATGGATAATGATAGGGAAAAACAATTTTAAAATTATATTAAGTAATAAATCAATACTAATATATTAAAGCGCTAAGTATAGAAATAAATAGAATAATATAAATATATTGAATTTTAGTGTGGAGATATTACCGTAAAATATCTTACCTTATTACATATATAAACCATACATTTAGTTATTTAATAGTTACATTAAGATGTAATTAAAGGGATTTGACTACAGACTTTTAGGCTTCCTTCAGCTATTCATACGATCTTATATAACTAATACACATGATCACACACATGAGAAAAAGATAAATAATCTCTAATACACACCTTTCCATCATCGGATTTTCAATGGTATAGATGGCTGAAGAGTTGGATAGTGGAGAAAATTGAAGTATGTCCATTAAAATTTGAGCATTTACTATCTTAATATAAACTGAGCACTGATTGTATATATGTGTGGGAGATGATGACCTGGACCAACTGATGAGGACTGTTTCAGCATGAAATGTGTATATTGGAGGTCATTTATATTTTTCACATGTGTGTCGTCATGTGTATCAATTATATAAAATGGAGTGGATATCTGAAGGAGTTTGAAAGTCACAACTTAAAATTTGGTATTTACAATATATTAGTATTGATTTGCTACAAATTTGGCTTTAATTCTGCTCATCCCTCCGTATATTTAAATATACATATTAATGTCGTATATATGAGAGGTCAAAGTAACTTAAGGTCAACATGGGTATGACAACAATATTGGTGTCAATAAGGATTTGAACATTCCATCATCAGATTTTCAATAGTATGGATGGCTGAAGAGTTGGAGAACGGAGAAGATTGAAGTCTGTCCATTAAAATTTGAAGATTTGCTATCTCGGGCACTGATTGTATATATGTGTGGAAGATGATAATCTGAACCAATTTACAAATACTGGTTCAGCATGAAATGTGAATATTGAAGATCATTTTTCTTTTTCACATATGCGTGGTCATGTGTATCGGCTATATAAAGTGGAGTAATTAGCTGAAGGAAGGTTGAAGGTCTGTATTCAAATCCCTTTGAATTATATTATTTAATTATAAAAAAGTTGAATGAGAATGAATCATGCTTAGTATTAATAGATTATAGAAATTATTCCCACAGTGATTAAAGCTTTATAACAAGATAAAAGTATTTATCAGAATGGAACAGCTGTGATTACTATCAGAATGAAACAGCTGCTATTAGATTACATGGTGACACTAACAAGATCAGCAGTATAACAGTTTTACAAGAAGTATTATGTTGATTAAAATGAAAAACTAAAAAAAGTAAAAATACACGGAATTTATTTAAGTCAATCAGATTTTTCAGACGCTCTGCTTGTTTTACAGATAATGCTTCAGAATATCAGAAAATGTAAAAGTTATTAGATAAAAGTAAGGAAGCAAGATTAAAAATAAATTCTAAATGTAACTAAAGTACATTCCTATATCTATTGTTTACCTGTTTATCAAATGAACGATATAGTAATTATTGAACGGAAAAAAATTAAACATCTACATTTATTTTTGAATTTAAGGATATAAGTATATTAAATAAAATAAAACAATATATTTTGCGATAATAAAAAAGACACATGGCATTATTGCTCAGAAGTTTATAAGAAGTTCAAGCCCTAAAATTCCTGGGGTACCCCCTTTCCCCAATTCCAAGGCAGAAGCTCTATCAACAATGCCAAACCAAGCAAGGTAAAAATGTATAAACATTATTGGTCGGGAGTTCATAAGAAGCTTGAGCACCAGCCCTGTGAGCACCAAAATCAATCATAGAACCTTCTGGTTTCAAGTCATATCCTCTACCAACTAAACCAAACTGTGCAGGAGCAATAATAAAAAAAGAGAGTCCATGTATATTAGCTATCCAAGATTCATTTCAAATTAAGATCTCCTTTTTGGATATTCAATCAAGAATCTACAATCAAAAATTTACTGCATTAAAAATGTAACTTTTAGGATGTTTCAAACAAATTTATTTGTCCATATCCATCAATAAAAACAGCTTGATTTGATATTCCTATATTCAATTGAAGTCTGATTAAGAGATTCAAAACAATTCAGAGGCATTGCACTCAACAGCTTCATAAAAACAATTTATCAGACAAAAACACTCCAAGAACCACATTTTTGGTGATTGCCAACTCCGTGGTTGCAATGGTAGAAGTGAATGGCTTAATAAAATCACTGATGAATTTATCTCAAGTAAATTCTCTTATTCTTCTCTTTTACCTTTTTTGCATATCTTCATATATTCATATATATCTTATATTACTTCTTTCATATACTTCAATGCAAACAAATTTTTTGATAAGCTCTGATGAAGACTGCTAGTCAGTCGAAACTGTAAGGAAAATAAAAAAGTTTTTTTAAGAAAATTTGTTTGCATTGAAAGAAGTATTATAAAAAATATATATATGAATTTACCTTCTGATTAAAATCTCTAAATGTTTCTACTAAATAAATAAATAACTGTAAATTTATAAATATGGACATTTTATTTTTTGTTGACTTCAGTCTTATGGTGTCAAGTTCCACAGGGATTTTTTTTCTTCTGACATGTGTCTCAATTTAATGCTTTTATTAGACTGTTGTGATTGGTTTTGTTTTTGGAATTTTATTGGAGGTAACACTTGATATTTTATTTATTTAAACACATTTAGCTTCTTTTTTTTTTTTATATTTAATACTTATATCATATTTTATTGCATAAATTATTTTTTACTTACTTTTTTAATACGAATTAATCAAAATATAAGCATGTAATAGAATTAAGTTTCTGCAAGCAAAATTTAAATAAATTCTGGAATTGGATCTTGACACTGTAAAACTGGACTTGATAAAAAAATATCAGTAATTAATTGATAAATGTAAAGACGTAGTGGTTTGTTAAATATATATCTCTTATTGTTCTTATTTCATATATATTTTGTATGATTATATTACTTTTTGCTTTGTTTTACTTGAAACACATTTTTATTGCAATATATTATTTTCTTTATTTAATATATACTTATTCGAAAATAAATGTAAAAATTCTATGTTTTATCAAACTTTTTTTCCATCAAGTATAAGGCATGTAGAACAGTGAAGAAAACAAGCTGTATACTATAAAAGCATTGACTAAACTAATATTTAGAATACCTTGTGTGGTTTGGCACATTGGTAAACCATCAAACCTGGAATCAAGAGTTCCCAATATTGATTTTGATGCAGATTTGGCATTTGAACTTTTTTAAGAAATTCTGAGTGATAAAGCTATATGACTTTTTAACTTGATGTGGTTGGGAACAGTTAGTAGACTGTCCAACTTGGAATGGGAAAATCCCAGTATTGATTCAGACTCATAGTTCTGGTGCCCGAACCTCTTTTAAACTCCCAAGCAATTAAACAGTATGTGTTTTTTTGTCCTGCACAGTTTAGCATAGTTGGTAGAGCATTCATCTTGGGATCAGCAGGTTTCAGGATCAATTCTGCCACTCATAAGTCTGACACTCTAACTTTTTATAAACTGAAGAGCATTAAAACCATATGTTCAATATATTTTCTCAGAAGAAAATAAATATTGATAATCACCAATTAAAAGTTGTTAACAACTATAAATACCTTGGTCAGATTCTTAATATATATAAAAACATAATGGATAAGAGTAAACATAGAATTAAATTTAGATCTTTTAATAGAAATAATTAAATATTAAAAGGAAATATAATTGTGTGTTTGAAACATTTTTTAACAAATGAGTTTTACCAGTTCTTACATATAGATCAAAGATTTGGACCCTTAATGGATGAGTAATACTGAAATTTTAAATCACCCAATAAAGAGTTGTGTGTTGAAAATAACAATAAGAGACTATCAAGGAAGAGAATAACCAGATGTCATTGATATCATTGAAAAAATTAAGACTGAAATGGAGCTGAATTGGACATATTAATAAAATGGATGATAATAGATAGACAATTGAAGCTTTAAACAGGTTCGCAAGGGATTGTAAAAGACTCAGAAAGAGACCATGTGAGATGGATGGATGAAATGAGAATGTTTGCTTAGAAGACATGGAGAAGAGAGCTACTGAATATAAATATTGGAATAAACTTAGAGATATTTTAAGCTGTAATGGATTATCAATAATAATCATTATTATTATTTTTATTATATTTTATAGAATTACAACTTTTTAATCAATTCTAAATATTTTTTCTCTTTTCTTTAATTTCTGTAAATTTTTATAAATTCGTTGTAATCGAGTATTATAAAAAAGTCCAAGTTAAAATTTAAAATTTTTATAACGCACTAAGCATGCTTTCAGCAGACTATTGCTAGAATTATAATGCTGTATTGTTTTAGCAGTTGAAAATTATGCCTGTATATGAATGTAATTTATTATGTAAATGAGGCTTAATATGTAAATGCGGCATTTAAATATTCCATTTTTTCACCAATGGAGTGCATGACTGCTTTCTGTTGATTGCATTAGGATCCTTTGAAATTGCTAAGCCTTCTTATATATTCTTTTTCTATTGTCTCTTTTGGCACACATCATCCTAGTGAAAGTATAACCCATAACGAGTTTGTGAATGAGGAAAATCGATTTATATTCGTTATTCTGTTTTGCTCTGTTATATGAGTATGTATGCTGGGTAATCCTCATAGCTCTAGTCACCCAAGATTCTCCATAATACACAGAACTATAAGATGGGACACTGCATGTAATTTTGTAAACAACTTGAGGAGCGTGCTCCACTGACATTTTATCTTTTGAATTATTTAATGTTGTTTAGTGATGGAGGCAAGCTAAAATTAACTGTATAAGTGTCATCACATAGATTCCTCAGTTGTTGTTTTTTTTTGCAACTCTAGGGACATATTGATGGCTTACTCACACTTTTGGCACATTATTTGCTATTTTATTTTTAAATTGATTTAAAATTTGTCGATTGTTCTCAAGTTGTTTTTTTTTTAATTTTATTTTGCATTAATTAGAAAATTAGACTGCTATCACAAATAGATATAATGAAAACTATTTTTTATATTAAAATTTTTTTAAAATTTATCTTCATACAAACTTACCAATTAAAAAATTCATAAATATAAAATGATGGGAATGTAATTTATCTTTTAAAACAGGTGATTAAGTCTGCAGGCTGAGTGAGAAGATAAAGTTTGCAATGCAAAAAATCGCTGAGAATTTTATAATTTACTTTCGAGTTGCATTAAATACTATCCTATAAAAATAGCTTTATAAAACTGAAGTCATTCTTAATTTTTCTAGTCTTGAAGAAATTATGTCAAGTAAAGTTGCTTACTCTATATGTAATATTTATTAAGGCAATAACCTAAAGCATGTGTGGTTGAAAAATTTCAACCGCACATGCTTTAGGTTATCGCCTTAATAAATATTACTTACGTAATCAATGCGCGTTAAATAAATTTATAATTACTCTATGTGTCTACATTTGGGGAAACAATAGATGTATAATATTTATCTTTAGTACTACTACTGCTTCTTTCCTTTATTCCTACTACTGATTTTATTATTACTGTTATTATTTCTATCACTATAAAAAAAATAATCCATCAGACATGACAACCTAGCCAGACTGTGCAAGAGGCCATTGTTGGCCACAGAAATGGTGAGCAGGGGATTCTCTATATAGGAATGCTAAAACATACATTCTTTACTAACCTAAATCTTGTCTTATTCAAATCCAGTTTCAAACTGACTTGTTATTACATTATATTGAGAAAAAATTACAATTAAGGATTTCCAGCCTACTAAGACTGCCCCATCATATTTATTCTTGAGGTTTTGAACTAAGGAAAAAGAAAAGAAATGGAACAAGGAACTGTTGTGTATTTATCTAAAGTATGTTGTTGGACAAAAAGACAATCCAGATGTCTTGTTAACATGATAAGATCAAGTAATTTAAGTGACAAAAGAAGAAAAATACAAGACAAAAAAGAGTGTTGGTTTTAGAAATCATATCTAGCCTTTGACCGAACTAACACCTTGCCCTACTCTACCAGACATCAGGAGCTCTTATTCTGGCAATATTTATTTGTCATTCATAACTGATAGTCTGCAATTTTTTGCATATCTCATTCCTTGTAAATTAAATAATTAAATATCTGAATTGAATACCAAATCAAAATTAAATATGCATCTTGCATACAATATTTGAAGATGTTTTTAAAAATACAAATTATTTATCCAATATTTTATGCAAAAATTAAAATTATATAGTAAATCAAAATAGATGTAGACAATATATAAAAGAAGGTTTACTATGAAGTTATATGATTACATTTTTTACTTGTTCAAAAATAATACTTCCCACACAATATATATATACTCTTAATTCTACATTATAAGAAATCTATAATAAACACATTACTCTTAATGATTTTAACATTTGAAAGTCAAGTGCACAGTTAAGTAATTATAGCATCTTATTATAATTTTTAGAGAAGTATTCTGGTAAAACTAGTCTTTTAGATTTGGATTTTCTTTTCATTAACAAATTTTTATATAGCTATCAAATATCAGGTAGTTATATCATCTTTTCTTTCTCAGCAACCATTTTATTTTTAAATGGGCTTATGATTCAGGGTTGGGGAGGGGTTCCTGACAGAGATATTTTAAGTGCTGGCACTGGCTAAGCATTTATCATAAAGCTTATAGAGGAATTGGTAATCCTCACTGTTTATAATATTAAAGTCTCTTTCTTAGCTTCTTTGGTTCTATATTCATTGTTTCCTTTCCTTTGTATCTGCCTGAAATCCCATTTTAGATTGGCTACATAATTCAAATAAAGAGTTGGCTAAGACATTATATTAAATGCATTCGATGTGGTGATATATTAAGTATAGTGGCAACTGAAAACTATAATTTTACTTTTTGCTTTTAATTAAATACATTATATCTTGATCCATTAAGCTAGTAATCACTTTTGCAAAATTATTGGAAATTTATCTAAACAAACCTAGTATATGTTTTCTATATCAATTCTAAGAAATTGCAAGTAATTTTCCTTATTTATTTCTATTATTTCCAGTGTTCTTATTGATAGGGTTGGTCCTTTGCTGTTTCTATTGTTTTTTGTGTGCATTAGAATAGTTTTCAGCAGAGACATTTTAAAGCTTAGTTTTTTCCTTGTTCTCCATGAGTCTTCCAAAGTATGCTGGATTGCTCTCTTCTGGGGACATTTGAGGCCATTTTGGAGAACTGAACAGTAGATTGACTTAGCCCATATTCTATATTATCTCAAGTGTTTTCCTATTCCTCAACCTTATCCACTGTAAATTGGATTCTTTAATATTGTACTCGTAAAACGCTATTCATATTTGACCGCTAGGCTTAACAAATATTTCCTAATTGTAACTGAGGTTTACTTTTAATAATTAATCATCTCATGAATTAATGCTTTGAGTTTTCACAAATTGATCAATTTTTGGAAACGCTATGAACAAAAAATACAACGTATCATTTTAGATCTCCATATTATACTATGTAAATCAATGTTTACCTTGTAAAACATTTTGTACCAATGAAGTTTAATCTGTATTTTTTAAAAAAAAAAAATCTTGTTTTTATATTTGTTGAGTAAAACAATTTAATATCTCTTTTTAACCTCCCCCCCTTTGTAATTAATTTTATAAGCTTCCATGATATTAAAAAAAATATCAATAATTTTACACTAAATAAAACATATTTAAAAATATTTTTATTCTTATAAATGCATTAAAAATAAAAAAATAAATGTTAGTTAATTTGTACAAATAAAAGCATAGTACATGTTTAGAAATAGCCTTAGTTACACTTTCTATCAATTTTTATGGAATCTTTATCAAGAAAGATTACAATTCAAAATATTTTTCACAATTTTGTAATCATACATAATATATCTAATTTCTATATATCCAAAGTATAAGAAGAATATTTCTAAACATGAATTGTCCATACTTTTATTTGCGAAAACTGAAAAAAAATTTTAGATCATTTATATGAATAAAATCATTACTTTGAATTTAAACAAAGATATTTTTATTTTCTAATTTTACATATGTAACATTGAATGATCAAATTTAGGAAAATTTATTTAATTTATATTTTGAAAATATTGAATAAAGTTTAAAATTTGAAATTTTCACAAATTATTTGTTAATTTTTTTTACAAATTCTAAAAAATATATATTGTCCATGGAATAAAGAAATGATGAAAATTCAATTATAAGATTTTATTCAGACAAGAAGACTAAAAACAGAGTAAGTTAAATAAAATGTATAAGAATAGGTTTGAATAACAGGGGTCCCAGCATCCACAAATTTACTCAATTACAATTAAAAAAATGTACACAACAAAAAATTATTATTGATTAAACAAAATTTTTATAATGCTATTTGTTACTTGGCTGTTATATATCAATTTTTATTACTCCTATGCAAAAAAATAAGTAGATAATTTTAATGTTACTGTAATTAATCACCATATTTTTTATAGCCTTTCACTTGTTTCGTTTTTAATGTTTTCAAGTTTTTGTTTTTAAATTTTTTTATGTTCTTAAAGAGTTGACAGATAATCAAAACATTAAAAGAGTATAAATTTGTGTGCATGTGTTTTTTTTTAACAGTCAAATTCCATTAATTTCTTTTGAGAAAAAAATGATAGTGAAAGAAACCTAGTGTAAAAACATTTCTTTACAGATGTTTTTAAAAAGTGGGTAATACAAAAAAAACAGGATTAGTATTTTTATTTAAAAGTAAAATGTATTACGAGTATATGTAAAATAAATATTTTTTTTGTTAAAAAAAAACTCAATTTTTTTTTTAACTTTATGCTTTAAAAATATAGTGTTTATTATTATCCATAGATTCACATCATTCACAGAAGTCTTGAAACTAAATAGCATTGATATTGCGGCTTCACTCTACATTGTAAATTTATAAAATTTCTTAAATTACATTCAAATATCAACCTTTGAAGCTATTTGAGTACGCACCTTTTGAGAGTGTTAAATAAATGAATACTTTCCTCTTCAATCCAAGATATAGTATTTATGCAGGAATAAAATTCTTTTATATGAGCAAATCTGAAGTACTGTTGAGGAGAGCGAATTTCACCGACGTCATTCAGTCAAAAAACATCGTAAATAGTACTTTAAAGTAAGAATTCTACTCACGCTCTCCTCAACAGTACTTCAGATTTGCTCATATAAAAGAATTTGAGTCATAGGAATAAGAGGATCCTTTTTATTCCTGCATAAATACTATATCTTGGATTGAAGAGGAAAGTATTCATTTATTTAACACTCTCAAAAGGCGCGTGCTCAATTAGCTTGAAAGGCTGATATTTGAATGTAATATAATTGTAAACACGCTAGATAAAATGCTTATTTACTCAAAATTTCTTAAAATAAAGCCTTACTTTTCAATATTGTATTTTAATTTCATTGACTATCTTTTAATATTACAATATTATAATTTGACAATTTTGTAGGCTTACATATTTGCAAAAAAAAAAAAAAAATCAAAAAGTAAATCATGCAAAAATATAAGTAATATTATTTTCATTCATTAATATTTTATCAAAAATAAAAAAATATTTTAAGCAACAACTGAATAATTCTTCTGAAAGATTTTCTTTCATAGTTTATTACCATTATGGTTTTTATAATTCTAAAACCATGGAATACATTATTTTCTATTACTACCACACATACATTAATTTGACATATACACATAGATCTATCTTTTATATAATAGTTTTCCCATTTGTGTTATTATATTTCATACCCATCATTGATGATATCCACTATTCAACTACAATAATTTTAGTCTCATAAACTATTAATTCATTTTTATACCATTAATTGACTCATTTGCTTCTGAAATATTATTTTGGTAAAGTACAGATTTCAACATATTAAAAGCCCTCTATTACTACTTTAAATTTTTTGTATTACACAGCTTCACATTCTTCATCTACATGCCACTTCCTTACTGATTATCTTGTCTAAACTGTTTTTTATTTCTATTTTATACTAGTCTGTATTTTAACTTCTTCTGTAGCAAATATTACTTTCAGAAAGTATTTTGTACTCTCTAATTCTTATGCTAATATATCTACTTGATTGACTTACATAATGTTGGAAATATATACATACCTTGATATTCTAAAAGAAATTCCCTTTTTCATTAAATATTAATTACTTTTAAAATAACTATCTAAATACATAAGGGCATTAATTTCAACCTTAAATCATAAGTTTTACTGATGAAAGCAAAGCCAGAAACCAGCCAGCCTGGAAATGGGTTTTTTTATAACTTTTGTAAATTAATTTTTCAAACTTACTGTAGATAGCTCTAGAATAGGTGAAAATAGCTGTTTTTGAAATTATTTGAATAAGTAATGAGAGGTTATGTGATTCATTGTTAGTATTAATGTATATTACAAAGTTTCAATATTAATCATTAAATTAATAGTTGAGTAAATTTAGTTTTAAAATATATAATTTTGTGATTTAAGAAATGTTATCAAAAGTTACAAAGTAAAAAAGATAGTGAATGAATCTTGAGAAAGGCTACTAGATAGTTGAAACTATAAATAATAATCTTCTAATAGTAGTAATATAATAAGAAAATAAAAAAGAAAAGAGGAAAAAAAAAGAAGAGGTGAAGGAGGCAGAATAAGACAAAGAAGTCAAAAAATGGAGGAAGAAAAAGCAGATGTGGAGAAGGAGGAAGAATAAGAGGATAAAAAGGAAGAGGAAGAAGGAGGAGAGAAAGAAGAAGAAAAAGAAGGAAGAGGAAGAAAAAGAAGGAGGGGAAGAAAAAAGAAAAAAAGGTGGAGGAGGAGAATGATCTAGATTATATATTTTGACAATGGACTTATTTTTCTCTTGCTAAGTAGTGATAAGGTCTGGGAGAAAAGTGATTTATAATAAAAAAGACTTCATGGTTATTCTTATATCACACTCATATACTGGTTAACTAATTAATCAAATGTGTAAATAGGCACTAAAAATATTTTTCTAATATGATAATTTAAGATTTACTAAGGCTGTAGACCTCAAGAATGTGCATGTGAAAATGCAAAGGTAGAGACCTCTACAGGTCTTAACCACAAGCTTAAGCTAAACAATATGTCAATAAACTTGGATTAAAAATGAATACTAATAATTATATATTTATCTGCTCAGAAAGTCTTGTGACATCAAAGCATTCTAGTGGCATATTGAACATTTAATTGTTTTACTTAGTTACTCCAATCTAAATATTTTGTCTATTTTTAACACTCAGCTGTGAATTTATTCTGGAATCTTTAATTCAAAATGTATCATTGAGCTAACTTACTTAGGCAAAATAATCAAACAGTTATTCACTCAGGCTATCATAAGGTATTAAAATATATTTCCCAAGAGACTTATTATACTGCATTGGTGTGTATAATCAGATATACATATGAACATAAAATTCCTTTCTGAAGGCAAATTGAGTAACTGGGCAATAGACTATTATGTCTGTGTAGTAATAATCAAACATCATCTTATAATATGTCTATAATGTATTGTTCGTCATATTATAAATACTTTTTTAAATTTTGGTTTAAATAAAATCAAACTATGTTAAATATATTTGAAAAAAGTTTCTATCTAAAAAAAAAAGATTATGATGTTAATATGGGTTAATCTAAAATTTCTTTCCCACTTTTTTTAACTATAAATGTTACAATGTAGAGAACAATCAAAGGCAGCCCTATTCTTACTGCATTAATTATCAAATTCTGCAGCTAGAGAGCAGATCAGATATTTGTGGCATGGAAGGTAAGGTGGCTAACAGTATTCTCTGGACATAATGGCTGAGAGATTCCTGACTATG